>OX419179.1:20767500-21262094 GCA_948465475.1 Thalpophila matura
TATTCTGCTGATGCGATTCATACTATTGTGTAGGTACAAGGCTCCGATTTCTGATAACAATGTCATCTCATTCCGATTTATTATAAAACCGTCACGTTATGACGGGATAAGAATATCCTAATCGGGAAATGCTCTCAAATCTATCAGAGCCAATTATAATGGCTCCCGTCCCCAATCATAAGCACATAATTACGTGCGTATGTAGGTCACAATCAGACTGGAACTGAACATTCACTATTGGCAACAGGGCTGGCAGGTGGTAGTTCAGACGCCGTAGGGCGTCAGACGTCGAAGGCCAACGATCTCCAGCCACCGTAAGGTGCGACTTGCGGGCGGTGAACTTGCTAACAGAAACAGGCTGAGGAACTGCGACCATAGGGTGACGGGGTCCGCCTCTGAACATCTGAACTATTAACCGCCACATTCGGGTCATAAGACCGATCAAGATCATGTTATCAATATTTGGAGTTTTGTCAAAAAATCGAACTTTATCATCAAATCTAGATAGCTGCATCCCGGCAGCCCTGTGTGGAAGTGAGCAGTTATCGGGTGTAGGGGAGAGGTGGAATGCGGAGGCGTCCGGCGACCAGGCGGCTCCCGTCCTCTCGCTGAACAATTGACTGTTCGCTGCCAGCCAATCACTGCGGCTGCAAACCAATGCACTTATGAATGAGCTGCGAAGCGTAATCAAAGTGGACGCTTTTGATTGGAAATACATTCTCGAATAGCGTTTAATGATTTTGGTCTTCCCGAGCTTGCGTAAGATAGCGACGACGCTGACTTTGACATTTGAATTATTTTAAAACTTGCATCTTAAGTTATGTATTACATTTTACAATGTCAAAGAGCTGCTGATTACGACAATGCATCTGAGTGTTTTCTTAAAAAGTTATCAGAGCAATTCAAAACAAATTCTTAAAATATCTACTCAGCATCGTTACAGCTTCAGATATCTATTTTAAAGATAAGCCGTGCTAATTATAGTTTGTAAATAGTTAATAACGTTTAATGCCGCGGCTTGGCGTTTAGCACGCGGGTGTGGAATTCCTCACCCAGATAAGAACGGCCACCTGACTGACTCGGGTTGAATGACTTTCCGTTTTCACAACCAGTGCTAACATTCAACATGTAACTATTTACAGCCAGCCCGATATTGACGAATTGTTTAAAACAAATACATTAACTCAATCGAGGTAATGATGTAGTTAAAATTACGATTGATAAGTCTCCAATGAACTGAATGGTACTCGAAGCGGTTAAAACATAACCGAAGCTACCTCGGCGGTCAGTTGTGAATAATTCCAATTGAAATTTTCGGTTGCAAACAAAGGTGATTCCGATTATTGATTCAATTATTTAACATTACAAGTCATTGTTCTGAATCCATTGATGAAAGTTGATCTGTGTTTAGACACAGATCAAAAATAATCAGAATCTTACACTAAGTACATTATTAGTAATGTACTTAGTGTAAGATTCTCTCGCAAATCGCATCTGGCTATCAACTATGAATTCGTCTAATAATAGGGCAAGTTTATTTATAAACCGGCTCGCTCCATTGTTTACGATAACACGTCACAGCCGACATTTTGTTTTCATTAACTATCTTTTGTTCTTTACACAAATTAATCGTTTGTTTTTCTTTCTCTTTTGTAATACGGGCTGTTTGCTTGTTTTTGTCACTTGCTGTAATCTTCAGCAGCTGTTGGGATTTCTTGAACGTTTGTAGTGAAAATTGGAGAAAATATAGGAAATCTGGGCTTACGATAGCTACAGTAAATTGTTGCACATTCATCTGAATTCATTAGTCATCTGTTCCCAAAACCTTCTTGAACAGGAACGTTTTCATTGTAAACGAATTGTCTAGTTTATTCTGGAAACAATTCTTTAAACGGAAACTAAGTCTTTATTATGTCTGGTCCCAATTCCCAAGTCGTTTTTACAATAAAAGCTTGCCGCAGTCGTCTGTGATGTGTGTGCTGGTATTAAGCGGTTGCTCTCAGCGACAAGTGAACAACTTTCTACAAAAAACAACGAACAACAATCTGGCCGTGGGCAGGTAGACCAGCTTCTCGCTAGTGTAGCGGTGTCATAAGCTAAGGGGGATTATAGTAATTATGTAGAAAATAGTGCAAAACACTGGAATTAAATAAATCCTGCGTTTGACATGAAGTGTATTTGTTTAGCCCTTGCGTGTTGCTAAGTAGTCCCATATTACAAGTAATATGGGACTACTTAGCAACACGGAAAGGTTAGGAATCAAGACTCAAGAGTCTTGATTCCTAACCATACATCTCGTCGTAAAATGTCGTGAAATCGTAGTTGTATAATCAATCTGGATTAAGCACTATGTTTAAGTGTAGGTACTGGTAAGTATTTATGTACTTAATAAAAAAATAATTGTCTTTCTACAGAAAAAAACTTTCGATCTCAATAAAACATGTGGAAACGATCAACTTTAATGCTCCTTGAGTTATAAAATTACAATGAAATATGATTATAGGTATATTTATAACTGTTCTAGAAATCTTTTTTAAATCTCGTGCCCTACTTCCTTTGGGTATTAATGTACTGTTTAGATTTTAGTAAGAATAAGACAATATGAAAAGACCAGGCACTGTCTAACTAATAGGTCTTATTTTGTATGCATTAAGATCTCGCGTGCCACCTATAAATAGACTTGCGATTTATCCACCCACCGTGGCTGTGGTGTAATTAACGATATCAGCCAACTTGGCCAAGGCAATGGCGCCCGCATTGCACCAGGGAGCAAGGACGACTTCGTGGACCAACGCCAACCACCATGACAATACCTAGATCTTACCGATAAACGAGCCTTCTTACCCAATACATTTACCTAGACTAACACAACAGTAGGCATGGTCCCCACATAAGTATACGTATAAAAAGATAGTCGCCAAAGACCGTGTCGATAAAATCACAATTAAAGTAAGTAGTCACGCGAGCGTGTAAACACAAACAGATATGACGATAATTAGAGTATAGTAGCTGCGATAAAAATAAATATAATTTGTAGTTGCAGCGACACGAGCCTTTGTTGAAGTGAATGAAGGTGGCCCATTATAGAATCTGCGATTTGTCGATGTCAGATGCAACATTGTGCAGCTCTTTGAAGATTTTGTCCGGAGAAATTAGTTCGACATCAATTCTGTTATCATCATTCTTCTAGGCAAATGCACAAAAGTTTTTGAGCTACGCCTTTGTTTTCATTCCGGAAACACTTTTATTTATCTTTCTTACATCCGCTGGCTTTCTTACAGTCCGCGAGAAAACTTGTATAATGGCGGTTCTTGTATCTTCGTGCTCGCAATTCTAGCTTCATTCTCTCCGCCAGCAGTGCAAACTGTACATTTTTAACGTGCTTAATTGCTCAAGAGCTCGTTATTCTTATACACTGCTAGCTAAATGAGCTTCTAGCCGAAAAGGTTATACTCATCTGACATTGCGCACTCGTTACATAACATGTGGGCTTTCCTCTGCGGACTTATGTATGACCTTTATACTACTTGCAATACGACAACTTTAATAGCATCTGTGCTGTTAGCCTGTTAGGTGCAGTTGCTAAAACACTGTTTTTAGCCGATTGAATTTGTTATTTGCATTGCTTTCATGAAATATGACTTCACGAGGCTGGAAAAATTTACGGTTTCTACCGTAATTTTTTCCGGAATAAAAAGTATCCTATTTGCTATTCCGGACTATATCCGGACTATCAATCTCTGTGCCAGATTTCATCCAGATCCGTTCAGCGGTTCTGGCGTGATAGAGTACTAAACATCAATTCATCCATCCAAACTTTCGCATTTATATTATTAGTATAGATTACGTTTGCTCATTATACGTTCTACTTAGTCGAATAACAAAAATAACCTAATTTCAGGAAATCTCGTTTTTAGATAGATCCAAGCTCTAAAGAACTTCCTGCCACCAGTATTTTCAAAATAACCCTGTGCTCGTTGTAATTATCGGAGTAATTCCAAACATCGAGCGAAGTCTTCAATTACTGTCCAAGCGTCGCACCTCAGATCATAGAAAGGATTCCCTTTTCAGATTTCTATGCGTCGCACCCTGTAATACACCTTGATACTAAACCATTAGAAATGTACGACCCACTGGTTTTCTATTAAGCTTCATTACTTACGTGACATTTAATAAGGTTCGTGAAAAAATCCATTAAGCGGTGTCCGTAGCTATTAATGTAATTATTTAAGTGCTTTTCTCCGTATAGCGCATGAAAGTCGCTGTTTCTCGTGGAGCCTCCGTAGCTTCGTGCTTTCCCTGCTCTTTCTACTAATTGCAAGTGTATTTTCAAAACCAATGTTTATTTTTCATTGAATCAATTACATTACTGTTTTTATACCATGTGTAGTTAAACAAACCAGCTTTAGCGTTCTACGAATACTTGCGTAGGAGGGAATGCATATTAAAATAATGTTAGCTTGGATAGGAACAGATTTTTATGTAGACGAACTCTTTTGTGTGAAGTAGATTTTTGGTATACGTTGGCAATAGTAACCCATAAATAGGTTCGGTGAATCAGAACCTTTTACGTTTTAAGAGGTCTGTGTTGTATCTAGGTAAGTTGTTACATGAAGTAGACCATAATATGTATACGATTTTATTGTCTGCTGGGTAAAGCTAAAGCTGTATCTTTGTTTGTTCTGAATATAGTAATGTTGAAATATCATAAAACATAAAATCTTCGGCCTTCATGTTATTTCAAAATAATATTATTATGAGGTGTTGTGATGTTCTTGCCACAATTTTATTTCACATCAGTGCAGCACACTTTCCCCGACTGATTTCGTGTTTCGGTCTGTTTCTTTACCTGCACGACTTCATTATTTGTGCGTTTTGATGGGTTCCATTTGATAAATCATTTTAGTCGCTTTCAGCTTTATTATCGCGTTAACTAGATTAGGGCCATGTATGGTGTCAAAGAAGTTGATGTCGGCCAAATTTATAGACCATGTAGACTGCAGATATGCCAAATAGGCAAATTCATAAATCAAACCTACGTCATTGATATTATAGATATTGATTACTAAGAAATATTTACATAGGGCAATAAGTGCATAAGTGGTTTTAAGAATCTTGACTACTAGGAACGCTCAAGTCACATAATGCAAACATATTTAGACGTTGCATGCGTGTTATATTATACTTTGATCAAGTTTTAACGACACGTTGATAACTCCAATCAGAGTTATAACGTTACTATTACATTACAAGTGGTAGAGTCGCAAGTCGAGGTAATTGGCGTAACTGTTGGACCACATTCGATCGAACATGCGTTGTAAATTAAAACATATGCAGTGTTGTATCTAGAGGTTCTGTATCTTTAGGTCAAAAACATTAGACAGTGTCCAAGAAAGAGATTTGCTCCAGCTACAATGTTTGTTTGAGCGGTGAGATTTCGTTCCGCAAAGGATATAGAAAAGATGTGTGGTTCCTAAGGGAAGACGGGATCCAATAGAACTAGTACTTACCAATAAACTGGGAGAATTTCTCTCCGCCTAGGTAATATGATCATGAGAATCAATTTACATTACTGACGGAGCGACCTCTTACATACACACTTACACAGTCTCTCTAAGATACTTGCTCTTTAGAAGAAAACTGTACTTTAGAGGCGGTCCCAGTATAACTCCCTGGGGCATGCCGCGTTGCCAAACTCTCCGTTTTAAAGAATCTTAGTCATAATAAGCCTAGTACTGCACCTGATTTAAAATTAATAATTAGTAATCGTGGGAGTTGAGAAGTACACCTGCCTTTTTTCTCGCACGATGGTAGTATCTTCAGAAATGCTGTGCTCCCGTTTATTAAACGTCTTGTTGGTATTATACATGGTGGCACGACTGGATTGGCACATATTATGCGTGCCCTGTATAAAAAATGTTTTACGAATTTTATTCGGCTTCAGAACATGCGGGCGGAATAAAGAAATACATGGGATTATTGAATTTATTCTTTACGGAAATACATTTACAACCCAGAATACTGATAGGGTTCTCTACATATTTACGTGCGTTCGCTCTTACCATCTAATCAAGTAATGATACAAAGGTAAGAAAGAGTATGTAAGACTCGCTCATTTTTATTATTTTTGTCAATGGTCTGGTAATTTAGCTTCGAACATAATTATGATGAATCCATCAACCATGTACAAACATTGTCTACCGCCTACTAGAATAATTAACTGACGTCTCGTGTGTACGTAGAGGCGGCGTGCGCTGGCGCACTCATTAGTGCTTATTAATTAATCATTAGCGCGGTTAAGTAACCGGCGACCGCTCGCCGCTCTCGTGAAAAGTGAAATTTTCCCCTCCCTCCCCTCTCTTTGTACCCTCCCGTGTATTTTATTACCGTTTTTACGTGAGTTCATCGGTGTGTTGAGATTTTGGTACTTTCAGTTTATTCATCATTACCGGCCGGCTTACATTTAGCTGGTAAAATTTTTTAGTCCGTGAGCTAGCTAAGACGGGATTAAGTTAAAGCAGCTGCCTATACCCAGCAATTTGTGAATGTGGGTTGAATACATAGGTCTGTAATATACCTACACTTTTCTTCGTGTTTGTATAATTTATAGATTGTTCACTTGTGGAGCATTAGGGAACTTGTTCAATACAATGTACCTACGACGTTAATCAAACTAACTAGTTTGTAGTAAGTAATAGAGCATGAAGGTTATTTGCTAGTTCATCGCCACCGAGCACCATTAATTAATTAGTCTGGGGAAACAACTCCGTAGTTCGTGACAATTATGCTGCCAAGTCCTTAGGAGTTTAATCAATGTTGCGATTTGTATGTAGTCTTTGGCTATTTTCTATAAGCAATTTAAGTTTTAATCAAGTATAAGTTTAGGTGCTTCCTTGTGCAATTAATCTTAGAAAGGAAACTGTTAATTCGCTGTGGCACCAGTTTCCAGTGCGTTCATATAAACTGGCTTCACATTAAGTTGTTGCGTACGTGTGGTTAGTCGAAGTGTTGCTAATCGATCACCACGTGTGGATCGACACTTCCTCCTTCCGTGCCACCAGATCAAACACGATACACACAGACTTGAGGACTCGCGTGCTATCCTCACACCTTTGAGGCTTTGAGTAGATATTAATAGATCGATTCAAGTATTGACCGGGTAATGTAGATCTCATTAATAATTTGTGCACCTAGTAATATATTATGTACGTTTGTTAAGTTGGCTCGCATGGTTTATCAAATTAATTAAAATTCATTAGTTACAAATAATGCTGTAAATATATATTTGATTGAACAACGCGGAAGAATAAATCAGCACATAAAACATAAAATTGATAATTGGAGTGTTTTTCCTGGTAATTTAAATAAATTACATACTAGATAGAATCGAGGCGTGACGACCGTTGTAGAATTTATTTATTTTTGCAATGTAAACCTGAAAAGCAACACCTGTGGTTAATTCACGTTAGTTAGTAGTGGTACCTACGAACAATACTAACCGTCGTGGGTGGGGTCCAAAACCTTTTATCTAGGTGCGTGCTGGGTTTGACAAGACATAAGCGTCACAGATGCCCACATAAGTTTAAACAGGGGAAGACAACGTTCCGTTGTCGTAAACCCTTTGTTTTAGGGGATGGCCAACAAAAATTATTATATCCTACCCCTCTTAGACAGTAGATATAGACGGTGCCACTTGTTTTTCAAGCTCAGAGCAAGTTTGCTAGTGTTGTTACCAGTATGTCTCGGCAGTGGATTAGCTTCGCTCTCACTGGTACTGTGCTCGTGGTTGCAGATTCTCAGTAAAAAGCTCGCACGTTCCGCATGCCCGGCCCGCAATGTTATGCTGACTTAGCTGAGCGATTCGATACAATCTCACTAGATAGGGAAGCTGGTTTCACTATCAGGTGTGTAATAAATCACACATGAATGCCCAACACTTTCCAGAAATTAATTTTGTTTTCTACAATTCATGAAAGGTAAAGTCTTTGAGGAAAACTGCTCAGTTTATAAACTATTTTTAGCAGCCATTATCAGATTGCACGTGCATTGACACACGTTTTTATCACAAGATATTATTTGCTTTTCAATCTCATTTAATTCTACGCTCATTAAAGTAATTAAATTATTACACAACAACTCATTTCTTGCTCAAACATTAAATATAGCGGTACAAAAGTGAAACAATTACGACTCCACACAATCCTAAACCAACAAGGTAAAGCTGCTTACGTCACGAGAGGCCAAATATGACTCGTACGATAAACAATATAATGTAAAACGTTAACAAATGTGTGCACAACATCCCCGACACAACTTCATACAAAGAATGTGAACTGAGTGGGTCGCTAATGTGCTGTTTAGTTCACCGAAGATATTCCCGTATTCAGCAAAACTGGCACATGGAATGTGTGCTTTGGCGATGGTATTAGGTGTAGTTCACTCCCAAACGTGTACCTAAAACTAAAAAATAGAAACATTTATTCTCTTCATTGTATGCATAAAACAGTAGAAATCTTTCTAAGATCTATCATGGTCATGCTAGACCGGCAGGAGCTACATGGACAGAGTCAAACAGTTACTTCGAACATGGCGGTAGGCCTTCAATCACGCGTTGCCTAGCTTACTGCATACGAGGCAATGCTGTTTCAAGAACCTGTTTTTAATTGATGTTTCGCAGTGTAATTGCAAGATCTAGGTACATTTATCTTGAGTGGCCGGAGCATTTATAATTTAATAATCTTGCTGCACTGCCGGCATATTAGGCGTATTATGTTACTTGACAGGCCCGTGTCTGGTATCACTAAACACGCGTGTAAATCAGAGTGAGCAGTATTCGCGGTTGATGGGCGCCCCGGCCAGTCGGACGGCATTCCGCTGCCGGCCCATTGTCGGCCATGCGTGAACATATCCACGCTCGCCCTAAATATTCCTGTCTGTTTCTACAGCATATAATGATGTAGTTGTTTACACATTTATACACGTAATACGGTTTTAAACAACACGTCGGTCATTAGTTTATCACAAAATATTAAAGACTAATGCCCGTTTTCACCAACTCTAGGAGACACCTAAGTGAAATGTTAAAATATTAAAAACAGTTCCCTAGCGCAAAAAAACATGTCACCAACTACTAGGCGGCAACTATGGGCTATTCATGGTTTTTGCCTAATGGTTGGTGACATGTTTTTCAGCGCTAGGTAAATTTTAATAATATTTAAATATTTCACTTAGGTGTCTCCTATAGTGTAGGTGAAAACGGGCGTTAAAAGATTAAACTTTTGAAATTCAATACAATGGTAACAAATGTAACAATTATCACTGATCACTGCCTAAATACTAATAAACAAATTAAAAGCGCTGGCCTAATACAGGGTCAAGTAGACGGCCTAGATAACTACTTCTAATCTAAATTAATTCAATTCCGGCCAGACGTTCCTGACGTTACCAACGTGTAACCCACTGACCTTATCAAAATAGGATAGACTTAAATAATTAGACGCAGATTGTTCACGGTATAATTATGTATAATGTGCTGTGTGATTTCGGGTGCTTAACTAAACAAATATTTCTGCATTACTTACACAGCAGCATGTATCTGCAGTACTCTGGGAGCCCTCTGTATAATTTCTTGTATATCCTTCAGTAAAAAATTGCAGGTTGTTTACATCGCGTCCATCCGTGTACTTATTGCCTGCGCATCGACCATCAACACCGCGCTTTGAAGTTCGCAGAAAGCACACACATGCGTAGTGTCTACGCGAACAGTTTGTGTGTGGGATGGATACTTGTTAACAGTAGCGTATCCTGGGGCTGAAGCCCCCCCTAAATCTTAAGTTCTAACAGATTTCGGATTAAATTAGTGATTTTGATTTCCAGCTTTTAACCCCTCCCAAAAATCTAATCTGGATGAGCCTTAGCTACGAAACGATACTGAATAATGTTTCTCGTTGATTTATTATAGGTCTCTAATGGCTGTCTCTTTCTTAAATACTTATTCTAAAACAGTGTTCAGGTATTCACACAATTTCGTGTTGATCAACTTCTGAAATCCATTAGAATTCTTTTATTTATCTAACACAACTATGATCTCCTAATAAACGGTCACAGTTACATTAGTCTGATGGATGATGTTCCTCGCGACGACGGCGACGTAATTGCCAGTCGCATCGTGCACCAATTCTCATGTCGCAACTGATGCCACCGTTTGGCAACTCCATCATTGCCACCGCTTGCCCAATCGCCGGCAAAATATTCTCTCTTATGCACTTTGATACAATAACTTCCCGTTTACTGTTTACTTTAGCTCGTCTGATCTCTTTGATACCAAATATTATACTTTATTGAATTTTAATATTGCATAAGGTTAAATAAAGAGACTATAAAGAAATCCCTTTCATTTGTCGTAACCGAAACTGGGCCAGATCTTAATAGATTCAATCAAAGCACAGGAAATAAATCTCGTCTGATTAGTAAACTAATTCATCCTGGTCTTTGATCCAAATTGGTATATCATATTAGAATGTCATAATTTGTCCTATTTTTCTTGACCGTAAGATCTTTTTATGTGATCCAGAAACAAAATACATTTGTCATTCGAAACAAGGTTTGAATGCGAGTGCTCGGCAGACACCGGTCCGGTAAGCTATTGGCAATAACTCCGCGGGCGACCTTACAAAACTGTTACAGAATACGAAAAAATATCGTCCGATGCGATCACATGATAACAGAATTACGTTCGAAATACAGGCCAGTGAGGCAGGTGAGAAGTGCTTGGGTGTTCACCGTCGTTGAGCTGAGTATTGGGGACTGGAGGGACCAATTAATTCAACTCCAACGGCTGTAACCATATTAACATATTTGTAGAGTTTTGGAGAATCGAGAAGAAGATGGTTAGGTAGAGCCTGTTCAACTAGCGAACTTATATCGTACCTACATCTACGGATGTCATCATGGATGCCTGGAGCGCGGGCGGCGCGCAGCCAACTATGTATTGCCGAACGGCGAGCACTGGTTGGATCGGACCTTTTTATTGTTTTCGTTCTTTTTGTCCAGTACACGACGCCAGTTTTATATTATGAACCTGTGTCGATATTACGTATAATGAGTAGTCTGGCTGCAGAGACCAGACGGTTAAATAAAAGCATATGTATAGATAGACCCGAAGCCATTTTAAGTTTGTTGTACTCGATCCAGGCAGGCTTGTAATTTGATATTGATTTGAATTGCAATAATTTACTTTTATTTTATGGAACTGTATAATTTCTAAGTGACAGTCTCTTTGTGGCTGGTTAGATGTGAAAACTAACTTAACGGGCTGTTTCATGTTTATAGCTTTATGTTTCTCAGTCTGCACAGCTTTTACAATGAATATTGAACAGTCATCGTTGAAGCGATTTGACGTTGCAAAGCTAATGAAAACTCACTGCTATGCATTGATTGCCTATCTTTAGAAACTGAAGTAGGCACTATTCAGTCATCATTCTGATGACAAGAACAGATTTTGCGTTATTCGAATATTCGTTACATTTTGACGCCAAGGCTACAGATTTTTATCGTCATTAGTAGTGGAAAGATGAATGGCCATAAGTAGCTGATCTAAAGCCCGATTACATCGACCAGTGAGTAAAAGAAAATAAACTTTAGTCTTTCAGTACGCCACGCACAAAGGACCAGATACCAGTATTACGTAAGATAAACCGCGAACCAGTCACACATGTCGACGATAAGCCGCGGATAATGAACACGTGACGTCATTAATTTTGAGCCCGTCGCCGCGTCATGTCATGGTGGATGACCGGCCGGCGGTTAGCTCTGAATGCTCTGATCATTCTAAATGAAATATTGAATGCTCCGATTTCTACATTACATTGAAGTGTTAATTACTACAATTAATACAGGAACCATTACGAGATCTGTATCAGGTAAAAACTGCATCCTCTAATTTCATACCGTTTATTTAATTTTATGTCACAACCAGGATAGCTCACACGTGTCCTAACAACGTTGAACAGACAACTGAGCATCTTTTCGCCATTCCGGGTCATTACCAGATAAAGATCGAGATGTAGTTAGCTGTAAGCTAGATCTGATTTGAGAGATTTCCACACAGCGTGACTGCCATTGCCATCAGGCCTTTGTAATCCAATTGACCTCATAATAAAAATATGTAGCTTATGATAACGAGTTCTCCTATGAGCACGTATTACCTAATCGCACGACGAAATAAACAAGACAAACAGGAAACATGGAAAGGTCGTCGACTCTGAGAGAGCTGCGACCATTCGAACACGTACGGTACTTACTGACGCTGCGAGACACGACTCGCTCGCTGCATTTATAACCTCACGCATCATTGATTCCTAGTTGAGCACAATTGTCGCAAAGCAATTGTAATTGGAGAAGACTCGTCTAGATGTTTATGAATATGGCTGGATTTGGGAAACTTAGCTGTGGTTAGAACACAATCTTTTTTTTTTTAAACGTTGCCTTGCCCCACACTAGGATTTCTCCTGTATCGTGGGTGCGTTTACAAACACTAATTTCACATACACAAACAGCCAGACCTATGTGCAATGCGGGAATCTAACCCGCGACACGTCGCGCAGCAGCCAATCGCTCAGCCACTGCGACAACCGTGCAGTAAATTGCAGCCAAATTGAACGAAAAATTAGGGCATAAGTATTTGTTTCTTCAAGTAAACGTAGATTAGCTAGTCTTGTCTCGCCAAGGACAATGTTTCTTTCCCTGCAATCGGTTGCAAGTGCAACTTCCGAAATGATTTCTTCATGAATATTGAACAATTTAAATTTTGGACCTTTGGATTCTACGTTTAATACGACTATAATATTTTTATTTATGATGTGAAATGCTATCAAATGCCTTGGAATAATCAACGAAAGCGAGGTATTTCATATTCTTGATGCTTTTCTATTTCTATTGTTTGACTGCGTCATGCGTGCTGATGATCTGTTGTAAAAGTAGGCAATATGTTTTAATGATTCATTATTTCCTAATCAACGTTTACTATTGATCGGATACTTATTACAAGTGTGTTGAGACCCAAGTACTTACATTTATTTCACAGAATTAGTACTTGAGCAATATGCATATTTAACATGCACAAGTGGGCTGTGCATGCATTCGTTTTACGAGGTCTTGGGTGGAGCGCTTCAGATTTAACCCGGAATGAAAAACAAATAAATGTCATTAAAATTATAAAACAAACTTTTAATAAGTTAATAGGCGGGTTGTTGGCTATCAAACTACAAGAAGCTACGAAGGAGATCAAAGCGAGTCCTCCAACTCGTTCACCGGTCCGCATTCGTTAGCTGGCTATTTCGGGGAACATCCGCTGCATTATGCACCTATGTGTTTTTTCATCAAATGGCCACGATAGAGCGATAAATCTGTCACATGGAGGATGTGTCACTTATTAAATGTGTGCTGTTTGTTACTCATATACCTATTATTATGTAATATTAATTTAAATTAGCATACGCTCACTTAGATGCCATTTACTTAACATCATTCCTATTTTTATTAGATTATTTTTATGTCAATAAATTTCCTGTTATTTGACAAACAAAACTTGAAATACCTACTTAAGACAAAAAAAAAAAGTGCATTCAGAACTATTTTCGATGGCATCATTACTTTTGTGGTTTATTATAAAACTGAACAATGGACTTTACGGATGTTGTTATCGGCGACATAATAAACTGATTACTCGATATAACGGACACGGCGGAAAATTATAAAAAAATATAAATAAAGCACGTGGACTGATAGCGAATTAATGCATGCGCCTAGTTTCCTACAACATTAATAATACATAATAATAAGTGTGGTGTTAGGCCCTTGGGACTGCACACGTGCGTGTTACGTGGCGTGCGCGCAGACCGGCCGTACCTATTATATGCGTACGCGCATAACGCGCCATGGTAATTAATGTTGTCTAGGTATGGTAAATGGACACCGGTATCTAAACTAGATTAACGCTCTGTATAACAGTATGTTATTGTTTTAAAACATGCCTCCTCATAAGTACTCAAACAAAGACGTTATCACATGTGTGTCATCGTGAATGCTTACGTCAAGTTACTGTACAAGCATATCGATACAACATCGATATTCAACGTTCGTAAGGCTGCTAGGCTCGATATTAAGTCATATCGATATAGGTATGTTCAATGTTTTGTCCGTGGATGCTATGTCCGGAAGGAAGCGAATCTCGGCGGCGCCGGAACCCCACGTGTGAATGCTCCGCGGAAATAGAACGGACGGACGGGAGACAGGTGGGACGCCCACCAACCCAAATTATATGGAAATTAAACGGCGAAGCTCTCAGCCGTACATTTGCGAAATTAAATAGGTAGTAGGTACGAGGGCTTCAGCTCAGTATTATTGTTTGTAAACATTGTGGTCTATTTATAAACTGAGGAGTTTCAAATATGATGAATGCGGAAAGCTTGCGTAATTAGGTGATGTCAGATCTCTCTGTTTTGTTATCAAAACCCAATGTTGTTCGGATATTCTCACACATCATGTGGGACCGGCTTAACGAGTTCGACATGACACTGTTTATGTGGCCCATTTATAATGTAGACTTTCCGCAAACAGTGGCGCCGGGCCGCGCAGCGGGCGCTCAACATTTTCCCAAACAAAACATCAATACTAATGTTTTTCAAGCCTAATCGCTTGTTGTTCTTGTTCTCCGAACGGAGATTGTTTGACTTGCCCGCAATACAAACAACTTTGATCAACGTTTGATTGCACCAATTAACCCTAATTCGTTCCAAACAACGGTTGTAGTAGAAAGAAACGAGAATCCGTGCAAATTGAGATTTATCACTTCCTACAGTAATCTTGAGACAAAGGCAAGGCTGCGGTCTGGCCGCAATAGCTGATAAGCCCAATTTGCATTCAGCGGCGGGGTCGACGCTCGCAACAAATTCGTACATTGAGCCAAGTGAACGCCAGTCATTCGCGGTGGCAACCACTGTCTGATTGTTGAACTTGAGACACGGCACTCGTATGCAGAATATCCATAAAAGATGCTGGTTATGTAGATATACAACCATGGTTCAATATTACAGATGAAAGTTGTAAATGATATTGAAAACGAAACAAGGCAGTCCTTGACGTGCCAAAATTCCTTACTTAATTTGAGTTTGTTTTTGAAGAAAATTAACATAAACATGCATTTGTTTTTAGCATTTAATTAACGACAAAAGCAAGATACTATGTAATGGTTCGAGAATGCCAAGCTTGGTAATTGTTAGCTAGACTGTTGTCAGTTCTAGAAAGCGCTTGAAGACCCAGTTGATAGTATCGGTGCTATAAAGCGATCAATTGTAGGTTCTGCTTTTACCATCAATTAACGGCTAGTCTCGTGATCTCTACGGGCTCGTTACGATGTCTGTTGCCAAGGAATACTTATGGCGTAGCCTTCAGATCATAGATCCGGAATTGACCATTGCATAAAACCAGCTGGTTTGTTTGACAAAGAAATATTAATGTCTCCTTTTGTGTCTGATATTGTTTGTAACTTCCTTCTATAAAGTAAGCTTATTTTAGCAATTTACTGCGCGAAATGATAAAATGAGAAGAAATTGAATCCACTAGTGCGGTTGATGATTTAATTAAAACGGACAGCTCACCACCGCATCTGATAGGGGTAAATATTTCGCGTCGACATGGACTTTAACGATCAATTTGAGAGAGAGAAGCGGCCGCTATGCCCGCTATAGCCGGAGGCTGGGGTAGGTTGATTGCGTTAAAGACGCCGACCTCCGGCCATTCACCCGCATCTGGGTTCCGTACGACCTACGCCGAACAGAACGCTATCTTGTACAAATTCTTATGTATGTAGTCTGAATATAATTACAATACTGACTTGTGTAGCAACTTGATTAATGTTTTCTTTACCTGGAACAACTGGAACAAAGGAGACACTACAAAATGTTATGATACTTATAGCTTTACGAGTATGTCGAAGTCTTAAACGCTCCACCAGTAATCGAGTGGTGCGCTCCTCCTGGGAAATCCCACGGTGTTTACCATAGCCTTTGATCGACTCATCATTACATACTTTTTATTACAACTTCTTTCTTACCTTTTTGTAAGTGTACCGATGTACGTTTGTTATTCCATACGGAATACGTTATAAAAAACATACATACATACATAGACTGATAAACACATTACCCTCCTTTGCGTCGCGCAGTCGGGTAAAAACTAAGACGCAGACAAGTTTGTCGCTTATATATGATATCAAAATTCTAGGCTGCTCTCGTAAATTGTAGCCTAATAAATTTTAGATGGACAATAAATCTACAGAGTGCTCCATAAAGCCGTAATACATAATAGGCTCTAGGCTCTGTAATAAACTCTGCCTTATTCGAAGTTTCCCTGCCTGTGCCAGCAGATTGCACGCAGGAACACGTGCCTATTTGTAATAGTCTAATTAAGTAATTACCTAGTCCTATGACAGGGTTCTAAATAAAACACGGAAAGAGCACTCTATTCTATCAGCACGCTTTGCATGACCACGATAGAAAAGGGTTTTGTCTACAGAAGAACAGGCAAAGTGATAAGGCAGATTGTAGAAATATTTCTATCGTTTTATGCATACAATGAAGAGAAGAAATGTTTCTATTCTTCAGCAGACAAAACTCTAATAAGCCAAACAAGGGTCAAGACGCACGAGTCGCCGCGTGCTCGGGCAGAAGAGATAACTACATATTTGAATAGAAAGAGCTTTGTCTATTCTTTGGTAGAATAGAGATAGAATTGATCATGCCAAGAGTGCTGAGCTTACTATCGTATCCAATAAAATTATATTAAATAATGAAGTGCACTTCTGCATCTATATACACGATGGACTTACCTAGCTCTAACCGCGACCGCTCATTCAACCGAACGGCATCGTTCAATGGACGACGCAGCCCTCATACATAAACAGTTAATGCCCGCTTTGTATTAATAACATCCACAATATTGAATGAACATCATTATTAATAATGTTATTCATTAAATTTAACTATAGGTATCTAGTGTATTAGAAATGTGTGGTCACTGACTAGTGAAGATTGTGTATAAACTGACAACCTTGAAAGACGAATTACCAATACAATTCCTACAGGCTATGAGAAAACTGCGATTGCTACAAAATGGAATATCAGAGTAATGGTAGTGAGAATAACGAAAATAAAACTAACAATTTTATGAATCATAATTATACAAACACGAATAACAAGAACCATTTAATTAACGTTGCTCGTTTAAGCTGTAATTACACAGACATAATAGAGATCATAAAGTTTGCGTGCAAGCAATGGAACTTCCATTAGTATGAATCCCTGGGGGTCTTTATCCCTAGGCTTAGCTCCGACTATCTAATCAGTGATGTTCAAGCCGGCCGTTTCTGAATAGCGTAGTGAGCTTTCATGAACCGTAATAAGTTCTTAAGTTGAGATCTCCTCAAGCTGGGGTGTTTGTGTAAAAAAACTTAACGTAGTAATTACTGTGTATCTCTCTAGACTCTAGAAAATAATAAAAAGCGTTTAAAAGGTTGAGTGTCTCTGATCTAAATCCAGACGCAATCCACAGGAGCACCCGTGCGTTTAGAGTGAGCGCCATTTCTGTTTGCTTGCTACTAATTGTGTTTACGCTATCCTGGACCCGGGAGCGAACTGTTATGACTCGTATTACAGTACGCTTGTTTGTTTCAATCAGCACGTCGCGCGTCTCTCTCGTATCTTATTGATAAAAACACATTTCTTCTCCGACTCCATCTGTTCACAGTTTTGGCAATATTTGTCACGAACCGCTTATAAATCTTCATATTAAAATAGCTAATTATGTTAATGTGTTTTAAAGAGAATCCGTACTGAATTATGATAAACTGTTATTATAATTAGTATTTAATGAACCGATGACCTGATTTAACAGAATGATCCTTGAGGCAAAATTAATTCAGTGCAATATTCCGCCATTTCCATTTGAGGTCAGGTTGCTGTCGACGGACATATTACAGAATGTTAGTCTATTCTCAATTTCCTTGGAAGTAAACTCGTTGTTTGTCTTAAAATCTAGATTTTGCGAGGGTTCAGTAAACTTTCTCTAGGTAAATGAAATTAGGAAAACATTTTGTTTGTTTTTGTTATACTCTAAATATTTGGTGAGGACGGATATCTGTTTACATATCGTTTACAATACTTAATCTATTAGCAGGGATGTAGCACTAGCTTGTTACTGAAATATAGTATAGTATATTTCTTGTAATCATGACATCAATGTTACTAACTAACGAAAAGAAACAACAACATTTATCAATATTTCTTCAAGTATGCCAAAAGAGGATTAGGTACGTAGGTTTACGCTTCGCCAACACTGCTGACTCGAATGAATTCGCAGAACCACTTACATTTTTCTCAACACATTGCGTTTCGCAGAACATGTCATTTACTTGTCGATCTTGCAAAAAAAACTACGGATTTTCCCGTTCGATGCGTTGTAATGGGAAAAACATATTGTAGATAGGTAGGTATCTCTAACTAAGAAACAGTTAACATAACGCACTAAAGCTGATGATGAGCACCTAAACGATTTCTTCATCATCATCATCATACCAGCTGATGCTAAGAGAGTTGCACTACTGGACATAATCCCCACGTATTGCTTGCCACAACGACCGATATTGCGCTGCTTGCATCCACCGAATTCCAGCGACGTTCATTAGGGTCGTCAATTTCTTAAATCTTTAAAAATATCGGAGTCCTAATATCAGGAAGTAGTTTTCAGTCCATGTAAAAATGTGCGAGTTATTGGTGTCATTAGCCATTGTCATCAACGGCCGCTATGTCAATGGAAGGGTCAAGTGCTGACCTTGCGCGCGGCTGGACAATGACGCCGTGGAGCCCATCAACATGATGGTGTAAATCCGTTGGCACTCTCTACGCTTTTGATGTTCTAACGTCCTCGTTCCGACACTTGCCGTAGAATTAGCTGTTTTTATTTACTTTGATAACGTACCGTGCTTTATAAATAACGTTGTTTGCTTCCTAAATTACCTTACAGACGATATTACGATATTATTATTTTAAAGATTCTATTATAATTACAAACTTGATATTTTTCTAATGAGAACACCAAATCATGCTTATATTTTTTTGTAAATGAAATTGCTTGAAATACCTAATTATATGTATTATTTTCGACAAAAATATTGGTACACTTCTATTAATGAACCAACAGTATTTGTAGATTCTATATTAACAAATGACGAGCCTTGAAGTTTGAACACTAATAAACATAATATTACAGTTACAATATACTATGTTTTACATTGTAATGCGGAAGTAGATAATTGGATTTAAGGGCCTGACATTGGCGTTGGTCATTGCGTTCCGTTGACACGCGTTACTCAACTAAACGGAACTGGTCAACTGATCAATGGAAACGTGAGTACTAAGTACCAGGCCCCAGTTGTCAGGCGAATATCGAGGACCGATCACGGGCACTGAGAAGCCTGCAGTCTTGACAAAACCCGTTTCTATAGTGCTCATGCTACGCGGCTGGTCTTAGATATTGGTAGTAGAGACCACAACTTAAACTACAATTTAGATAAAGCCCCTCCGGTAAATATTGATCAAAAGCAGCATTGTGATAGAAGAGTAAGATATTACGTAGGTACCGTACTTATATTATTTAATAACAAGAAGAGTAAGACTTCAGGACCTTCTGACCTTGAAATATTATGAAAAGCTTGACACAAATGTTTTGTAATACCAAATCCTCATCTGTTTGTTTGCGGTACTATTTATTAGCGACATCTGTTGTCTGATCTTGGCGTGACATGTAGGCAGCACGTGGGGTACATCTTGATAATAATTAACACACTGCTTCACTGATGAATTGGATGAGCGAAGGACGAATCTTTTGTGCGCGTAGGGTCATGTTTCGATGCGAAATATTCATTTCTTTAAGGCTTCTTTGCATGTGGAATAACCGTAATCCCTTGTATGTAATACTTATATAAGTAGTGACGTTATTTACATTGTTGTCATCGGCTTAGAGCTCAACTCTTCAATTCGCGTAGGAGTCGTAACAGGTGACAGAGGGATTATAGCAAGGATGAGCCAGCTAGTTAAACAATTTACTTTTGAATCTTGATTCTTCTAAAAAATAGAAGGAAGATCAGGTTCACTGGGTATATTGGCATGAAGAAGTCAAATATATTGAGTTGCAGTTAGATCACCGATGATCAATTGGAAAATTTACCTCATTTATTTATTTAAATGATAAAGGTAATTTGGAAATACCCTTTATCATTGTTTTAATTTTCCTTATTTTTGTAACACCATGGAAACAACATATTTCAACTGACAGGTCACTCCATACTAGGCTGTCGCCATCTCGCCATGCCATAAAACCTCATGACACTGTAAATTACCTATAATAAAAATACAAAACCAAAAATAAACGAGTATTTTTACGAGCAGGTCTTCTTGAAGGAAATAAAATATAAAACCGCGCCAAACAGAAATAACACGTTTTGACTCATTTTATAACATCTTCCTGTAGGAAATAACATCGTAAGATGTGTGGAATGAAAGTGACAGGTGGGAACCCTGCCCGTCCCGTCCCGTCGCCTCACTATAAATAGACAATGACAAACTCAACGCCAACAGATATTTTAGCCAAGCGTGGGATCCTCTGATTCATTTATAAATGTTTATCATTATTTGTGCTGCAACCTAAAGTCTTGTTTGATTACAGACTACCTATTCGTTCACAACACTAGTTCGATTGATTAGTTAATTTTGAAAACGTTTTTCCTTGTACAGATACATTAAAGACTATTGAGATGAAGATTTACACAGATGTAAATCTTTATCTCAATAGTATTTAATATGATAAAAAAGAGGAATGTATTTGTTTGTCTTATAAAAATGTATTATCATAATTCTATGAGTCTGTAACTGTATGTATTTGCAAAACTGCCACAAAAGCAAAAGCTTTGTTACTAGGTACTATCTGTGCGGATCAAGAATGGGATAGAAACTGGCGTCGCCTCTATTCGCCTCTCGCTTGCACCTCGGCGGGTGTGAGTATAGACAGCAACAGTGCGCAAGCGAAAGTTGAATAAAGACGACGCCATTTATTATTATAGTACCATTCTTTATCTGCGCGGGTTGTACCTATTTATTAATAGGAATACCTATTTATGTCAGGAATTGGACAGTGTCAAACAATTTGATCTTTCCATAGCCATTTCGTAGCCAAGCGTTCCATTCTATTCAAACAATGAATTTGTGGTGGGTCTAAATACGTTTTCTTCCAATAATTTGTAAATCTTCGTACACATATCCAAAATAATTACCCGAAAAATTGTATTTTTTTTTTTCACCACTTTTAAAATCATTATGAAAAATGAGTACGCAACCAACATTGCAGTGCGCCAACGCATCACGATGTAGCACCTGATTGGCCAGCGGTGCAAGGTCGAGCAAGGCCGTCAGCGCGCATGCCGCTTCTTACCAACCGCAGGTGAAAGGAACCACACACGAAGTATCTCTTTCCACGAATTCGTAATTTCGCGGTTACGTTCGCAAATATTGTAACAGCATGCTCTATGTATAACAACAACTTATGTTCTATTACCTCGTTTCACCTCCATGCAATAAATATGAATGGACAGTTTCGGTGTGGTCGTTTGTCTGTTAGATAATTTTTACGTAACTTGCTCCATTTATATTAAGACTAGAATGTTACAGCTCTAACAAACAACTTACTAAATCGATTAGCTCAACGGTTTTCGTGACAAGACTCAATAAGTTGTGTACGTTTTAATCAGTTCGTTTCGAGAGTTACGGCTTCGGGTTCAAAGGTGAATGCAGAAGTTTGTAAACATGGTTACAAATAATCGTAGATAAATGATATTATCGTGAATTCTATTAGGAAGTTTGTTTACGCTAATTACTTAATGTCATACTAGAGCCATTCATACGTCGATAAATTATCAAAAATTTATGGCTCGTTAATTAGGTTTAGTGGATGCAACTAGGTACGGTATTAATCTCATTGGGTGGCTATCACAGGGCTCGTTAAATAGTCTTTCTTCTAAACTTTGATTGAGATTGCTTTTGAAAAACTTAGCCAGTATTATTTCCCGGATTCATAAAATGCATTCGATTTTTTTTTTGTTATAGGTATAGCGCATCGTAATTTCTTTTTAATTTCGCTTACTGAAACAATGGATTCATTAGAGACTTAACCAACGCCTACAATCAAGTCCCACTCATCGAACAACTATGTGTTAAAACAATGAATATTGTAGAAAATTAGGGAATCACCTCAATGATGCGATCATTTGGCAAAACGCCTCGTTTGCTGCGTCCGGCAGACCAAAACATACGAGTAGATGAGATGGTGATATCAGAGCACAGTCATCTATTTACTTAGACGACGTCATCCTGTGCGATAATTGCTGTTAATATAGTTACGTGTAATTATTGTAGTGGTTCTGTTTGATCGGATAACGAATTTAATTGTGTTAGCAAGTGTTAGGTTAATTTATTTGGTTTCTGACTATTAGTATAATTTACATGCACATCAGAAGCTATAATTAAAGTATGAGGACGTTCCACAAAATCAAATATACATACATACATATACATGTAAATTAACTTAACTTGAATCTATTTTATTAATAATTATATTTAATTTGTAGTTTCTTTTAGAATACGACTTTAATCCAAGAATAATAGTTTTATTTAATTAAAAATGCAAATGATTCTTCGTACAACTTGTTATATCTGCATTGCAACTGGCTGCTTCTAATTTAATTCTTTATTTACGACGTAAGCTGCATTGTCATTGTTTTATTTTACATCTGTTTTGTACTTTTTATTTAACGTCGCGTTACTTATGGCATTAGTTTTGTTCGCTCAGACTTGTCTTTAGCTTGAAATTATGAGCCTTCGTATGCATCCGTATTAGTAGTAACGCTGTCTCTATTGTCATCGCAATTCGCAGCACATGCGGACTTTCATTGACGTGGCGATGCAACACGTGATCGGAAGCGCGAGGAGTGTTGGCGCGGCGCCACATCCTCGCCTGACACTGACATCACTGCAACACACGTCACATGATCTGGCCCGCACTGTGACGGTGCATGTGAAACATGGTTATTTATGCTTGTACAATGTAATCACCGCCCCGTCACGACAACGGCCCACGGAGGCGAACACAAATCGTGTTTCACAAACTCGTGCACGTTAACTTTGTTATAGTTTTTGACGCGATGTCAGAATAACTCCCATAAAATATATCGTCAATGTGTAGGTAGTGATAATAACAGTAACTCATCTTCTGTTTCTTTGAACTGCAAATCTAATATTGTATTCAGTTTAATATTGCTTACAAATGTTTCACTAACCCATATTGTTAGTTTACTTGCTATTTGTTGGGTTACAAGAAGCGTCGTTTAGTTCTAAAATAAAATGTCAAGCGGTTCCAAATCACATTCCCACACTTTGTCACCTCTACGAAGCAAAACATTTATTACAAACAGAGCAAGTGGAATGCACGTTAAGATTACCAGCAACGAGCTCGTCTGTAAAATATTGGCTGAGCCATAAACCGAGCCGTTTCCGAGCCGGCAGTTAATCATGATTTACTTCACCATTACTCTAGCACGGAATACAATATAATTTGGAGCGGTAATAAGGAAAGCCGGGCTCCGTTGCAACAAGACGCCAGGTTGAACTAAATTATGTAGTCGAAAAATAACGTAGTCTTTTGATCCGCCTCCGCAATCTACATTTATAGAATATGCGGCATTGATTCTTAGAACAGCATAATGTATGCCCCGAGACGATTCGGCAGTATTAGAAGTTTGAGACAAGTTGGCGCCAGAACTACCAGACCGTTTAAAACGAACTGCAGTTTGAAAGTAGGGATTTAGAGAAATGCAGTTCTTTGGAAATATAAATCGAAATGTAGCTCGATTTTTATTTAGGTCGTATGCACTATGCAGCATGTGTCAGTAGGTAAATAGAGCTATTGTATATTTTTGCCGGTTCACAGTGCGTATCCGCATATGTGCGCATCATCCGATGGTTAATAAAACAACACAGCGCATCCTGTGCCTGCGCAACGCTTCCTCGCCGGGGCTTCGACCCCATTCCTATCCAACACCACCTACCTACTTGTTTGTTGATCGTCGGTTAACTGCAAGCTTTCCTTGCAGTCGCGAACTGGTTTGTTTGTTGATAGTACACAGTTAATTGTTGTTGCGGATTCTGGACGGGAATGGGTGTTGTTTAGTTTGTGTGCGAATTGCTTCGTTTGAGGATTGCGTTTTGTTTTGAGTGAGAACGTGTTGTTTCTTCAGTCCAAATTGTAGAAAACATAACATGCACAAAATATTTTGAGTAGTATTCTAAACTCGTCTGAGTTTAACGTAAATACTAGAAGACAAATTAATGATTTCATAGTGCACTAACGCTTGCGTCTCGTAACATGTACCACCGTCCACGACGCGTCAAGTGTCATACATTCCCCACATTGATTGACATTCAATTAAGCAGCCCTGTAGGCGTGAACACTGTGCGAACGTGCGTTATTCCTGGATGTGATGCTTATGTTGAGGGAAACGGAAACCTACAAACATACGGTAATGCTGACTTAGTGCTAGTCACATCCTATTTCCGACTATTTCGCGTCTAATCCACGCATCCATTGCATAACGTCAATACGTTATGCAATGGATGCGTGAATTAGAATAGTTTCTTATAAATAATTAAACAAGGTTCAATAACCTTGTTTAATTATGTATAAGAAACTATTCCAGATTCTAAATAGCATCTGCATATAGCTTGGAATTAGAACATCTAATATTAAAGTAGCAATATATTCCTATACGATCTGCAGATATTGCTCTCGGTCTAAATATCCGATATAGCCGATTACTCGTATGCTCCGAGAAGCGTGTCTAAAGTCTAAATACAAGCATGTCGTAATGATGACAATGCTGGGCGCTGCGGCGACGTCACTGAAGCTAGCCGAGTGGAATTACCGCGGGGTGCGTATCAGACGCGCCTGACTCATCGGATCGTGGCGAGGGCTGGCTGAGAGGAGAAATGTGTATTATTATTGATTAAGTTTTACTAGTAGTGGCATCAAAGTTGCCTACGAGTTAAGTCCAGTTATATCCCTTAATACCTACCATATGGAAAAAATTGCCACTAGACGTCTTCAAAAATGTTCAAACCTTATTAGCGCAATTTTATAGGTACCGTTACGTGTTTTTGAGTACAAGGTAAAAATTCGTACAGAAAATTGGGATTTCCTAAACATCTCGTTACTCGTAGCCCAAATCGCTTCTAAGCCGCTCCGACACCCCGTTTATACCATCTTGGCGAAACGCAATAAATTTCTTTGGCCCTTGGATCCGATCTGTCGTTTCTGTTACTGATTATTGGATTTCGTACAGGTGTTTTATCTATGATCCTGACCTGATTAAGTCCTGCCTGCCTAGCATGACAACGATAGAAACGGGTTTTGTCTACAGAAGAATAGACAAAGTGACAGATTGTAGAAAGATTTCTACCGTTTTATGCTTACAATGAAGAGAAGAAATGTTTCTATTCTTCAGTAGACAAAATTCTAATAAGCCAAGCACGGGTCGCCGCGTGCTTGAACAAAGAGATAACGAGTTGGATAGAAAAAACTTTGTCTATTCTTTGGTAGAATGAGAGATAGAATCGGTCATGCTAAGGGTACTGAAAATAGTTATATACCTAAATAGTTTTTGATATACCCAAGAGAGGCTACGTGTAGCCATCCAGTAAACAAGTACCTACATATTTTACTAACCGCAGATGAAACCGCAAATACTTTTAACAATAACACTTTGTTTTACTGTAACTATAAAAGAAGAAAATTGTAGGAAAAGGTATAATACTATTATCGGAATAAATCATGACGAACCTAAGTAAATCGGAGGGGTTTGGGAAAAGGTCGTAAATCATAGTCTACTTAGGAACAGATACATTGGCTTAGAAATGTGAAACTTTGTTACCACCAACACAAGTATTTGTCGTGTTCATAAAAGAGATTTGATAACTATTAAAATCCAATTCTCACTAAGTGATGGATCAATTTGTTTGTAATTAGAGGAAATGGTACTGTTTATCAACACCGGTTGACGCCCTCCCCTTTTATGAGTGACGTACCTACGTTTGTAATACTTTGTAGAAACACATGGCCTGTATCCATTACTCGAGCCTATTAATTAGGGATCGATAGAAGCTTAACTAGTCCAGTGGCAGTCCAAGGGACCGGTCGTAGGGCTCATGACCCCCCAAATCATTTGCACCAAATGGACAAACCTGTCATTCATGGTATAGCAAGTCGGCACTAATCGGTATGACCCCCCGTTTCGGCCGCGACCGCTCCTGAACTAGTAACTGGGTGACTCACTCACGTCTAATTCTGTTTTTGGTATCACCAGGCCCTGATTCGATCTTTTGTAGAGATGTGAGCGCTGTGTGAGTTTCTATACCCTAGAGCACGCTTAGCATGACCACGATAGTAATAGGTTTTGTCTACAGAAGAATAGAAAAAATGACAGATTGTAGAAAGTTTTGTATCGTTTTATGCATACAGTGAAGAGAAGAAATGTTTCTATTCTTCAGCAGACAAAACTGTGATAAGCCAAGCACGGGTCGCCGCGTGCTCGAACAGAAGAGATAACGAGTTGGATAGAAAGAACTTTGTCTATTCTTTGGTAGAATAGAGATATAATTGGTCATGCTACGCGTGCTGGTCGTGATGTCTTACGTCCCTGCTATCCCAACATTCATAACTCACCTGTACACCAGGCTAAGCTCGTAAAAGGGGATTCCAGCGCCAGAGCAATTTAAATCCCCGTATATTGTTCGTTCCGCTACACTGAACCGCACGGAGCTTTTATTTTACACCTTTTACGGAGCCCTGTCCATAAAAGCTGAACCGCAGTGGTAACGGCGCCGGAGGAAAACCTCAAATATTGCATTACACCTAGTAACATGATTAGCTGTTAACGTCATTACAACGGCCATTTTTATCCTGTACTCCTGTTGTTTTATCGGTCAATATCCAGTTGAACTTTCTATAATTCACAACGAATTTAACGATGATGTAGTGAAATTCATAATACTTATATTTTGAACCTCATTCATTATTATTACACATGACGTTTATAAAAGGAATAAGTTATTCGAGTCGAGCCTGTCCAACGGGCATCAGTGCAGGATTACGGTGATCCTTTTAACTGGCATGCCGAGTGACGTCAGAAGCATTCAAATGGCTTAAACTCACGCTTACCATCATCATAATATGTAATTCATTTTCCATGTCATTTTGTTAGGACACTTCACGCTACTTGCTTTATTATAAGTAGCATGAGAAGTAAAATCTATTAATATGAGATGATACAATTTGATATTATTAGAGAGGACCATACCACACATACTGGAATATGTAAGTGTGTAGTTATTGCAATAGGATTCTCCTTGCTGTCAAGGAAGGATCCAGCCAGTATCATCAGAGGTAGACCTAGGCTCAGCCCAGGGGAGGGGGGAGGATCATGATCCCCATGACCCCCTTGCTTGATGAGTGCTTTTACAACAAGTAGATACTTAGAGAATAAGGACAAAACCTTTTTGTTCATTTGCAAGAATTCTGCCCGCGACCGAATGCTACAGATTGCTTACTAATTAGTCACTATCACTTTATACCTAGTTTACAAACCACAAACAGACCCCTATTGAGTTATTTGTCATTACCTACTTCTTTGAACATTTGTTTTATTAATTACATTATTATTTTATTTTTTTCTTCAATTGCTCCAATTGCTAGCTGCTCATCTTTCACAAGAAGTATTGAAGGAGTGACTACAGTTCTATGACTATAATCTCATAAACGAGGTACCTAATTGCTTGCATGGTCATTTTACCTGGACAGTTCTTTTCATCTCATGCGAAAAATTTGCAGAACGTAAAATAAGTGGTCTATGATCCACGTAAATCACGTAATCAGCAGCAAGGCTTATCCCAAAACAAGCTTAACGTGTACTACCCTAATTAGCTGCCCAGCTTGTCTGGTCACGACCAGTGTCCAGTGTCGCGAATTCGCGATGCGGCGAGCCATCTGCCCGACACTCGACACCGCGACATCTGCCGACCTTGCTCTCGTTACACACTCCGTGCCTTTGATCTGCGACTGTGCATGTAGCTACAATAGCCTACAATACACGCGAATCGCATTTGTATTACAATACTAGAACTTTTCCTAGACCGTCGCGCCATCAAGCGTCCTAAAGCAAACTCGAACGTCCAAAATTAGTGTTATATTTTTTTTGAAGAAGAAGGCTTACGCGGAGTAATTTGTGGTGACAATAAAATTGCAACCTATAGAAAAAGATCTTTCCATAAAAAACAACGTAAACTTTACGACAGGAAGGCAGTTCTTCGTAAAGATTAAATACAAGCCACACGTTAAAATAACATCAAAGATTAGAACGGTTACTTATTATCTTAGTTTATTATTGGATTTTAATCAGTTTTCTGAAGACTGTTTATAATCCTGTTGCAAAACAATTTATCTTTGTACTTATACGCTAGTTTCCTGTAAGAATTCTTGGCTAGTTTATGATGGCTTTAAATCTCCGTCTCACATCACCTCATAAAAGCATGGCTGCGCTCGCGCACCGTCCGCGGCGCGCCTCGTAAACTGAAGGAATGGGGCCGGCTGTTGCAACGTGTACATCTTCAATACGCTGAGCTTTGTGTAGCCTCATCCATTATGCTCGTTATTTCGTTCATGCCGTCGTATCAGTATTTCTTTCAATATATTTCTTAATGCTGATTGTTGACCATCAGTATGGCTATTTCAATTGACGGATGTGTGCGCCAAGTATCCTCGAATGTTCCAAGTGCCCTTATGATAATTGATGCAAGACATCCACAGTTACTCTGCCGCAGTGAGCACATAACTGTTGTATTCACTAGTTTCCTGCGGGCGATTCAAACCTGTTTTATCTTACGTTATATCAGAATATAAAACTTTTTTAACAAAAAATAACCGACTTCAAAAATCCACTACAAAGAAAATAATAATTTTGGTTTCGGAAGTCGGTGGCTTTGGTTTTTGTTTGCTTTTTTTTGCCACCGACTTCCGAAACCAAAATTATTATTTTCTTTGTAGTGGATTTTTGAAGTCGGTTATTTTTTGTTAAAAAAGTTTTTTATTTTTCCCTTTTTAGTTCTTTATCCCGTGTTAGATTACTTCCACGAATTCGTTCAACAGTAAATCTTCTACGGAGTGTGTACATTTATGCCTATAACTTTGTACATAGGAATGATTACATAATGTATTATATACTAAAACCTTCCTGAAAGTATGTAGATCACGTTAGTGAAATCCCCATCCAAATCGAATCAGTAGTTTTTGAGAAAATCGCGCACATACAAACATACATACATACATACTTACATACATACATACATACTTACATACATACATACTTACATACATACATACATACATACATACATACATACATACATACGGGACGAATACAGAACCTCCTTTTTTGAAGTTGGTTAAAAATAAATTCTATCTTTTCATTTAAATCAGTCTAGACTTAAACTCAAATCCAGTCTGCACCTGAACTAACCCGCACTGCTTCTTGGCTGCCAGTTCGCACACCCACCGCTATTTTGGACAATCTTCCACTTAAACCGTTTGAAATGCCGCAGTAATTTAACGCGTAACATTCCTTCCTGAAAACACTCAATACAGAACGTTAACCTGGTAAAGTATTAATGTATGCACAGTAAAGTGAGCGTCCATCGTCCATCACGCAGAACTCTAGCGCATAAACTCTCACGCATGACGCAATTACAATGTCACCGCTCACTTTACTGTCAGTTTTATTTGCATTAATGTGCATGCGACGGCGCATAATGCTCTCTTAGTGGATTATTATAAACAATTTGTGTGATATATACTGCCGCTACTACAGTTTTCGCCGACATTAGGTCCTGGAGCGTGAAGTTTCGCTAATTAAGATTGTGTAAACACAGTGCTTGTGTTATTAATATGTTTCGTAAAATGATTAATTCCTTATTACTTTAATACTGTGTTGAACAACAATTCTTTTGATAATAGACCACGCTATTTGGTGCAGCAATGTTTTCAATGAGAAAGTTGGCCCTACAGAGATATTTGTCATTCAAAAGACTATCTTTCCTGCTGATATGAATAAAAATATTCTTGTATTCTGCCAGGCTACAAATTATTATTCTATCTCTATTCAACCAAAGAATTTCTTTCCAACTCGTTATCTCTTCTGCCCGAACACGCGGCGACCCGTGTTTCGCTTATCAGAGTTTTGTCTACTGAAGAATAGAAACATTTCTTCTCTTCATTGTATGCATAAAACGATAGATATATTTCTACAGTCTATCACTTTGTGTATTCTTCTGTAGACAAAACCCGTTTCTATCGTGGTCATGCTAAGCGTGCTGTTTCGCGTTATGAAGTCATGCGCACGATTATTCAAATCGAAATATGTATCGAATGGCGAAATATTGTGTCTGATTTAATACTCAGCTTTAATTAATACTATCATCACATGTATTTTATTACATTGTGGTTTGGTCGAGTGAATTTGAACATCTGGTGTCGGGTGAAGTGGGGTGAAGTGGAGTGAAATGTGGCTGCAGCATGCACGGCTCGACATTTGTTAATATAATAAACACAAGACAAACGGTTATATTTACGAAACGCATAATAATCGCATTATTTACTATTCATTTATTTACTTGTGAAACTGTAAACTGAACGCTACACCATTTCTCAACCACGGCGACTGGCGCAAACATTGGAAAAACGTTGGTTACATTATAAGCATCCTTGATCCATCATCATCATCAGTGATAGTTTTGTGTATAAATGTGCCAATGTTAGCCTTGTTGTGCTAATTATGCTGATTGAAAGTGCTGTTCATCAGCTGTACTTTCATGCATAGCAATCGAGATGTTTCGCGATACATCGTCCATTTTCTTGGAATCTTAGTGGATTGTATCAACGACCACTGAAGATGAATAGGTATATTTACGTAGAATTTGACAATACCCTATAACCCCCTACAGCAATACAATTTCCTCGCCGGGGCTGGCTAGCCAATTATCGGAATGTTAGACAGCTAAATAATTTATGACGAGATTGTATTTATTGAAACCTTGACGAAAATATGTTTTATTCGTTTTTAGGGTTCCGTACCCAAAGGGCAAAAAAGGGTATTACTAAGACTTGCTGTCCATCTGTCTGTCTGTGTGTCTCCAGGCTGTTTCTCATGAACCGTGATAGCAAGACAGTTGAAATTTTCACTGTTGCCGCTTTAACAACAAGTATTAAAAACAGAATGAAATAAATATTTAAGGGAGGCTCCCATACAACAGACATGATTTTTTTGCCGTTTTTATAGATAACGGTACGGAACCCTTCGTGCGCGAGTTCGACTCGCACTTGGCCGGTTTTTATTTCTTCATTCGTAAATATCTTACTCACTTTATCTACATTATTAGGCTACATAAAGAAAAAGCCTTAGTAAATACAATTTCCATAAGTACTTTATTTTCGTAAAGCGATTACTTAGGCTCATGTTTCAAACGAGGTCATTCCTCCTCCCGTGGGCCCGATAGAGCAAGTTAGCTTCGTCGTAAATACATATTAAAAAAAAGTAAAGTACGGCACAATAACCCGTGGTTAGCTAAAATAAATAATGTAATAATTAATGATAAATTAGCGGTCAGGTGCGGTGTCCAGCCGTCCGGCGCACCGGCCGTGACGTCGTTCGTATATAACTGCTAGGGCCAGCCGCGCCGGCCGACCGTGAAGATACATATCGCGGCACCTTGCACCGTGCACCCCAAGATCATTATGGAACGGTCAAAAAACTCTGCACCAAATTAAAAAAAAACCGGACAAGTGCGAGCACGACTATCTATGCCACTATTACATCATAGTAGATATATCATATCTTGATCATAGATGGCGCTACTGCGTACTTCTAGTGGCGCCATCTATAAGCAGATCGCTCCACTTATGGTCCGGTGACAGACGGACAATAAAGTGGTCCAATAAGGGTTCCGTTTTTCCTTTTAAGGTATGGAACCCTAAAAAATACCCTGACACATAAAACCATCCCTTAATAAGTAAAAAAATATATCAATGATTTAACTGCCTTCCAAAAAATCCTTAACTTTGAGAATAGTAATAGAACGTTAATTAAACTAACTAAAATATAAACAAAGGTGTGACCACATTAATCGCATCGATCGAAATAGACGTCTGTTGTCCACTTAAAAGAAACGGTATTAATCTTGATAAGAGTACGGAGCTTCGGTTCGGAGAACTGACTCGTAAACATGAGCTAACTGGCCGCACCGCGTTGTTTAGGTAAGGCCACCGTACTGTACAGTTGCCGAGGAGATTAATAACAAGAATAGGTGGAAACATATCAGTTTGTCTTTAGATTTCAGTGCAGGAATGCGCTGCCCGAGTGGGTGTTCCCCGACAGTTACAATCTGGAGGTGTTTTCAAGTCACGATCACGAGTGAATCGGTTTCTGCTAGGCAAGCGTGCTCCATCGTAGACCGCATCGTCGCTTAACATCAGGCGAGATGGCGGTCAAACGCAAGCCTATTACCAAATAAAAAAATAAAAAGGTTATAGGTCCTAACGCATTCAGGGATAATAAGAATTCTTATCCAAAACAGATTTAACAACAAAGAAAACGCATGACGTCCCTTCTTTTCCACTTTGTCGTAACGTGATAAAATCTCGCTCCGTGCATCTGAAGGGCAAAGCTCCCGAAAAGTTAACGAAAAAATTCCCATTATCTTAAGTACGGGCTGTATTATCACAAGGGCCATTAGCGGGCGGAAGTGGCCCCGTCCGGCACGCGAACATTCTCATTACCATTTAGGTACCATCGGTGACCGAATTGGGACGCAACGCCAGTAATATGTGGGACACTTTGCTACCATACGTAGGTCACTCAAACTTTGTACATAAATGGTATGATATACCTACCTAGTATTTGAATATGTTGAAGACATAAGCACCGTTAGTTGATCGGCCTTAGGTGTAGTGAGGTACTTGAGTTTGGACCGGTTTTCGGACTACCACACTGCAACAGTCCGACACCAATCGTCTAAATTGAAAGAGCCCTAAGACTAAGCAGTTTGTTTAACAAAGTTGCTCTAGCGGTACAGAATAACAAAGTTTCTGCGTAAATGAACCCAACGACCCAACCCGAGTGCCTATTTAGAATGCATTCATTTACGCTTGCTACAAGATGTTCGTTTATCATGCGAGCCACGTTACAGCGTACTGGCACATCTCTCGTAAACCACAGACTGTTTGACTCGAGGTTTATCGCAAGGTCTCGATACTTAGAACATGTGTACGATAAATTGTACACAGCTTCGTTTATACGTCCGAGCGATCCACTTACTGTCAGAATTGGTTCCCAGACCAATGTGTATGTTTCATTACAGCTCACTACCATCAGATCGATATTTATTTAGGCTAAGCGAACATCGGAAGCGTGCGTGTTCGAGGTTTTTTTACTCACAATTAATCATTATGGACTCATGATAACTACCACGTATCATCGTATGGCAAATACGATGTTGATAATGATAACCGGCAGGTAAAACAACTGAAATTGATTTCTTACCGTTTTTTTATAAGCACCAATTTCGATTTAATAGTTTTTAATTTCCACATGCAATGTCCCCAAGAGTCGCCGTTATCATTACAACGGGTCACGAATTCACGATGAAGGCAAAAACCGTTAGTTTCACACCAAGCTGTTAGTTCTAAGTGCATCCACTCGGTTGATTGAGCACTAAAATGCACTAGTGCTCGCCAGGTGCCGCTGGCTGCTCAAACGATCGCTCGCCACAAACTTGTCCGCTTCGCAACTGTTACGATAAGGAAGGGAGAATAACAACTGTCAATATATTTAGAAAGAATTACAACTACATCGACAGCAGTGATAGCCTAGTGGTTTAACCATGTGCCTCCCACGGCGAATGGTTCGAGTTCGATCCCGGGGCACGCACCGCTGACTTTTCGAAGGCATGTGCGTATTAGAAATTAATTATCACTTGCTTTAACGGTGAAGGAAAACATCGTGAGGAAACCGGCATGTCCTAGAACCAAAAATTCGAAGACATGTGACGTCCACCAACCCGCACTGGGCCCGCGTGGTGGACTACGGCCCACTCCCTCTCACAGAGGAGGCCTATGTCCCAGCAGTGGGAACATTATAGGCCGGTTATGCTATATGCAACTACATCGTCTTTTATGCAGGATTGCATAATACGTTTGTTACAGCAGAACATTTCTCAATCAGAGATGCTGCAATTGCTCAATACAGTATACAAATCAATACTTTAAAGAACAGTAACATGCTTGACGCAAGCAACTAGGTGATCGAAATCAATATCACTACGCTGGCTGCATTACTGAAGAAGGATTTGTAAACGCAAACGCCAATTTTGCAGTCAAAACTGCATAAGACTTGCATGGGATTTTTTGCAAATACTCTTCTACACGTCTTGTCGTTGAGCCCGGGGTAGGGTGGTAAAACAATCTACATATAAACGATTGTGACATTTATGGAGCAGATCCGCCGCTGCGCCACATGGCTCGTCCGATCGCTCTACATGTGCGACACCGGTAGTTCCAACGAAGTGCAACTGAATGGCGCACGCGCAGCCGTGACTTCTGCATCGAATTGATGCCGCGCCGCCGCCGCCAGGACCCGACGCACGATTGTATGCGCAGTTTGAAGCAATATAGGAAAAACTTTCGGGATCAGAAAGTATTTTGCGATGCAGTAACTGCAAAGAATCCTGATGAGAAAAAAGGTTCTTTAAGGCCGCGTACTAAGCAGCCTGGCTGCTGCAGCCTTATATGATGGCTTATTAAGCATCATAATACTCCTATAAGTCGTCACAGTGTCGAATTGACTGCCGCAGCCAGGCTGCCTAGCGCACGGGGGCACCTAATTAAACTCATCTCCGCATCAAACTCACATCCGCGGTCGCAGACGACGACTTTGGGGGGGGGGGGGTCATACTGATTAATGCCGACGTGCTATTCCGTGAATTACCGTGTTTTGCACATTTTTGTACGATTTTGGGGGGGGTCATGACTCCTACGACCCCTCCCTCGGACCGCCACTGGATCCTGTCTGAGAAAGTCACGACATGAACACCTCATCCGACATAGCTTGTTTATGTTTTCCTTATATTGATTGTTTTATTGCATTGTCCACAGAGAGGAGGTGCGGAACCACGCGGTGCGGTGGAACGCGGAGTTCTCGTTCGTGTGCAAGATGTGCGCCAACGCCAGCACCGGCGTGCTGGAGCCGGCGCTCATGAGGGTGTCCGTGCGCAAGGAGTGCAAAGGTATGAGGATCACCAGCAGGCCTGGCATGCCCACGATAGAAACGGGTTTTGTCTACAGAAGAACAGACAAAGTGACAGATTGTAGAAATGTTTCTATTCTTCAGTAGACAAAATTCTAATAAGCCAAGCACGGGTCGCCGCATGCTCGGTCAGAAGAGATAACGATTTGGATAGAAAGAACTTTGTCTAAGTATTCTTTGGTAGAATAGAGATAGAATTGATCATGCTAAGCGTGCAGCCTCAGATCATGGAAACAAGGAGATATGCCATCATAGCAAATTAGTACGGGAACAACTGATGCCACTTTTAGTACATTTTTCGACACAATTACGCGCATAATTAAGCGCTCCTTGTGAATAAAAAGATTTCCCACGCATTGAACATTCCGCACACCCTCAATCTAACACTGTTAATCGTCACTCAACACTAGCACTAAACTAAAACACTGTATTTATACCATCGATCGTGTTCGGTTCGTCGCCAGCGCGTACGTTTTTATTATGAGCAATTTGCTCAAGATCAGGCATCAAGCTCGATAGCGCCTTGGCACATCTCCTTTGTTTCTCTGAGCGTGCAGCAATCGCCAGAGAGGAAATTATGCTTTGTCCGTTAAAGTCCTCGTCAAGACTCAAGTAACACTGGCTGCTCAGTCAGATTTATTTTTATCGTAATTTAGTGTTTTGCATGATCACGAATTAACGACACCTGAAGAATTTACAGGCCTTCTTTGTTATATTATAATGCTATCCTATCCCAAAATCTAGCCCATCCTAATTGTTGTTAACCACACATTGACCGCGGCTTTCAATTACATTAACAAGAGCGGTACTAAACAAAGTGAACCTCTGTTAATTTTAATGAGCACCACCGCGGTTATCTGTGCTCCCAGCCCTGAATTAATAATACGCTAAAATACATACCGCCCACGTCACTGAAACGCTGACAAAAGTATGGGCAAATATTTGCGTAAATCATTTCAACGACTTGCAAACTCCCTTTGACATTTTCGTGTAAACTTTACCGTTGGAATATTCAACATTCAAAGCTAGTGAGATTCGGTTATATTTGCAACTCCGACAGAACCTTGCAACGTCCGGAGTTCCGGACGCAGGATTCAAACTCATCCGCTTTGAAACGAAATGAATTCGCGAAGTAGGTAGGTATTCGATGAATCCGAGTGGCGGGCGTTTATAATGCAGTCGCAGCGGACCCGCGGACCGACTTTAAAGTTAGATAAATCATGAATAACCCGAGTTGTTATCCGTTGAGACGATCTTTTCAGTTTCAAGTTTCGAAGTTTGTGTCGAAATATGAAAATCAGTTTACAAAAGGTCATAGGTACCTACTTAGATAATCTACTATTTACGACTACATATAGCGCGTTTCTTTCAGAAATACTTTATACTCGTATGTACCTCTTTATACTATTTAAAGTCTTATTCCGGACAACTTTTACACTTTCTCTTTATGTCGCTTTATCTGTAGTCCGAATGTCTTTCATTTCATTCATAGAAAACAAACTGCGCGACATATCAATAGCCAAGTAGGTAGATCTGCTTATTTCATTTAAATTTCAAAAGATCATAATCTCAACCCTGTGCCGTAAGCCTATATTAGCGTATACTGATACGGTGAAATGCTAGGACAATCAAATTCGCATCGTTCTTGAGTCAAATCGTACATAAATACATATATTGATGGTAGTTATATCATGTTCCAGGCGGCAGGTCATACCAGAAGCTGGGCTTCTGCGACGTGAACCTGGCGGAGCTGGCGGGCGCGGGCGAGACCACGCGCCGCTGCCTGCTGGAGGGCTACGACCAGCGCCGCCGGCAGGACAACTCGGTGCTGCGCGTCAAGATCAAGATGAACATGATCTCAGGCGACCCGCTGTTCAAAGTGTACGTACCACATACAAGCAGGTATAGCGCCGGCATTTAGATTGAGCTTACGGCGAAGTTTTGTGTGCGCGTCGTATTGTCTCAGACGTAAGGTCCAAAATTGCTTAAAGTAATTCAGGGTGAGAGCTCAAATTAAATGCCGGCAACTGTAGTCTGCTGCGTTTTGTTTGCTGCGTATTCTGTTTTGTTTTCGTCAATCTGAGTGATCAGAGTGCTGAGTGCGAGTTCCAAACCATCGCGTGACCAAACATTTCTCGAAGTGAATGGAACAACCAATCAAAGAAAGAAAGAAATAAAAATATTTATTTGGACGCACAAAAAAGACACGGACAGAATAATTAGGTAATTAGCGAAATAGAACACAAAACAATACAAAAGAAATGAAAAACTTATAAGTACACTAATTTTGGTTTTCACGAACAAAAGTTTGTGTCTCACGGCTGGACCAAATCACGTGCGTTACGTTAACGTCTTCACTTTCGAACGCGAGCCGGTGTTCGATTGGCCGATGGCTATGACCTTTGTTAAAGTTCACACGATCGAATATGTGATGCCGGCTCCACATGATCGTTCAACAGTCTAACTGTTCGTTCAACCTTCCACGTGTGGAGAGATAGTTGGTGCATGTTCGACGGTGTTGGAGTCTTTTGTATCGATAGTGAGATGGGACAGATTGAGGTCATGTTGGAGTGTTGGACTGTTGGACGATCGTGTGGAGCCGGCATCAGAAAAACTCGCACTAGGCACTCATTACACGGAATAAAGATGTCCCCTACACATCTTGTTTGCTAAAGTTTTTTTGTGTTACCTGTGTGTCTCTTATGGTGTCTTTACTGCACCATATGACGTTGATACACAAATGCTAACCTGCGTTGTCCCCCAGTCCGGAGCGCAAGCAGGAGGCGGCGGAGGGGCTGGCGGGCGGCGACAGCGGCTCGGAGCGCGAGCCCGGCGGCGCGCCGCCCGACGACGACTGCGCCTCCTCCACCGCCTCCTCCGGCTTCGGCTCGCTCACCAAGAAGAAGAACTACGGTATGTGACGTACTGCCCTGGCCTGATCCCGGAGGCTTAGGACAACTCCTTTACGGCCCGGCCACGACTTTTGGCTTAGCGGCAAGCGGCGCGGCGAGCGATTCTTCGTGACATGTTCATACATTTTCGTATATTTGTTTTAACCGCTCGCCGCCCCGCGCTTGGCTACCGCTGGTAGCGGCAAGGTCGTGGCCAGGCCGTTAGTTTTTGCAACGATTCAGTAGCGCGTTTCGAAAACTATTGCTGTTTGTCGCATTTGCAACGCGCGTCTGCATCGAGGCAAACGCGCGACGGTATTGATTTAGCAACAGGCATACAGGTAGCCAGTACAGCGTACGACTATCGATGCTACATCGCGTCTATGTCCATGCTGTATCGCGATAGTGGTGCTGATTCTGTTAAATATCGCACTAAACTAATTTTAATCACACATCTCTTTCTTACAAATATCATTGAAAAAGGACAGACAATATTTAGAACTGTCATATTAGTCTACGCCCTTGTCATTTGTGACCTTTTGCGATTACGACTAAATTGACATCAAAACTGTTCAAGTGGACTAATTTGACAGGATTAAATTTAATCTATCCCTTTCTCATGTTTCTTATTAGAAAGAGACATAATGAGACTAAATTAGTTAAGTTCGTAAACAACAGAATCGGCACCAGTAGCGATGTAAAATCGTTACGCAGGCGAAGGTATACGACCAGCGATAGCATCGCCACTGTATCGCAGTCTTTTAGCGATTGTGTCGCTACTGAATCGCTGCAAAAAGTCACCGTTAGCGACCTCCGAAATATACGACGTGTTTATAGTCTACTATGAGTAATTATACCACATTGGTCTTGTACTGAACGATGTTGATTTTAAGCTACCTATCTATTGGGCCGTACCCAACAAACGATCTGTCGGCTCTTTCCCCTACGAGAGATCGATTTTTAAGTTCTATAGAAGTAATGTCAAAATTTATCTCTAATAGGGCAATGAGCCGATAGATCGGTTATTGGAAACGGCCACTAGTCTGTCATCTAACAGATAGGTGTATGTGTTTGTAGAGAGTAGCGTATCGCAGTCTCTGACGTTGGTGCCGTCGTGCGAGCTGCCCACCCCGGACGGCGAGGACTCGCCGCTCGGCACCTCCGCGCCCGACCACCCTGGTGAGTGATGACCTTACTTCTTACTAATGGCGTAAATGTGAAAGTTTGTGAGGATGGATGGATGTGTGGATGTTTGTTACTCTTTCACGCAAAAACTACTAAACGGATTTTGCTGAAACTTTGCAGTAATATAGCTTATACATCAAAATAACACATAGGCTACTTTTGATCCCAAAAACGCGGGCGAAGCCGCGGGCGGAAGCTAGTAAATAATATTTTGTTTATAAGAAAGCTTTCCCCAAAGGGACTGTAATAAAAATATTTTTTGACGCTCGTTTTCCGTGGTAATATTATTGTGCATCTCACCGAAATATAATAATAAAGTAACAAGCATTTCGGTTCGGTCTGCACCCACCGGCGAGTTCGTCCTTATCTGAAAACTTACCTATTTTAGAAAGAGAACGTCAAAACTCGGGAACAAGAGTGAGGGAACTGGTTTTTTGTTTCGCAACTTTACATAAAAAGACATACAAGTAGGTAATTGAAGCATAAAATAAATCTGTAGGTTTTGACGGCGCCGTTTCTCCCGTTACAGGTCTAACGATGATGGCGGCAGTGGGTGCGGGCGCGCCCGCGGCGTGCGCGGCGTGCCTGCAGCAGCAGCACACGCACTCGCGGAACTCCTCCAACACCTCCGGCGACATGAGCAGCAAGGTAGCTCACGGAAAGTACACGCTTTCCACGTCATGTCTGGAACAGTCCTTTGTTCCAGACATTACGTGGAAAGCGTACATTTTAACGAATAATCCCCTAATCAGGGGCGTCTTAGACCATACCGGCCCTTGGGCAACCAGTTTGGGGCTCTTGTAGAAAGTTTAAAAAAAACGTAAATGAAGACATCAGAATGTACTTTTATTCAGAGACTTTCGTCTCTTATGAAAACTTCTGCGGGGAAAACTTTTGCTGAGCAGCCCTGCCATTCTAACTCTGAGTGCTTTGTTAATGATGCGTCGAACTATGATTTTGGATGAAAAATACATACCTAGCCATTGGGTTTCGAAATTTCGGGGCCCCATGTGCCCTTATGGTGAAGACGGAACTGTTCCTAATAAGCTATCTTGTTTCCGCGCGATAGACAAGCACACAGGTGTCCGACATATACGCGAAGTGCGCAAGAGGTCTTAAACAATATAAGACGTGTGTTCGTGGTTAAAGCGGGATATTCTTCGTATTATATTCTTATTTTTAGCTGCTCCTAGGTCTGTCTCACGTAATGATGATTAATTCTTGTGTCAGGCGTCCGGCTACGGCAGCTCGTCGGCTGCGTCCGCGCACTCGCGGCAGAGCTCCGAGGGCGACTCCGCGGGCGACGCGGGCCGGCCGCACCACAACAGGTGAACACACGATCTATCACCCTGACACCGGTGTGATGGTCATCATTGTGGCTAGCCTTGTGTACGTCCGGTGGTGGAGCGGCTACTGGGATAGTTAACCACGGTGCAAGCGGCCCCATAGCCTATTGCTTCCCATTATAATAAGGTTTTATAAATATTACTACCATGGGCTATGTGAAAATTGTGGTGCGGGACTTTAATAGTGATCATTCAAGAGTTGGCGATTCGATGACAATTGGCAACTGAGCGATATGAACGGCAAGTGTGTACGTTTGTGTACATCATCATCACCGTCCCACCGACTGCATGGCACGCGGGCACCCGTGACGTCACACCCGCTCACCTAATGTACAGTGTTCATTGTTTACGCTTCATGTTCATTAACTTAACATTGTGTCACGCACGGTAATTAACTTTATTTATTTTGGTTCGCCACTTTTATTTGTTGGCTTTTATTAATTATTTTTTATGTTTTCGTTCTCCCCCCGCCGTCCGCCCGCAGCGTCCGCGTAGAGCGCAGTAGTGCCAGCAGCACGGTGCTGTTCGTCCCGCAGCCGTGCAAGCATGCGGGCCGCGCGCTCGCCAAGCTGCTGTTGGGCCAGACGGCCGCCAGCGACTCCGACGTGTTCCTCACGCCCAACGCGACGCTGACGGGCCCGCCTGACGTCATCCCGCGTCACGCGCTGCAAGTGAGCTCGCCCGCCAGCGACGAGTACTGCACGCCCGACGCCACGCTGCTCAACGGACACGACAGCTCCTTCGCGATGCCCACCTACTTCGACAAGAAGAGGAAAGTGGCCGCCACCATCATCAGCGCCGCCGTCGAGCCGCTCACCAACTTCCAGATCTTCAAGCAGAAGTCGCTCAACACCATCCCTGCGCTGCTCGAGAAGAACAAGAAGAACGAGGAGCTGTTCAACAATTTCCCATTCCTGACGCCGCTCGCGCACCGGAAGAACTCGCTCGTGTCGCACGCGAACAGACTGTCCGGCTGCATAGAGGACGAGTTTTACTGCGTTCCGTCCGATCCCGAAGTGGATTTGGGCTCTTCGGAGTGTATAGACATTAGGTACCGGTTCAAGAGTCTGTCGAACCAGGCGCTGAATGAAGGGCCGGCGCTGACGTCGACGCCTAAGAGCGAAGCGGAAGAGTTCTGCCAGTCGGTGCGCGTGCGCAGCCTGGGCGTGCCCACGCTGCGGCACAGCTACACGGAGCACGCCAGGTGAGTGCCAGTCGCGCCTGTCGGTCACGACCGCCTACTAATCACGGTTGCGGGTGGTTGCGGCGGGTTTACTTAGTACCTGTTTTAGTTTTCCTCCTCTGTTCTGTCATCTAACCGTGAATGTCTCTTCTGTGTGCCGCGGTGTTCAGAGTATTTAGTTGTAAGATAATGTGATGTCAGTATCGGGCTAGCGGTACCGTGTGTTGTCGGCTGAGCAGTGTGTGGTGCGCAGGCGCGAGTGCGGCGCGTGCGGCTGGCGCGAGGCGGGGGGCGGGGCGGCGGGCGGCGCCGGGGGCGGGGCGGCGGGCGGGGCCGGGGCGGCGGGCGGGGGCGGGGCGGCGCCCCCGGCGGGCTCGCTGCCGCGCCGCCCCAGCTCCGCGCTGTTAGTGCTACAACATCTCCACACGTACACATGCACGATGCGCGCGTGCACGTACGACCACTTTTATAGACGCATAGACGCGTCAATTCGTGGTTCATATCTGTTCGATGTCTATAAGAGGGCAGTTCGTGTGACGCGCGAATCGACGTATCCTTAGATGTTGTCTCGTGTCGATGTGATTACGATTACCTATCTATGTATACAAGCTTCCATGTGATGTTTTATAGTTGTTAGATTAAGGTTTTTAAAATTTCTTAATAAAAATATATTTGGTACTGTTTAAGCATATTTCATTATAGCTTTTAGAAAATTGTTTTTATTTTAGATATTCGAGTCGTTTTATATAAAGTATATTTGTAGGACTATACGATACAGTCCATATTGTTGTTATGTAATCGCAGAAATTGTATAAATGCGGTGCATGCCTATTTTCCGTCTATTTTTACTTTCTTTGTACATACTTACCATTTTAATATACATAATTGCTTGATTTAAACAACACTGTAGGTATATGCATGCGGGGTGGTGGCAATAACATTGATTGATGCATGAGTTTGCATTTAACATTTATAATACGCTTCTTGTAAAAGGCATATAATCATTATCAGGCAATATGTGGTGAAATTATCTCCAAGAATATGTAAATAAATATCAATATATTTTAGCATTATTATACCTAGTAGTACGCACGGCTACAGATCAAGCTATACATTTCCAGTATAAGCTGATCTCGCAATGTATAGTATTTCCTTACAATGAGAGGTCAGTGTAAACTGGGAATGTATAGCTTGATGTGTAGCCGTGTGTACATCGCCTGAATAGTGGTACTGTTTTGTAGCTATTAAATCTATTGAGGCTCTACACACCACGTATATTAAGACAATATTACCCCATGTTGTTATACATGTTCCATCGACAATTACTCCATCTGTATCTACTAGCTGTCCCCCGCGGTTTCATTCCCGTTGCTCGGCTTCTAATGGTCGTAGCGTGATGTTAACCTATACTATTCCTCATGAATCTGGCTATGATATGCAAAAAGAATTTTTCGAACCCGACTGGTAGTTCCAGATATTAGCGCGTTCAAACAAACAAAGAAACTTTTCAGTTTTATAATATTAGTATATAGAGTATATATTACACTGACAATTACTTCATATTCTGTCGGTGCAAAAACGGTCGACACTTGCAAGGAATAACATTGTAACAAATTTTTTGGCAATTTTGAGTTAAAATCATATTCAACAGGCATATTTTTTGGCAATTTTGAGTTACAATGTTATTCCTTGCAGGTGTTCTAGTATGATATCGATTAGTTACCATGGAGTTTCAGCTAGCCTGCCGTCCATACTGTCTCCCCTTGCTATTGCGTGGCGTGTGTAGCCGTCCGTGCACAAGTACATGAGCGTGTGCCCTCAGGAACCCGTCGTCGGGCTCGCTGACGGCGTCGGCGTCGGAGGGCGGCTCGCTGGAGCGCGCCCGCGCCGCGCTCGAGCGACGCAAGCGCGCCGCGCTCCCGCAGCAGGACAACGACGACGCACAGGTTAGTGCCACTTTAGAAGCTCAGACGATCCACTGGGAGTCGCTTAATAGTGCAACACCCGGCAATGAATACCATGCCGCTCCACAAAATACTTTTTCCACGCCAATATTGATAAAATTCATACCAGGGGCCTTAGTCAAGTAGCTTTTCTGTTAGCGTTTACGCACAAAATGTATGGCAATGAAATGTCATTGCCATACATTTTGTAGTTTTTTTCACTTTGTGGGCCCTAGCTTTTCTATTAGTGTAATGACACTAATAGAAAAGCTAGGGCCCACGACATGTTGCAGTAGTAGTAGTACGTTGTGTACGACATGGTTCTGCAGAGGTCGCGGGTTCAAATCCCGCTCGCGACATGATTGTTGTGTTGATAACGTTGTGTAACCGTGTCCCGCAGCACGTGGCGTCGGGGCGCGTGGAGAACACGCGCGTGAACCCCGACTCGCTCATCGACGAGCTGCTCGCCGCCACCGACCTCAAGCAGGCCGTCGAGGACTCCGCCGAGAGTGAGTACACACATACCCCCTTACTTTACACGATCATTCAATTAAACAACTCTTCAGTCATACGGTTTTATTTTTTTTTAACGTGGCTCCACACTAGGATGTCTCCTGTGTCTTGGGTGCGTTTACAAACACAAATTTCACATACACAAACACTCCAGACCAGGAAAAAATATTTGCTCCTTGCGGGAATCGAACCCGCGACACGTCGCTCAGCAGCCAATCTCTCAGCCATTGCGACAACCGTGCCGCCTAATGACTAATGACAAGGATAGTTGTATATATTTAATCAGTGGTTAAAGTTAAGAAGCTGCTATAATTATTGGGATTATATTTAGCTCTCTCTCTCCTGTCAACAAGGGTACTGCGAGGGGGAAGGGGGTTGTCCGCTAAAAAAATATATTGACATTTGGTGTCCAAATAGCAGGAAAAAATTATTGACATTTGCTGTACAAATAGCAGGAAAAAAAGATATTTTATAAGCTGTCTAAAATGATTATACAATGTGAATATTTCAAGTGGGCGTGGATGGCCAAGTCCGAAACTATAAGAAATAGAGAAAAACACTCAAAAGAGTCACGGAGCCGATTTTGATAAAAATTAAAACTGTATCATTAAATTTTTGAAACATCAATATTCCTAGCCAGGAATCGAACCGGTTTGTTGGAAAAAAAAATACACACAGTATCATTGCATCATCCGATACTGTCGCAGGATCAAATGCTGGGAAGTGACATAAATGAAAAACTGCACCCGAATTGCGTAACTCAATTGCTATCACCATGGCATTGTTTTTATGATTGTTAATCCGTGCTCCTGTAACTAGCTCAAGCCGCAATGGATGTTGTTGAACTGTCAAAATGAAAGCCATGGCGAAAGAAATTGAGTTACGCAATTAGACTGCTGAAGGAAAGTGTTGATTTTTAATTAACTGATTACATTTTCTAGTATTCATAGATTACCATGCTTTATTTGTTAGAAAAATAAAATAGTTTTTTGTTAAAAATCAACACTTTCCTTCTGTTTGCCGTATATCATTACTTCCCAGAATTTTATACTTATTAGCGTTAGTGATACTATTGGATGGTATAATAATACAGGATTTGTTCTGTTTCAAAATCAACGGGATCGATTCCTGGCAACGAAAATTAATTTTACAAAAATCAAATGATGTGGTTTTATTTTTGTCAAAATCGGCCCCGAGACTCCTTCCAGTGTTTTTCGCAATTTTTCATAGTTTCGGATTTGGCCATTCACTCCCAGTTGAAAAATTCACCCTGTATAGAGAACTTTGACAGTGGCTTGAATAAAAATTTGCAGTTTTTTCAAAGTATGTAATATTTTGATCGTCTAGTGCGGTTTCCTATTACTGTTGCGTCAAATGGGTGGTAGGACTTAGTCTATTGGATCAGGCAAGATGAGAAGTTCATTTCGAAAAGAAATTTGGTTGTTGGGGAAGCAGGTGCGGCTTGTTTCCTTGCATGTACTAGTACGTAACGTCACCCGTTGTGTTGCAGCGTCAGGTCTGCAGCTGTTCATCACGCGCGACGGCACCGCCGAGCTGGGCACGCGCCAGCGGCAGCAGCTCGCGCGCCGCGACTACCAGCGCGTCGTGCTGCACCCGCACGACAACAGGTACGCACAGGCACACACAGTACTCAGCGGCAGCAGCTCGCGCGCCGCGACTACCAGCGCGTCGTGCTGCACCCGCACGACAACAGGTACGCACAGGCACACACAGTACTCAGCGGCAGCAGCTCGCGCGCCGCGACTACCAGCGCGTCGTGCTGCACCCGCACGACAACAGGTACGCACAGGCACACACAGTACTCAGCGGCAGCAGCTCGCGCGCCGCGACTACCAGCGCGTCGTGCTGCACCCGCACGACAACAGGTACGCACAGGCACACACAGTACTCAGCGGCAGCAGCTCGCGCGCCGCGACTACCAGCGCGTCGTGCTGCACCCGCACGACAACAGGTACGCACAGGCACACACAGTACTCAGCGGCAGCAGCTCGCGCGCCGCGACTACCAGCGCGTCGTGCTGCACCCGCACGACAACAGGTACGCACAGGCACACACAGTACTCAGCGGCAGCAGCTCGCGCGCCGCGACTACCAGCGCGTCGTGCTGCACCCGCACGACAACAGGTACGCACAGGCACACACAGTACTCAGCGGCAGCAGCTCGCGCGCCGCGACTACCAGCGCGTCGTGCTGCACCCGCACGACAACAGGTACGCACAGGCACACACAGTACTCAGCGGCAGCAGCTCGCGCGCCGCGACTACCAGCGCGTCGTGCTGCACCCGCACGACAACAGGTACGCACAGGCACACACAGTACTCAGCGGCAGCAGCTCGCGCGCCGCGACTACCAGCGCGTCGTGCTGCACCCGCACGACAACAGGTACGCACAGGCACACACAGTACTCAGCGGCAGCAGCTCGCGCGCCGCGACTACCAGCGCGTCGTGCTGCACCCGCACGACAACAGGTACGCACAGGCACACACAGTACTCAGCGGCAGCAGCTCGCGCGCCGCGACTACCAGCGCGTCGTGCTGCACCCGCACGACAACAGGTACGCACAGGCACACACAGTACTCAGCGGCAGCAGCTCGCGCGCCGCGACTACCAGCGCGTCGTGCTGCACCCGCACGACAACAGGTACGCACAGGCACACACAGTACTCAGCGGCAGCAGCTCGCGCGCCGCGACTACCAGCGCGTCGTGCTGCACCCGCACGACAACAGGTAAGAAAGAAAGAAACAAAAAATACAAAAATTTAAAAAAACCGGACAAGGCAAGCGCGAGTACGATTAATCGACACCTAATCCGTCAACAGCCGAACTTTGCTCGGCCGACGACGGCCGAACTCGGACGATTGAATCAAACACTTGTAAATTATAGAGAGCGCGTACACCAACACGACCGATTTTGTCGGCCGATGGCAGTCGTGTTGGTGTACGCGCTCTCTATAATTTTCGGCCGTCGTCGGCCGAGCAAAGTTCGGCCGATGACGGATTAGGTGTATACGAGCCGTATGGGTTCCGAAATATGCAATTGCGCCATCTATGCTGCTATTACATCATAGTTGATATATCTTGATCATAGATGGCGCTACTGCATACTTCTAGTAGCGCCAGCTATGAGCAGAAGGCCCCGCTTATCCGGTGACAACAAAGTGGACAACAAAGTGAAAAACGGAAAAAGGGAAAAACGTAACTCTTATAGGATTATAAGGGTTCCGTTTTTCCTTTTGAGGTACGGAACCCTAAAAACAATTTAAAAAATAAAATAAAAAGTAAAACCTGGTGCGAGGCCAAAAGGCCACTATCTCAGCATAGTGCTTCGACAAAAAAATGCCGCAGCGCTGATATATTTTATATGCGCACACAGAATACTCAATACTCACACAGCTTTATCTACTCCGCTCCGATCTACCGCGAGCTTGGGGATACCACGGATGGACCGTTATGAAGCTCTGCAACCGTAACCGAAACTATTGGATATCCCAAATAAAAATGTATACAGGGTGGCAAGTTAAACAGTGGAAATATTTTAAGGGGTCATTGTACTCATCATTATGAACAACTTTTACTATGGGACCAACACTGAAATCGCGAAAAAAAAATCAGCTGTTCCATACATTTTGTCGAGTTATGTGAACACAAATGTATGGAACAGCTGATTTTTTTTTCGCGATTTCACGGTTGGTCCCATAGTAAAAGTTGTTCATAATGATGAGTACAATGACCCCTTAAAATATTTCCACTGTCTAACCTGCCACCCTGTATATCCGAAACTGCTAAAAAAGCTTCGGCTAGGGGCGGAGTCTAAATGACATACAGGTATAATATTTTATTCATAATTATATCCGTATACCCATATTCATATCCTAAATAAGTGAATATCCATAACATCTCTGATGGTACCACGCACGTTTTATTGACATCAACAAGCCTATAGTTGTCGTACCGTCCGCAGGTAGCCGCCGGCGTGCGACAGCGACGGCGCGCCCGAGGACGCGCGGCCGCGTGGCGCCTGTGACGTGTCGTGGACAGTATTACAAGAGATTCACACCGACCTGCTCCAACTGTGTATCAGCTTCTATATACGTCCCGAGGGGACCACGAGCAATGCATATACATATATTTATTGTTTTTATGTAATATAAATTATGCCATAATTGTTTTACGACTCGTAATTTAATGTTAATTATTATTATTCGGTAGCAGTTGTACAGAGAATGGTTGTGTTCGTGCAATCCGACAAGTTTTGTATGATTTACATAATTTTTATTTCTTTTTAATGTAAGTAGGAATCTTTTCAATTTAATGACCTACTCGACGACTGATTGTTCCTATATTTTGCGTAGCGTCTGTGCTTCCTCCACTCTCCGTATTGTTGTTCTGTGCGTGCGAACCTCGCGCCTGTGACGTTCGTGCGAGCAGACATTACCTCATAGTGCGAACTTCCAAGTTAGTCTTGCCCTGCCGGTCAGTGTCACTGCCGGCACACTCTGGTGCCGGGCGGCGCGTGTCGCGTGTCGCCCGCGTCGCCCGCACGTTGTAACGATGTAAGCGTAACACTAGTGCTCACAAGTGGTGCTACGTCAGCGCGCGTCCTCGCGCCAATTTTTATTATTGATATACTGATGTAATTATTATTATTATTGATTAGAAAATTGTCACCCATTAAGTGAACCGTGTAATCGAAACAGTACTTCCAAATCCCTCCATATATATTTTCATTGTGAATTTTGTATAAATTATTTAGTGTGGTGCCAAACAAAGCTGCGCCCGCTCTAGTGGGGGGAACTACAGATTATTCAATAGTGCGAGGAGGTAAATCTAAGTCATTCCTTTGCGTAGCTTGAGCGCGTGGCTTGCCGTCGATTATGTTCGGTCGCGCTCAGTGTGGAGCCGCGGGCGCCTCAACTAATTATTAAATAATTTCGCGTTGGGGATGAAGTGATTGTACATTTGGCCTGATAATATCATGACAATACTTTTCTTCCGTCGAGTGTTCATTTACAAACAGCGGCGCCACAACGAGCGCGGCCTGCTCGCCGAGCGCTTCATCATAAAATGAGCAAAGAATGCGCGGCGTGCGTGTGTGCTCGCGAGCGGCCGCGCCTCGCCCGCGCGAGTGTCGCAGTGCGCCGCCTGCGCCGCGCGGGGGGGGGGGGGGGGGGCAGGCGGCGGGACACGTTGTTATTGTATCATATTCTATAAAGCCTGTACAGTATTTGAATAAAGGACGTGTCTAGAGCTACTTGTTGTTTTCTTTACTGCACCTTTTTCTGCATCCGCACTACTTGAAACAAAACAAGAGCATCGATGGCAACTGCGAAACGGAACGTAATAACCGGCAACGGTTCAAAATTATTCTTTTTAACCGACTTCCAAAAAGGAGGAGGTTCTGCATTCGGTTGGTTTTTTTTTTTTTTTTTTTTTTTTTTTTAATGTATGTACACCGATTACTCCGTGGCTTATGAGCCGATTTACGTGATTCTTTTTTCATATGGTAGAAGAAGCTCGCGAGGTGGTCCCATATAAATTTTATTAACTTTGGTTGAGTAGATTTTTAACCAGGTGTAATAAACGGTATTTTTGGTATATCTCGATGACATCATGACGATGATGAAAAAGTGATATTGTGTAGGTACATGAATTCCTGAACGCAATCGATCTCGATATCATACATACATAACATCACGCCGATATTTCCCGCAAGGTTAGACAGAGGTGTATAGTACACACAATTTTTTTATGCTTAAGTCGCATTTGATAGAAGGCTAGGGAGCGAGCCTATTGCCATTACAAACTGAAAAATCACTGTTTTTGTTTACTGAAACACTTTTATCCACCAACATCTATGAATATAAGTACCTATTTAAATTAGTGGAAGTAATCGATCTCGGTAAAAGTACATACCAAATGTGTGTCAAAGGCAGTATTAATATACTGCCTTTGACACACATTTGGTATGTACTTTGTCTATATACTTTGTCGCTCTATGCATGATTTTATGGTACTTTTATATACGTAAGGTATTATTATAAAAAAAAAATGACATGTTACACTACACTAAAAAGTTAAAAATAAAAAACAGGTTTTAAAAAAACCGACTTCCAAAAACGACACTAAAAACTATGAAATAAGAAGTTTAAACTTCCATAATTAAAAATCTAAATGTATATTGAAGTCGGCGGGGCCTAGCATCAAAATAAGCAAAATTGCAGATTAACAAGGAATAAAAGGAAATCTTAATTTCCACGTGCACACGCACTGCGCATGCCCTTCCTGTTTAAAGACTGAGAGGCAAAAACCTGAAGAGGCCCCGCCGGCTTCAATATACATTTAGATTTTTAATTATGGAAGTTTAAACTTCTTATTTCATAGTTTTTAGTGTCGTTTTTGGAAGTCGGCTTTTTTAAAACCTGTTTTTTTTAATTTGTACTTGTCTGGAACTGTTTTTAATTATATTATAATTGGGCTTACGGTCGGTTGCAGAAAGATAATTAAATTTTAAAGGAGGCTTTAACCATACAATTTCTTTCGTTAAAGCCTCCTTTAAAACTTAATGACCTTTTCTGCAACTCAGTGTTTGATTGTTATAATTAAAGTTAAATTTAAGTAAAATAAATAAAAAAATATGGATCAAATATGTATAATATAATAATAAACAAAATAAGTAATGGAAATATTAGGATTTTGGGGCTTACTTCCTGCGCCTAATATTACCCTACTGCAAAAAATTAAGTTGTAGGTACTTGTACTAAAAGCCCAGCGAAAGTGCTGCCACCAAGTGTGAAGAAGTCGCGCCTTTTCTTATGATTCAAATGTGCGAACGCATGGAAATCTAGAAATTCATTAAAAATAAATAAGACCTTTTCAAGCACTATTAAGTATCGGACTGTGATAGTAACTGTAGTTGTGAAGTGCACTGTTTCACATCGTATCCATCCTGGGAGCCGATTTCTTGCAGCAAGGTTATAATTGGTGAGTCATATTCTGGAAAACTAAATAAAATACTTAGGTACTTTAAACTATCGTATTTAACATTTTGGTCCTGAGTCCGTTTAACCGGTTACGACAACTATCAATAATTCAATATTTCATGTATTTTCTCAGCAATGAGGGTAAAATGAGAAACAATTAAAAATCTATTGTTTGGCGGCCGCATGAGCCGCTTGTGCATCTGTAAATAACACATTATTTAAAACAATTGCGCATCGAATTTATTTTATTGCTTTTTTTGCAATTTTATTTGCACATAAGTACCTACATGATTATACAGTAATAAGCTTTTTAAGAGGTGGGTTAGGTAGGTACTACCTATCTCAAATCATAATAATAGTAATTTGCTTTGTATCTATATCCGGAATCCATTTTAAGTCAAGCACCAGTTTTTCTGCCCTATATCCGTACCTACCAGGCGTGAATAGGTTGATAAGTCGACTTACATTTTTTTTTTTAAATGCATATTATGCATTAGAATTGCTTCTTTCATAGGGTGAATAAGACTAAGTCGATAGATCTTGTTTTACCGCACATAGCAAACATGTAAATTTTTTATTAACTCTCTTATTAAAGGGTACATATGCATTAAAAAAATATATATGTAAGTCGACATATCAACCTATTCACGCCTGGTACGGATATAATACCTACTTATGTTTTTACTAAGTACTACACTGATAATACTTTCTTATGCCTACATACATAGTAGGTACATACACCATGAAAAAATTGTTCAATTAAGACCCTACTCTATATTCCTTTTAACAAATTCAAAATATGTATAAGATTCTGTTCTGTAAATGAATGACTTAGTTAAGGCATTGGTAGCTCAGTGGTCCGAGCAATGGCGCATGGTTCTCGTGGTCATAGCAATGGCACGGTACTCGTGATCTACGCAACGGGACGGTACGTCAGTGGACCGAGCATGGCCCGGTATGACAGTGCTTCGAGTACTTACTGCGTACGTCGGTGGTCATAGCACCGGCACGGTACGCGTGGTCAAGGCAAATGACACGGTACGTCAGCGGTCAGAGCAATGTCCCGGTATGACAGTACTGACTGCGTACGTCGGAGGGCATATGACACAGAACGCGTGGCCAGCGCAACGACACTGTACGCCAATGCGTACAATCGTACATTTCATCATCTCATCCAATTTAGCAGTTTTATTCATGGTGTATCGGTTTTTGAAACAACACAACTTGTACACGACTGTGTTACATAGAGGTAGGTAGGTTCACGTCTTGACAGCGATTTATTAACCAACTCATAAATAACAGCTAATGACTACACAATATATTATTTTAAGTTATTGGTAAGTAGCCATTATACCTATGTATACACAAATACATATTCTGGTGTCGTATGCAAGTGATAACTAAATAAATATTAGGTAATAATTATTGTTTCTATAAAAATATATACTTATGCATCAGGCATATTATCTATAACCTCCTTTGTGGGAGTTTTGAGTGTTCCTACTGTTGATGATGTACTGTAATCATGTAAACATGGTCGCAATCTCCATGCGGATGGCGTTTCAGGTACAGGTATTACCGATGGCTCATTTTCACTAAGTCATACTTCGGCGAGCGACTTTCGCAGTCGAATGCAGTCGAAGTTTTGTTTACATTGGGTGTACAATTCTTTTGGAAGGTAAGTACAGACGACCTGCCGACCTGAGAAATGACACATACTCACCCCGGAGAAAACAATGTGCAAGTTTTGTGACGATTAATGGGGACTCGAACCCGCCAAAACTGGCGAACCGTGCCATTACTCGGAATATTTTATACAATCCAACGGGAACTACTTAAAAGTAGATCCTTTTTGGAAAGTAAAGAACCTATCAATGGTTTATCATCAGTACCAGATTAACCACGTAGCAAGAGTAGCAATTGCTACCAGTAGCAATGGCTACTCTTGCCACGATTGCGCGGGGCTGGCCCCGCCCGTTTTCACAGCTCGATAGCTTGGGGTTTTTAAGTTGGTTAAAATCTAAGCCACGTTTTATCTGATTCCGGTAGGATGAACCAGAGATACAGCTTATTGTAGTCCACGCGGACGGAGCTGCGGGCAAAAGTCTAGTACTTTAATATGCCTACATACATACACCATGAAAAATTGTTCAATTGAGACCCTACTCTATATTCCTTTAACCTTTTAAGCGCTTGACTAAATATCAATTGCCGTGCCCCTAGCGCGCGGCTACAAATCGATTAATTGGACGGAATTAATACAATCGGTTAATTGGACGAAAATAGAACGAAAAAATCATGCATTTTCTCTGTCGTAGAAATGCGACACGCGCGGTAGGGACACGGAAATATTTGTCGCATATAGGTATGTGACACAAGCGGTCAAAAGGTTAAAGGTAGGTAACAAATCTAAAATATAAAATTCTGTTCTGTAAATGAATGACTTAGTTAAGGCATTGGTAGCTCAGTGGTCCGAGCAATGGCGCATGGTTCTCGTGGTCATAGCAATGGCACGGTACACGTGATCTACGCAACGGGACGGTACGTCAGTAGACCGAGCATGGCCCGGTATGACAGTGCTTCGAGTACTTACTGCGTACGTCGGAGGTCATAGCACCGGCACGGTACGCGTGGTCAAGGCAAATGACACGGTACGTCAGCGGTCAGAGCAATGTCCCGGTATGACAGTACTGACTGTGTACGTCGGAGGGCATATGACACAGAACGCGTGGCCAGCGCAACGACACTGTACGTCAATGCGTACAATCGTACATTTCATCATCTCATCCAATTTAGCAGTTTTATTCATGGTGTATCGGTTTTTGAAACAACACGTCTGTGGTACATAGGTACCACAGACATCAAGTAGTAGTCAAGTCACGTACGAACAAGTTGTAACTAACTGCAGTTGTAAACGTTCATTTTCATAAAAAACGACTCGAGGGCCCCCATAGCAAATTAAGGGCCCCTCGATAGAACTTGCTACGGGCCCCGCGCTTGTTTAATTCGGCACTGAAACCATAAAATGCAATTTTTTAGATTTTATGTCTGTCTGTTTGTTACCTCATCACGTAAAAACAGCTGAACAGATTTCAATGAAACATTCGCTAGTGGTGCCGATTCTATTGTTTACGAACTAATTTAGTCTTATTACGACTCTTTCTAATAAAAAAAAACCGGCCAAGTGCGAGTCGTGCTCGCGCACCGAGGGTTCCGTATCATTTTTGGACGTATAAAGTAAAAAAAAATCCGGACCGCATAACTAAATTTGTTTGTGAAGGAATTTTGATGATTTTGAAAAAACTGTACTAGTTAATAGGAACATCGTTTTATTTTTGGTGCCATATTTGGGTCAATTCCTATCAACTCTAATTATTTCAGATTTTTCGCTCCGCAAACTTCGGAGATAAGGGGGGGGAATGGTATTTTTTTGGACATTTTTTATCATATGTCGAAAACTGTGAGACATAAAATAAAATAAAAATATATTTTGAAATGTGCAGATCAAGCCCTTTCATATGATATGTCACTTGACCTAGTAACCCCACTTTGAAATTTCGGACCCCCACTCCGGCCCCTTTTGCAATAAAAATAAATATATTTTTGGACTTTTTTTCATTTGCAATAAAGTTGAACAAGCATTCTTTACAACTGTTCCAAATTTCAAGTCGATAGCATAAGTAGTTACTGAAATAAGCAGGTGTGACAGACAGACAGACAGACGAAGTCGCACCATAAGGGTTCCTTTTTCACTATTTTGGTACGGAACCCTAAAAACATGAGAGAGGGATATCAGATATTTAATCCAGTCAAATTAGTCCACATCGCAAAAGGGCGTGGCTATTTTCCCGTAAATGTCAAAAGCGTAAACTAATTTCACAGTTCTAAATATTTTGTCCCTTTTCAATGATATTTGTTAGAGAGATATAGTGGTTAAAATTAGTTTAGATGTTCAACAGAATCAGCACCACTGTAATACTATTATTACCAGCTTAATTTAAATCTAAGCTACGTTTTTTTCAAAATAAATGGATTACCTACTTTGCCGAAGTACTACCACATCCATCAGAAATTCAGAATGCTTGCGCATCTGCAATGCTCGCACGTGTTTTGAGCGACCAGAATGCTGCTTGCGTTGAACTGTGAAAGTGTGAAATGTATAATTTACCACGAGCAGCGCGCATCGCGGCTATAGTCATCGAAGACTTGACGATCGCAAGATGTACGCCACGAAGCAGTGGCTGTTCCAGAAATTATCTTTGAGGGGACTGAGGATCTAATTAATTTAGGGATTGCAATACCACACTCATTTTAATCCGGCCGGATCTGGCCATATTCCCACCAATCCGACTGGATCCGGCAGGATTAGTTACATCAAAACGATTTTTCCTTTTCGTTCTTGCTATCTTTCACCTGCTTGATAAGTAAATAATCCTTTCATTTTCTCTACTCTCGATTTGTCTACAAATAATGTATAAATTGTCAGAGGTTTTATACGAGATTACGGATTCTCAATTAAAAAAAACAATTGTGTCATATAATATCTGTTTATTGAGTAATGCCAATAGGCTCGGGTGCTGTACACTAGCGGTGCGCTGCGTCGCGGCGCGCGGACGGTATAAGCGCGCCGCGCAGTACGTGCAGCCACTAGAGATGGGTAACTAGCCGAAATTCCAATAGCTCAGCTAGCCAGCTATTTGTGGTGAAATAGCCAGCTAGCTAGCCAGCTATTCAGCTATTTGGCTATTGGTTAGATGACTCACTAGCCGGCTGGCAGTTGATAGCGCTAGCGGCAATAGCTAGGTAGCCGTCTTGATTATCGTTCAACTGCCCCGCGAATCAGTTTGATTCAAGTTCAATCCTCGCCGCGGTAACAAATTTATTGTTATTTTTTGATGTTAGGATTTCGTTTTTTATTACTTTTTATACTTTTTTTATTATTTTTTACTTAAAATGAAATGAATTTCCGTGATTATTAAATTTATTATTATAAATAGTAAAAAACTGTTGAAAATCTATCTACAGCGCCATCTCTATTCATCGCTATGAATTAAGAAGCATTTTGTTAAGTCAGTTCACACTTTTGTTATACAAATAAATTATAGATGGCGCGCTACGTTAGTTGATGAAATCGATTTATTTCTATCGACGCTATCGTCGTACAATTTTGAACCTAATATTTTACAAAATTAGACTTAAAATCGTACGTCGCGCGCGCCGCCGCTCGTACGTTGGCTAGTTGTCATAGCTAATATAGCTAGGTATATGAATCACTCACTCAGCTAGTCAGCTACGGCGGCTAGCCGGCTAGCGGCGGCTACCGGATAGCTGGCTAGCTGTAAACTGGCGTCGGTTGCGCTGTACCGTACCGTTTTTTATTACTTTTTATACTTTTTTATTATTTTTTAGACTTAAAATTAAATGAATTTCCGTGATTATTAAATTTATTATAATAAATAGTAATTTAAAAACTGTTGAAAATCTATCTACAGCGCCATCTCTATTCACCGCAATAAATTAAGAAGCATTTTGTTAAGTCAGTTCACACTTTTGTTATACAAATAAATTATAGATGGCGCGCTACGTTAGTTGATGAAATCGATTTATTTCTATCGACGCTATCGTCATACAATTTTGAACCTAATAGTTTACAAAATTGGGCTTAAAATCGTAAATCGCGCGCGCCGCCGCTCGTACGTTGGCTAGTTGTCATAGCTAATATAGCTAGGTATATTCAGAATCACTCACTCAGCTAGTCAGCTACGGCGGCTAGCCGGCTAGCCGGCTAGCGGCGGCTACCGGATAGCTGGCTCATAGACTAATATGATGTATGAGCTGGCTAGCTGTAAACTGGCGTCGGTTGCGCGGTACGGTACAGCGCAAGCGCGACAGCTGACTAGCCGGCTAGCCAGCTATTGTGCTGATGAATATCATAGCCGTGGTTATCTCTTGGATAGCCGGTATTCAGCTAGTTATTAAAATAGCTACCCATCTCTAGCAGCCACTGGCGCTCAGTCGCGACGGACCAGTGGGGACACATCAGATATCATCAACAGAGTGAATACAATCGCATCATGTTGAGACAAGTTACATTAAAGATCGGTATTTTTATGCACTGATTCGATGAAGAAAATACAGATTGGTTAGAATTTCACTACCTATTTAATTATTATGTGTTATGGTTATTTTGTATTCACTCTGCAGTTACTAATTAGAAAAACTCGTGTGTGTACTTTAAATAATACAAAATGTACAATAGTTCGATAGAACACTTATATAATAAAATTGAATACATTTAACGGACGGCCGAAATCTATAAATACTGATTTAGAACATTGTCTACGGTTACGAACAAATATAAGAAAATATAAGTACATAATTCATAAACAGATGCAACATTAAAAACAAAAAGTTATCACAAAATGGAATATTAAAGTCAAATAAAACAATAGTTTGCTAAATATCTTATAAACAACTCAACAAAATCAAAATATAAAGAATAACGCTGACAGGCAGCGAGTTGAACACTGAATAAGTACGTAAAGTAATCTGCTCAGACTGACCAGACACGACGCTACAATATGATACAACTAAATTACATGTACTTATCGCCTACAAGTATATATCAATATGTTTTGTTTAGCTAGGCATACCGTCGCTGTCGCCACAGTTGTGTATAGAATTCATAAATATACAGACTTCTCGTTAAGGCACGGACGGCTCGCCGCGGCCCTCGCACTCGGCGCGCGCGCCTACCTCACTACTGTACATTACATTATAATTTAATATATTAAGCCTATAATACTTGTGTAAGTGTAACTACTGTGGAACAAATCAGGAGCTGCCTCTCACGTGTTGCTGAACATATAACTAATAAAGTGTCGATAATATTAATTGATTGCTACATTTGCTTGTCGCTAGCAACACGCGGCGTGTGTGTGGCGCGGCCGAGTGCGCGGCTCGTGTGGCGGGCGAGTGGCGTCTTCACTAGATTGTAATTTAGAATCTTGCACGCTTTCAATACCACTTAACATGTCTAATACTTATACAATACGATACGCTGGTAAACTCGAGCGGTTTAATGCACACGACGCGAGTTCGAACACAGACGATGGCATCATTCGTGACTCATCTATTAAATAAACATGTTTCCCACGAATTGATAGTGCCTCTAGTTATTTATTCACTGAATTTGATTTTTTTACGTCACAAAGGTGTGCACACACCGCTCTTAGTTCGCCAGCGCCGGGTAACACTGCGCTGTTGACGCATTCGTTATTCTATCGAATACACTAATACTACACACATTTTTGCTATCCATCGATCAGATTTTGCCATCGAATGTATAATTATTCGTAGATTCCTGAGCACGCTCGGCGTACTTCTGAGCAGTTGTTAATATGTTTTCAACACATTTATATATTATATCGAATTGCAAATCCAAGCAAGAGCAGTCAAAATTAGTGTGTTTAAGGAATGTAATGTTTGGAATGTTATACATACAGCGTCGGCCTCACCAGCGCAGTGTTACACTTACAAACTACTTACGGCTAACGTTGTCCCGCGGCGCGGCTCAACTGTACAATAATAAATAATTGTTATCTACATCATTGTGAATACAGTACTCGGACAGTCATTAAGTATTTGCTACAGTATATTTTTCAAGCTACAGTCAGCTTCAAAAATTCAAACGCGATATACTCATAAAGTATAGAATAAACCGTTGAAATATTATACAATTTATAATAGTACTAGCTTCCGCCCGCGGCTCCGCCCGCGTTTTCCAGGATAAGCCTATGTGTTATTCCAGACTATAATCTATCTGTGTGCCAAATTTCACACAAATCCGTCCAGCCGTTTCAGCGTAAAGAAGTAACAAACATACACACACACACGCACAAACTTTCGCATTTATAATATTAGTGGGATGTTTGAAGATCATGCATGCACAACACCTAATAAATAAATACATTCGAATTTCAATAAATACTATCGAACCTAATTATTGAGGAGTTTCGGTAAACTTTTTAGGCTGACTGTGCTATGTATTTCATTATTATAGAAATACCTTAAATACTAATTTACCATGATAATTTCAAAATTCATCAGAACACTACATTAGGTATGATACAAATTCATTAGAACACTTCTTATGATACAAATTCGAAATTCCCTAAAGTGAGGCACTGTATTATCAAGTATAATAATTATGATAATATTTTGTTTACATATAATATTTCAGTATAAGTCGCTCCTAAACAGAGTCAGACATTGCATTAAATAACTTCATATCAAAATAATCGAGCTCTTATTCTACATAATATAATATTTAAGTCTGTATGTATTTATTTATAAATTTGTCATTTTTATAAAAAATGTACACTCGCTGAACGAAGAGTAAATTCGCCGCGATGGCGCCACGTCGACGGAGATAAACACCTGCACCGTATATTTATATTAAGTATATAATATCTATATCAAAACACTATCATTAATTATATAAAACCCGTACAAACTGGAGCCAACATCTAATAGTACCGCACATATCATGCGAGTGTTGATCTCCGGCGACACTGCGCCACTCGCGACTTGTCCTCATTCATACAAAGACTAATATAATTCGTATAGTGTGGTAAAGTTAAGTACATTCTCACGGGAGGTATCACCGCACATCTTAAAGCTAAGTATTAAGTTACTCACGCACACACTCATACTATCAAAATGTATAAAAACGTACAGGTACAAACTAGAACACTCGTGACACACATACAGACATATAGTTCGCGCAATCTAAAGCCGCGTCTCCTGCGCCCTGTTTTCGTGTTCGACGAACATCGAACAGTGAACAGTGAGCGATATAGGGGCGTGGTCTACGTGTTTTGAGTGTTTTTATTCGTCAAAACACGTAGACCACGCCCCTTTATCGTTCACTGTTCACTGTTCGATGTTCGTCGAACATGAAAACAGGGCGCAGGAGACGCGGCTTAAGTTGGCCGGACTAAAACCAGTCTCTCCAGACGTTCGCGCGTGTAAATACACAAAAATATTCGCACGAACTTCAGTTTGGCCAGCTTGGATTGCACGTATTGTAAGTCACCATATACACGAACACAATCATTTGGTTGATATGCGACAAGCTTCGTGTTTTCTTTCTTCTTGTAACTTCTATAATTTTGTTCGATTTCAATTTTCTATTTTGTGAACCTGTAATATACGATTTTATGTATTAGTGATAATATGTACTTCTTTTATTAGAGTATTATGTGCGTACGTATTGTTGTCTTAGGTGTGTCTAGGTGCAGTGATAGCCTAGTGGTTTAACCATGTGCCTCCCACGGCGAATGGTTCGAGTTCGATCCCGAGGCGCGCACCGCTGACTTTTCGAAGTCATGTGCGTATTAGAAATTAATTATCACTTGCTTTAACGGTGAAGGAAAACATCGTGAGGAAACCGGCATGTCCTAGAACTAAAAATTCGAAGACATGTGACGTCCCCAACCCGCACTGGGCCCGCGTGGTGGACTACGGCCCACTCCCTCTCACAGAGGAGGCCTGTGTCCCAACAGTGGGAACATTATAGGCCGATTATGCTATATGCTTATGCTTATTGTTGTCTTGTTTCGATCTGGGAGCGCGGCGCGCTGTGAGCGTCTCGTAGCGAGACGCTTGTTGTGAGCAGCCTCCAAATGTAAATTGAGCGGCTCACAGTGAGCGCCCGAGCCGTTGCGAGCTTATTTACCGAGGACTCCTTCGTCGAAGACCGTCTCTATACTTAGGGCGGGTTGCTTCAAACCATCTGTATTCGTAAGTCAGTACGTAATCGTTAAGTCAGTATGAAATTGTCATACAAGCCGCCGTATTTGACGGTTACAGATACGTAACTGTAAGTTGAAACAACATGGCCTTAGTCGGTTAAAAATTATTGTGCGCGGCTTGCGGCACGGACTGAGCGGCTCAAATCGAACAAATAGGTATCGACATGCGAGCCGAGTGGCTCACAGCGTGCCGCGCTCGCAGGTCGGTACGAAGCTTTAGAAGTACAGGGCAGCATAGGATTATGATTATGATCGCAGATTGCGCTTTCGGCCTAATAGACAATAGACAGTTGACAATACGTAATAGAGTATAGTCCAATAGACGACGAGCATTGGCTGACGAACTAATCGCGTACAGCCTCAGCGTCTCCGTCTTCTTCATTCCGCCAGAGACCGAAAAACCAACTTATGTGTAGCCGGCCTAGCATGACCACGATAGAAACGGGTTTTGTTTACAGAAGAATAAACAAAGAGAGATTGTAGAAAAATTACTGTTTTATGCATAATATGAAGGGCAGAAATGTTTCTATTCTTCAGTAGACAATGTTCTGATAAGTCAAGCACGGGTCGCCGCGTGCTCGGGTAGTAGAGATAACGAATTAGATAGAAAGAACTTTGTCTATTCTTCGGTAGAATAGAGATAGGTGAGGGTTGCGACCGAGGCTGCCAGGTAGTACCTGGCTATATGAGGCGCTCCTCGGGCGGCGGCTTGAGCGCGTGCTGCATCATCTCGGCGCGCGGGTTGCAGTACTCCTGGCCGGACGGCGAGTACGTGCCGCGCGTGGCGCGCTTGCGCCGCGCCTGCGCACCCAGCGCGCCCAGCGCCGCGCCCGCCAGCGCCAGCGCCGCCAGCGCCGCGCCCACGCCCAGCAGCACCGCGGACGACGCGTCGCCGGCGCCCGCCGCGTCCGACACCACCTGCGAGTTTCGTTTAACTATTTATGCTTTCGAAATCGTTTGTTTTTTTTTCACATTAGCACAGATAATACAATACTACGCGTACAGATGCCTCATCTCATACAAAAAAATGTGACCGCCGCCGGGACGCGGGCTATCGGGCTATACATTTTTTTGTAACTAAACGATTTTTTAAAATTTGAACAAATATTTATTTTTGTCTATTTATTCATTTTCTACATTTTACACAAACTCTAATAACAAATCGATACGTTTAACGCCATCTTTTAAGAGTTATTTGAACAAATGTTCCTTTGTTCCTGATGAGAGCCCGTGACATTAGTCGGTTCGAATCCCAAATGAGGCAAGCAACTTTTTAAAAACTTTAGTGTTATGTACTTACTTTTAAAAATAAAATCCCCATAAACCAAATTTTTGTTAGCAATATTTAATTTAAAGTACTTTCCCTCCGTGTAGCATAACCCTGGGTTTTATAACAAATGCTTGCTTGCCAAATAATAAAAACCGGACAAATCCAAGTACGACTCGCGCCCTGAGGATTGCGAAATATGCAATATTAACGTCATCCATGCCGCTATCACATCATAGTAGATATTTATCATATCTTGATCATAGATGGCGCTATTGAATACTTCTAATAGCACCATGACAGACGGACAACAAAGTGATCCTATAAGAGTTCCATTTTTCCTTTTAAAATACGGAACCCTAATAAAAGCAGTAGCACCTCAGATCAAAGAAAAAAGTTGTTGTTTCTATGATCTAAGAGTAGTACAAAGTTTGCTTTAGCTGCTAGGTCTATTCGCTGCACGTGCTCACCTGCTGCGAGCAGTTGTGTCCGCCCCAGCCGTCCACACAGTGGCACACGTAGTCGGTGTGCGCGGCGCAGCGCTGCTCGCACGCGCCGCCGTGCAGGCAGGGCCCCGTGCTGTTGCCCTCGCCCGGCAGGTAGCACGGGTCCAGCAGCGAGCACTCGTTGCCGCAGAAACCCGCCGCGCACAGGCATCTGAAACGAACAACAGTTATTGTAAACATCAAACATTAAAACCTTTCAAAATACAGGGTGGCAGGTTAGGCAGTGGAAATATTTTAAGGGGTCATTGTACTCATCATTATGAACAACTTTTACTATGGAACCAACTCTGAAATCGCGAAAAAAAAATCAGCTGTTCCATACATTTATGTTCAAATAACTCAACAAAATGCCAAATTAATATTTGGCACAATGACTGACACTTACAGTTGACTGAAATGAGAATAGATTTTTAATTAATGGTAGGTATTCTACTGATCAGTTTGGTTGTAAAATATTTGTTTGTTATCTATGAGCTAGTTCACAATGTTAGCAGAAGGTCCGCTTTTGCTAAATTTTCGATTTCATTGCGTTTGTTCACGTTGTGTTTTGAACATTCTAATTTTAAAAGAATTACCCCTCTAAATGCTGGCACGTAGGCTAACGTCATTATATTTTTCGTGAAAACCGGCGGAGTACTCACGTGTAGGATCCATTTAGGTTGAGACAGTTCCCGGGCCCACAGCTCACCAGGCCCTCCGCACACTCGTCCACGTCGTCCTGGCAGCGAGCGCCCGTCCAACCTGGAAACATACAATCAAACAATTGTGAATTTTACAAGTCTGTACTTCATACTTTCAGCTATTTTGTTATAGTTCGAGATCATAATTATGTGTGCTAATGCTGAAGAGTTTTTTTGTTTTGTTTGTTTAAACGCGCTAATCACCGGAACCACCAGTTGGATTCGAAAAATATTGTAAAAAAAATATTTGTATGTGATAGCCAGATTCATGAGGAATAGTATAGGCTATTTAACATTACGCTACGACCCTTAGGAGCCGAGCAAAAATAAAAAAAGTCAGAAAGCCCGCGAAAACGAAATAATAGCGTGAGCGAGTATATAATCCGATTTCTTTTAAATTAAACGGCGGATGAGACTATAAGTTTATATATCTCAGTGCTAAAGAGTCAAGAAGACCCAACTATTTACCGCGATGAAGATTCTATTGAGTCTGGCATAGTCTTGTTAGATTAAAAGACTCTACATTTCAATAAAGAGAAAAAAAAAAAAAAAGATTCTATTGTTAACCACAGTCTTACGAAATCTTCTGGTTCTACAAAACATACCTAGTTTTGAGTTCAGGTGATCGTTATCAAGTCCTAATTGTATCACAGTGATAACGTTATCAGTTAACAATGTTAAGGTTCTCGCGCTCAAACAAACCGATATCCTTCGACGGCATTTTATAATTATAATTTATAATGTAGGTACTTACTTGTGAGTTGCAGAAAAGGTCATTAAATTTTAAAGGGGACTTTAACGATAGAAATTGTATGGTTAATGCCTCTGCAACCAACCGTTAGAAGACTAATTAGATCAAGCTTTAAAATTCTTGGACTGTTGATATGAGCGCCTGAGCAGAACTCATAACCGCAGTTTGCACATTTAATTGTCAAAATAACAGGTCAATTTTTTTCAACCACTTAGCTGGTATCTATGTAAATTCCCTCACATTTTAATTTGAGTTTGCTGGGTAAATGCTCTACGTACTTATTTTTTGAAGCATGTACTAATTAAGTACGCATTCTGCACAACTGAGTTATGAATTTATGATTGATACAAAAAACAATGGGGTTTCTAAGGACGGGAGTGTTTTAGTACAATACATATAGCAAGAATAAAACAATGAGCTCAATACACATTGTGGTTTCAGCCCCTTTGTATTGATAAGGTGATGAGGAAAACGTGGCACGTGGGACGGTATCGAGCGAATACTTGGACTTTCTATGAAATATTGTAAGAAAACAAGGTACAATACTGCGGTGAGTGAGGACGAAAATACCGCACGTGCACATAGCAACTGCATGTTCTAAAATACTGGACAAGTGCGAGTAGGACTCGCACTTGACCGTACAAACTGAACTGTCTTTCAATTTAATTATTTAATTTGGATACGGAGCTGTGGACCTCGGACGCGCAGCACTCATTACGACAACTTGACCAGTGACGCGGAAATAAACATTTTTTTGTTTATCGGAAATAAACTTAGAACAAATAGTGACAATGAGAAGAACAGGAAATTATAGTTTTCAGCTGCAGGGTCGCTTTTTATAAACTAAGAATAAAATGAGACGTTAATCGATAATAAATTAATGATTCGCAATAGTGTCTGTTTACCTTATGATAATATACCCCGTCTGTCTGTTAGATCAACAGATGTACAAGTGTGTTTTATACGAAAATATAATTTAATTTATACCTACGATGTAATTTTATTTGCTTTGACGTGCACTTGACATCATTGTTAGTTATTTTATTAATTCAATTTACTAGTATTAATTACTTTTATGAATCAAGTTGTGTCGTTGACCATCCTTGTAGTTATCTAACGTAGGTACCGTGACGTGTGAGGAAAATTATAAGCAATACTTTACATGAAATATTAAGAAATATAAGCGTATATAGGTAACTGTTTTGTTAGGAAGGAAGCTCTTGCATTAGACAAACTCCTGCTTCGCAAACTACTGCATCAAAGAGAAGTCACCTCTGTCACTGATAACGCTATTGGCTGGCAAATTCAAATGCGTCGGCGGGCCACATCTTGGCCCGCGGGTCTGAGGTTGGGCAACCTTGTTCTAAGTCATGATGCTAATCCGGGTTTTTTCCCGGGCAAAAACTATTGCGCGCTGCGCGGGCACAGCGCCTGTGACACATTATTTTATCTTGTCTAAGCCACTATCACAAGAAACAATGCAGTGATATCAGCACTTCGTGTTGTCATCAACAATAATTATAATGAGTACAATAACGTATTGAATGCTATCTATTACCACTAATCCAAATAATTATATTATCTTCAGATCGAGAGTAAAGACACACTTAGCATGCTAGTTTGTATTATAACTTTAAACACGAGTATTATACAATACCTAATAACACGACAACCAGCAGTTTGATCATCATCACGTGAGCACTGTCATCGTCATCACAACACTGTCACTGGTGTCTCATCACCGCACACATCACTAGGCCAGATATGGGACTGTACTAATAATGACAAGTGCACACGAGCGGCATGGCAGCGCGAGTGCCGAATAGCCTCGCCCGAGCGACTCGCGATCGCGAGGACACTGATTCACAAAGTGTGACGACACTTTTATTTTCCTGCATCTGTCGATACCGACCAATTAATAATATGAGGACGTCCTATTGTAATAGTATTAATTAGTGAGCGCGGGTAGTTACCGCCTACGGTACGTTTAAACTGTCGCGTGACGGACGCGTTAATGACATCTGTGAATAATATACCTACATGTATGCTGTTTCAATAGTAGGTATTTCTTACACATACTCATTTGCAATCTTAGGATAATTTTATCGACTAAGTTTGAGCACTTGTCTAAATGACAATACGATTGTGTCTACCTACAATATTCATCAGTAAGTATTTAGAATTTTTAAAGGAAATATATTTCGATACGAGTCAAGTAAGGTACAAAGAAATTAATATACCTACGAAGTTTATAGCTTATAGTTTGCATAAAGAAGGACATCAATGAATCATGACGATTTTATACATAAACAACTTTGTACTTTGCCTGATTCCATGCATTTATAAAATTAAATATTAAATAAACTTGTGTTTGTCATCATTGAGTGTAAAGTTTGCGAACCGCGGTCCGTGTTATCAGTATCAGTGTTTATCAGCGCGGTTGGTTGGCGATCGCGCGCTGCCGATAAGATACACCAGCGCAGGTGTAGGTGAACACACATACACACAAACACCGCGTATATATACATGCTGCCATACTGGGTACTGTGATAGTAAAACGTCACTGATACTAATATTTGGACCATGTCCTACATTAAAATAACAAACACTCTTTCGAAAAAATACTTTCATTTTCTTAAGCCGTGTCTCCTGCGCCCTGTTTTCGTGTTCGACGAACATCGAACAGTGAACAGTGAACGATAAAGGGGCGTGGTCTACGTGTTTTGACGAATAAAAACACTCAAAACACGTAGACCACGCCCCTTTTTCGTTCACTGTTCACTGTTCGATGTTCGTCGAACACGAAAACAGGTCGCAGGAGACACGCCTTTATGATTTCTGAACTATGACTTAAAAAATCGACAAAACACCCCCGCCCCCCCTAAAATGGTACACGTCACATTGACAAACCTCCTTAAAACAGATAATTTACGAACATTTTACATAATATATTATTAACTTCCTGTTTAAAACGTTTAAACAATGCAATTAAAAATAGGTACCTATTCCAAATAATTTTGACAAATGCGCAAATTTGTATGACCAGGTGCATTAAATTGCGCACTTGGTTCGTTAAATATATCAGTTACTTATTGTAATACAATAAACTTGACAGCTACTGTTTGCTAATTAATAAGTATGTAAAATACTTGGAGGTCAAACGCGTGAGTTGTCCCGCGACTCGCGAATAGGGATGTAAAGCGGTAAAATTACTTTCGTAAAATTCGGTAAAATACGATATTTTACGGTAAAATACGGTAAGATTGGGTAAAAAACGAATTAAACTACTACTAAGAAAAGTTCCGAGTCCGGGGAACAGATGGAGCCACAGTCCCTCATTGCGACCAATCATCACCGACCGCGGTCCGCGCATACCACCATTCACCATACATAAGTAGCCGGTAATTTTACCGTAATTTATATAAATTACCGTAAAATACCCGTATTTTACCAGCGTTTTCGGTAAAATTACGTAATTTTGCAACCCTACTCGCGAACGTGACGTCACCACGATATCGACTCATACGTTGAGATAACCGGCGCGTACGCACCGCCATATAAGTGTACCTACTGATTATTGCATCTAGGCGTTTATCTCGATTGTACCGACTGTCTCGACACAGAAATGTTGTTATGATCATATTGTTGAGAGAATCTTTTCCAACTACTATCGGAGCTGACGTCATTTGACGCAATGGGTATAAAAGGCGTTGCTTCGTGCGGACCGAGCTCAGTTGACCGGCGTGTGCTCTACCGATAACATCTCTGTCTTGCCAGTCAGAGTAACCATGGAGTTTCTTTCCGTTATTCTCCATGAGAATCTACGTTTTGGAACGGACAACTAGCTTCAACTAACGGACAAACTAACTGACATCTATTGTTTGACAATTCCAAAGTAACTGGTCTAATTTAAATAAATGTTTTGACTTTGACTTTTGACTTTTACTTGATGGCGAATATTAAAATATTATTATTACTTTCGGGTCTCTACTAAATAGTCGGGTCTAGTCTAGTACTTAGGGTGATTTTATAGTTGCGCTGACCGTCAGCGCGGGCGGCCAGCGCAGCTCGTAAGCCATACAATACAATCGTACGCGTGTCACTATGAAACGCCTCCGCGCACTCGTCGCGCTCCGCCCGCAGTAGTGATCGTGGTGTAGTGCAGTGTTACCTGTGCCGTCGCAGTCGCACAGGTAGTCGGCGGTGGCGTCGCGGCAGCGGCCGCCGTGCAGGCAGGCGGCCGCGCCGCCCGCCTCCGCGCACTCGTCGCGCTCCGTCTCGCAGTAGTGTCCGCTGAACCCGGCATCACACACGCACGCCGCCGTCTGCGGGACACACACCCTCAACACTTCAACACACACTGTATTGTTTTGCACATCTATGGGTAATAAACATTTAATTTTGATAAATCCAACCTAATACCAATACCAGGTCAGATACCGGCTTCCCAAGGTCCTTTACATAGAGGTGCTACGTGACTTCAAGATTCAAGATTCCGTCACAGCATCGCCGTAATTAGCAATACAGTTAAAATCGCTTACGACGACATCATTTAGAACAACATACCGGTTATAATAACCACAATCATAGGTCCTCACTGACTGTTCCCTCAAAAATACCGCCGGTTGTTACGACTGTCGGTTTTTATAACCAAATATAAGTGGTCTCTTCGATGTCGTTATAACAGATTTTGACTATATTTATTTTACTGTTGGAATAAAAAAATAAAAAAAAGGTAGGCGTTTTTGTTATGTTTTAAATATAGTGCATTTTATACCTGTAATGTGACTACTATTTGACAATAGTAGACAGTACTGCCTGTGCTGTTTTTCAAAGGGAAGCCGGTAGGAATCGTATTGTAAATGTAGGGACCCTTCGCCACTGTTAAATAGTCCCTCTAAGATGCAAGTGACACTGCGGGCGATAGCTATATTATATTGAATGTTAGATTGAAGCGGCGTTGGTCCACGAGAGCCAGCTTTGCATTCAAATAGTTGGCCGGTGGTGCCGGCGGGTGGCGTACCTTGGTGTCGTTGACGCACTGTCCGTGCACGCAGGGCTTGACCTCGCAGAACGCGTACTCGCAGTACACGCCCTCGAACCCCTCGTTGCACACGCACGTGAAGTTGTTGCCCGTCGGCGGGTCTGTGGGGAACGTGTCCTTTATAACCTGCTCGTTGACTTTTAAACCACCGCCTTACTTATAAACGCCTCTTAATTTTTACCATTGATTAATTTATACAGCTATCCTTGTCATTTGTATGACAACGAATAGGCCGGGGCCGACTATCGGATGGTGCAATAATACAGTGTGTATTTTTTTTTTTCAGAATCAACGGGTTCGGTTCCTGGCTAGGAATATTTCTAAAATCTAATGATGCAGTTTTAGTTTTAATCAAAATCGGCCCCGAGACTCCTTTGAGTGTTTTTCGCTATTTCTTATAGTTTCGGATTTGGCCATCCAACCCCACTTGAAAAATTGACCCTGTATACGTAGAAGTAGATGTGTGTGTGTGTGTACCGGGCTCAATGTCGGTGCAGCTCCGCGCGGCGGGCGCGCAGGGCTTGTGCGCGCACGAGCGGTCGCGCGGCGCGGCGCAGGTGGGCCCGCGCCACGCGGGCGCGCAGGCGCAGCTGAAGCCGCCCGCCGCGTCCGAGCACGTGCCGCCGTGCAGGCACGGGCCCGACTGGCACTCGTCGATGTCGCGCTCGCAGCTACGGACACAACATTATCAATATAATACAACCACCCCAGCGGTTACTGAAACATTATCGATGTTATGTTATTCTCCATGGGCGTAGCCAGGTACAGGCAGGCTAGCAACTCCCGAATCGAAAAATAAATATTTTTAGAAAGAAAAAAAAATATTATACTTAAATCAAATTTGATTTTGCGTCAAGTTGAATATCGTTTAAACTACGAGCATCTCCCTAAAGGGATTATCTTGTACACCTTTCCTCTACATTGTGGAATGCAAATAAATGATATGAATATGTTTTTCTTGTACGCCCACCCCACCCCCTCCTGCATAAAATTGTGGCTACGCCTTTGTTTCTTTCTCTTTTATGTTGACTTAAAACATGCAAGCCTCATAGTTATTAAGACTCAGTATGAAAATCATAATAATTTCTGCTTACTTTAAGATTAAATAAGACATAAGTATAATTACGTACAAGTCTCCGTCGTAGCCCACGGGACAGATGCAGGTGTAGGCGGCGATGCCGTCCTTGCAGGTGGCGCCGTTCTGACACTGGTGCGACGCGCACTCATCCACGTCGATCTACAACACAACGCGCAGTTATACGCTGACGAGTTGTACATGATTTCAGATGTATTCATCGTTAATATGAATAATTCAATCCAAATTACCAGTGATCAGAGTAGATAGAGCTGTTTCCTGGTACTTGCGACATGTTTTTATAGTATGGACAACACATGCCTGAGGTGCCAGGACCTACTGGCATTTAAAAAATATATTGTGAAGGTTGGTAGTGAGTTTCAAATGTTGTGATTTTTAAACTTGCATTAAACTAGGTTAAAAAAATTAGATTCTTCCGAAAATTTTCTTGAATATTTTACAAGCTTTAACTTATGAATGGGATTTTATTTACTATTCCTCAATAAACTAAAAATTCCGGGATCCCGGAGCATGTCTATACAACATAATACGTTTGAGGTTATTGGCCCGAAATAGCTTTACTTAATACGATATTATAACCCGCGCTAATAAAGAAGCGAATCTAAAATGGCGGCACTAATCATTCCCTCTAACTCGCACGTTTTTGCTGTTTTTACTCACACGCGTCAGGTGTGAGTGAAGACAGCAATAACGTGCAAGTGGGAGAGAATGACTAGTGCCGCCATTTTTAATTCGTTTCTTTATTGGCGCGGGTCGTAAGAGCCGAAACACATAACCGCGTTGCGGCTCTAACAGTGGAAGTGGCTCACCTGGCAGTAGTCGCCGGCGTACCCCTTGGGGCAGGCGCATGCGTAGGACGAGCGCACGTCGGCGCAGTGGCCGCCGTGCGCGCAGTCGCGCTCCAGGCACAGCATGCAGCCCACGCCCGTGTCCGCGCCCCACGGCCGCCCCGACCTGCGCACGCACACGCTACAGGCACTGCTCGCACACACACACACCCAACACAACACGCACGTCGGCGCAGTGGCCGCCGTGCGCGCAGTCGCGCTCCAGGCACAGCATGCAGCCCACGCCCGTGTCCGCGCCCCACGGCCGCCCCGACCTGCGCACGCACACGCTACAGGCACTGCTCGCACACACACACACCCAACACAACACGCACGTCGGCGCAGTGGCCGCCGTGCGCGCAGTCGCGCTCCAGGCACAGCATGCAGCCCACGCCCGTGTCCGCGCCCCACGGCCGCCCCGACCTGCGCACGCACACGCTACAGGCACTGCTCGCACACACACACACCCAACACAACACGCACGTCGGCGCAGTGGCCGCCGTGCGCGCAGTCGCGCTCCAGGCACAGCATGCAGCCCACGCCTGTGTCCGCGCCCCACGGCCGCCCCGACCTGCGCACGCACACGCTACAGGCACTGCTCGCACACACACACACCCAACACAACACGCACGTCGGCGCAGTGGCCGCCGTGCGCGCAGTCGCGCTCCAGGCACAGCATGCAGCCCACGCCCGTGTCCGCGCCCCACGGCCGCCCCGACCTGCGCACGCACACGCTACAGGCACTGCTCGCACACACACACACCCAACACAACACGCACGTCGGCGCAGTGGCCGCCGTGCGCGCAGTCGCGCTCCAGGCACAGCATGCAGCCCACGCCCTGACCTGCGCACACGCACTACTCGCACACACACACACATACACCCACACATCTCTTCACCATCCTGACCTTAGAGGAATAACAAAGGAATGCAAAATTGGACTACTTTCTCTTTACTCGAATCTCCTCACACTTATCACTTATGATACACCTAGCGTGACAGAAAGAGACAGTCATACAGCTGTCAATACCTAAAATTCAGAAGGGTGTAGTCTCATCCAATAACATACGGATAAATAGAAATAGCATGATAAGTATCAATAGAATGAGGGGTAACGACTTTTCTATTTAGTAGCATAAAATAAGTTCCCGTTAAATCTTATGTACAAAAGTTGCCCAGCTGGGGCAATTTGAGTGTTGAAAACCAACAAGGTAAAATAATTAGCACCAGTATACGCACAGCAGCGCGTAGTGCGGCTGCGCGGCGAGCAGCGCGGCGGTGGCGCCCACGAACAGCTCCTCCTCCGTGAAGAACAGTATAGTACTCACAGCAGCGCGTAGTGCGGCTGCGCGGCGAGCAGCGCGGCGGTGGCGCCCACGAACAGCTCCTCCTCCGTGAAGAACAGTATAGTACTCACAGCAGCGCGTAGTGCGGCTGCGCGGCGAGCAGCGCGGCGGTGGCGCCCACGAACAGCTCCTCCTCCGTGAAGAACAGTATAGTACTCACAGCAGCGCGTAGTGCGGCTGCGCGGCGAGCAGCGCGGCGGTGGCGCCCACGAACAGCTCCTCCTCCGTGAAGAACGGCAGCAGCAGCCCGCCCACGTGCACCGCGCCCATGCAGCCCTAACGACCGCACACATTTATTTATTTTACTATAAATAATACTTTAAGAGTGCGCATGCCACTCCGACAAACTCACCGGTGAGCGGAGCCAAAACACTCGGTATTTCCGCACGGACTTTCGCGCTCAAACATAATCAAAATATCAATATTTTGACTAACCTCGACGTTTCGATCAAGATGCATTGACTGTGGTCACGAGAAGACAGTCTTCTTATGTTTGTGCGCGAAAAGTCCCGATATAATTAATAAAAAAAGTATAAAATTTTATCAAAATGTTCTGGGACTTTATTTTAGATTCAAAATTCGCTTACGTTTACGATACCATACGCTAAAATTATTTATGCTAGGCCCAAAGAAACAAAACGCTCCTCAGATCAATGGTGGAATAAACTTTACCTTGAAGTACTCCCCGGCCAGATTGTCGCCGGTCACCTCCTCGCCCTCCGAGTACTCCCACACGTTGGGGTCCGTCGAGCTCTCACTCTGAACAACAAATAATAACATAAGTCATAATCACAATAATATTAAATGGCTCTAGTCTCCTCATAGTTCCCGACAAATAACTTTTTCAGTGTAGTGGGGGAAATTCTGCGCACTTACGCTTTCATGCAATAAGAGTCAAAATGTCAGCTGCTCCATACATTTTGTTGAATTAGAGTGGAACAGCAGATATTTTTTTTGCGACTTCAGGATTGGTACCATAGTAAAAGTTGTTCATAATGATGAGTATAATGACCCGTTTTGCGATCGACAAGGTTTTTGTTAATCAATACTATTATAATATTGTAAAATAGCGTGTCCAACTTAAAATCTAAGCCACGATTCATCTGATTCCGCTGAAAAAAAACTATAGATACAGCTTGACCTCTTGGTAGTACTAGCCAACCTACACTACGGAGGTCATTTAAACTGGTCCGTTCATTGTAGTCCACGCGGACAGAGCTGCGGGCAAAAGTCTAGTACTTAATACAGCACTAGACTTTTGCTCGCAGTTCCGTTCGGAGGATAAACAGACAAAAACTCCAAAAAAAATATTTTCGGGCATGTTTACGTTCAAGTACCCTATCCCGACTATTATTTCTGGAATATCTTCAATGTACAGACACGGCTTTTTTTTTCAATTTTATAATAGTACTAGCACTTTGCCCGCGACTACGTCCGCGTGTCGGGATACGACGTTTTTCGGGATAAAAAGTAGCCTATGTTACTCAGTGATAATGTAGCTTTCTATTAGTGAAATAATTTTTAAAATCGGTCCAGTAGTTTCGGTGCCTATTCGGTACAAACAAATAAACAAACAAATAATCTTTCCTCTTTATAATATTAGTATAGAAAGATAGATGCTGACCATGGTGGTGGGCGGCGCTGCGGGCGGCGCGGTGGCGGGCGGCGCGGCGGCGGGCGGCGCGCGGCGCACCCCGCCCAGGTGGATGCGGCCGCCCAGCAGCAGCTCCTGCCAGGCGCGCGTGTCCACGGCCGCCGTCAGCCCCACTTCCTCGTGCCCGTTGGCCTCCACGAACGCACCTGCGGGGAACAGCATTTATACTACTGCGTATACAGCAATGGCGAAGGATACATTTTTGTAACAGGTAAGGCGCTGCGCAAACATAGACACTTTTTGTTACCGACACGGGACCGTTTAGACACCGTCATAGAAATCTGTGGTTGCTGTGTTCGATAACGGTAAACGGACACATACAAATCCTATGAACATATCAAATACAACACACTAAAAACTCTCTCTGACTTTACCATTCGATGCGAGGACCCCAAAGTTGAAAAAAATAATATTATAGAATTTAACTGTTTGCGGACTGTACAGTTTGTACACTGGTAGAGATGTAGTTTGTAAGTTGTTGGAGCACAAAGAAAGAACCTCAAGTTAAGTTAAAAGTAACTGTATTGAAATTTGAAAGGTATAATACAAGTTGCAATGGTAGCGATTCTTTCTCTTGACAAGTGTTTAGTTCCACAGTACAGTCGTACTCAAACTGTATTATAAGTTATAATTGAAATTGAATGAATGAAATTGAATGAAATTGTTTATTGAAATAATAATAGATTTACATAAATAATTACAACATAAGGGCCTTAAACTAGAGGTATATTATAATTGGATTCTACCTGAACTAGGATAAACCTGTATCTCAGGCAGGTATCTTAAGTGCTATCTAAATTACGTATAAATATTTTCTAAGATTCATTAAACAAATAGAAAAAATATCAGACTTAAAATGATAATTACTTATATTTAAATTAAGAACAAAACTTAGCATGATACTATAAACAAAACTGTAAAACCGTATCAACCTAAAATATGACACACTTTGCAACCATGTTCTAGTTTTTCTTGCAGTGTAAGGTTTTTAATGCAACAAAGACAAACATAACACAAAACACATTGCGTTTACTATAAACTAAACGGCGGCGCTCTTACGCGCCCTCATTATAATCTATAGAATTTATGTATCTTGTCTCAGCTATTTTCTTTGCAGGGCATTCTTGATCACCTGTTTTATGGTTGCTCGGTTTTTTGTACCGCAAGCACGTTGCGCACTGTGCCGGTTCAACACTTTTAGTGCACTCATTCGCCTGGTGACCTTGTCCTCCACAATGTCCACACGTATAGGCAGCCTCCCGACAAGACTTTGCAGCATGCCCATACTGTTGACATTTAAAATACCTGGTCACAAGTGTGAAGTCCCTCACTGGGCAGGATGTCCAATTGATGAACACGCGATTCTGGTTTATAAGCGCCTTTCTTATGCCGGCAGGTACTTCTAAAATAAAATTGCACGTAGATCCCTCTTTTTTACCCGACTTGTGACTTAACTTTATGGAGGCCAAAAAAGATTCACGGGGCAAATTGGGCAGCTTGTCAGCTAAATTTTGCTCATATATGCACTCGTAGACTTCTTGATCACTTAAACCGGTCGGCACTCCTATAACTATAATTCTTGGTCTTCTCTTATAGGGCTCTTCCACCTTTAGACCGGAACTACTTAGCTGAGATAATTTCCTAACTTTTTCTATGTCATCCTTTGTCTCTGTGCTGATAATAACGCCCCCGTTTTTGGTTTTGCGCAATCCTCTGACGTGCAGTTTCATTTGCTCAGGGCATATAATTTTTTGCACAAGAGATTTAGTGTCATCACTCGATTTAAGTTTATCATTTGGATAAATTGCAATGGAGCTGAGATTATTAGGGCGCAAATAATTATTTTTATTAGTTTTAACCATGTTAGCGAATGAAACTTTTTCTACCATCGTTGGTTTGGAGCAGTTTTCTTGAATGCTAACTTGGATTGTTTTCTGAAAATTATCAAGGCAATCTGTAAGGTCCCGTTTTTCTTTCGATACTAGAAGAGAGTTATGAACTTCTTTGGCCTTTTGCTTCAAGTCCTGGTAGTATACTGCCATCTGTGAAACGCCATGTCCTACCTTGCGCGATAAGGAACTGATCCTCAGCTTTTGATCGGAGTTCAGTTTTCCTTCTTGAGCAATAGTACAAACTTCATTCAGGCATTTTTCGATTGAAATCAACCAATTGCTGATTTCACTGGTGTCCAATGACTCAATTTTTTCAGCCGCATGGTAAGGTGTTTGAGGTTTGTTGGAAGGGCTGCCGTAAGGTGGGGTACTCCGAGGGCTGTTTTCAATATTAGACATAGCTCTTAGATTTTTTCATACTGTTATTCACCAAAGTAAAATCACAAACTTGCACGATTTGTTTTCTAGGTCACAATACACTTGAAAATATTTAAACGTCATGTAATAAATAATATTGCTATTAGGCACGTCCGCTCGACTGAAGAGCTCAATGTAAAATGAGAATTATAGTAAAAATATTTGTGACGCACGCACAACATCAAAGTAGGTTGCTGTGTTCGCAAAGTATACGTACGGTTGATGAGACCGTACACGGACCTAACTTTATTCTTGTGGACCTTAATTTTGTTTTCACACTGGTTTAGTTTGAGTACCTCGCAGCTGTCCGGCGGCCACGGTGAACCGCAGCGTGGTCCAGTGCAGGTGCGTGCGCGCGCGCATGCGGCGCAGCGCGGGCAGCGCGGCGCCGCCCAGGCGCCACTGCACGGCCACCTGCTCCTTGAACACGCCCACCGTGAACCACGACGCGCCGCCCTCGCCGCCCTCCGCGTGCAACAGCGTGCCGCCCGTCTTGCTCCTGAGGGACAAGGAGAGGATTCAGAAGAGGATACATGTACAAGGGCTCGTGTAGACGATGACGACGCCGCACCACCGCCGCGCCGCGCATCTGTATAGACGACGCCGACGTGTGTATTGACTCCATCAATAAAACTTTTTTGACCATCCTTTTCGTACCATTCTTTTTGGATGGACGGAGTTATACACTTTGATCTGTTACGTCCTCAAATACACAAGTAGGTATAATAATTAGATTTTTTTTTCTACTTATTGTTTGACTTTCAACAATCCAATGGGTACCTTGTACCTACAATTTTTGTTGAAAACTTGAATGCTTGGGCGTTGTAATTTAGGCAGTTATTGCGGTCTGCTTTTGCTTGGTAAATACATGGGTTCGTAAGCAGCTGTAGTACCTACCTGTACGTGATGGTGAGCGTCTCGGGCAGGTCCAGGTCGTCGTCGGCGGCGAGTGCGCCGGCGCGCGTCACGCGCAGCTCGTACGTGAGCGTCGTGTTCACGCCGTCGAACGTCGCGTTCGACACGCACTCGTACCTGCGACACAACACCATTGTATGACACTAATCAACTGTTATTTCACAGCAGTGGCGTGCTTTGAGGGCAAGCCCGAGGGTATTTCGCCTTAATTTTTCATGAATGTAAGTGTTTTTTATTATACGCTACTCACTTACATGCATGAAAAATTAAGTCAAATACCCTCGGGCTTGCCCTTTAGGCACGCCACTGTTTCAGGGGCTTTCAAATCAGAACATCTGCTGGGCTAGCATGTACGCTGCGACAAAATGTTGTCAACTGTTTTGCCTGACTCTATCTCGTGCGATAAAAGCGTCGAAAAAATTTAGTCGCGGCGCGCACACCCGACACAATTCAAAATTAGTCGCTACGTTTCTAAGCAAGGCCGATCTCAAGATTTAAAGTATAGAAAACTCATAGGCTCGCGTCGATACTGACCCTGCGTCGAGGTTGCGGCAGTGCGAGTTGAGCGGGCAGCCCTGCAGTTGGCAGAACTCCACCTCCGCGCACTGCTTGCCCTTGTAGCCGCGCGGACACTGACACCTGAGCAAACATATCATATCATAAAGAAACATATTGAGGTGTTTACATGTAGAAAACAAGAGTGTTTGCTGTTTCGACAGGTTTTTGTTTCATCAGATTTTCGTTTAGACACTTTTTTTTTCGTCAGATTTTCGTTTTGTCAGATTTGCGATGTGCACCGCTCGGTGTAAATCGTACCTATCTATTTTTGATTGTCCTTGTGATTGTATTTTTACTGTCGAAAAAAATCTGGCAAAACGAAAATCCAAAAAATCTGTTGAAACGGTAAAACTCAAATTAAACAATATTGTGATCTGGTAACTTTGCTAAAAGTCTTTTGAGTATGACACGAGCTATCTATTATATATTTTTTTGTTTTTGCCGAATAGGCTCCGAAACTACTGGACCGATTTTAACCATTTCTTCACCAAAAGATAGCTACATTATCACTGAGTAACATAGGCAACATACTTTTTATCCCAAAAAATGTTGTTCCTGTGGGCCACGCGGACGGAGTCGCGGGAAAAGTGCTAGTTATTGTATAAGTTGCGTCGTCAAGAAGATAACAGAGCCTGCAGTCTCGACATAGTATTTTAATTTTCCATAGATAGTGACAGATTTAGGTCGTAAAGCGATCGTTATCTATGTCGAAACTGCAGGGCCAGTCGGGCTAACATGCGCACCGCGACAAATTTTGTCGATTGTTTTGTCTCGCTCTTACTCGTGCGAATATGAGACAAATGCACGATAAAAGCGTCGACAAAATTTAGTCGCGGCGCGCATATTAGGCGCTCAGGTGTGATTGCATACGTGTAGTCGTTCCAGGTGTTGGCGCAGGTGGCGTTGTGCTGGCAGGGCTGCTCGGCGCACAGGTCGTCCGACACCACGCCGGCCAGCACGCCGGCCGGGTCCAGCCACACCTCGCCGAACGGCGGCGGCAGGCGCAGCCCTTCCACCTGCCAAACAAACAAACAAAAATCGCATCGATCTCCTATAACGGCAAAGTTAAAGGCATTGAGTTGGAGTCTGTAATAGTCTCAGATAAATGTCGCCAAACGTCGTAAGAGGCGTTGCAAAGGGATCTCAAATTTCGAGTTGACCGAGCAGGTCGCGGTAGCTTAGTTGGTAAAAACATTGGCACGATTCGCCAGAGATCGCAGGTTCAAATGTCCAGTTTTCGTGGCCAGATAAGCATTTGTAGCTCCGGCTTACTTCTTACAAAAACTGACCCTTCGGTACTGGTATATAATATACTATAGCGACCGGCCTTGGCTTTGCACGGGTGCTATAAACCTTCCTCTTGAATCACTCTATCTATTAAAAAACCCGTATCAAAATCCGTTGCGTAGTTTTAAAGATCTAAGCATAAATAGGGACAGACAGACAGCGGGAAGCGAATTTTTTTTACTATGTATTGATATTAGCGCATGAGTTTATTTAAACGTGTGTCACCTGCAGCGGGAAGAACTCCACGATGGAGACGTTGACGCCGTTCGAGATCTGCACGTCCTGGATCACGCCCTTGAAGTACGCGCTGTCGTCCGGCTCGGGCGCGGGCGGGGAGGGTGCGGGCGGGGCGGGCGAGGGCAGCGCGGGCGGCGCGGGCGAGGGTAGTGCGGGCGGCAGGGCGGCCGGCGCGGGGGCCGCGGGGGCCGCGGCGGCCTGCGCGGGGGCCGCCGCGGCCTGCGCCAGCGGGGCGGCGGTCGCGGCCGCGACTTCCGCTAGCGGCGGCGGCGGCCCGCCCAGGTATAGCACCTGCCACACAACATTTTTACTGTCGTACTTGGTATCAGAAGTCTGTAACGTATTTATATTAGTCTCCGATAGAGGATCCGCGTCAGTTGGTTGTTAAAAACTCTTTTATGTATATTTAATAACATCTTTAGCTACATTTCTGTACCTTCGCATCGACAGTTTTGTACCTTCTTTGCACGTATAAAAAAATTATTAGTAAAGGCATTTTTCGGCCTCTTTTGCAAAGAAAATAAAAAAATTGCAATCAGACCATCTCTAAAACCAAAATAATGCGTCGGGCTTGCTCTTCAAGTACGCCACTGACCGTAAGGGTTCAATTTTTTAACTTTTTGGTACGGAACCATAAAAGGCATGTAGTATAGAGTGCCGCCGACTGACCTGCGCGTCGATCTGCTTGGCGGCCGATATGGACTTGCGGAAGTACTCGGTCCCGTTCAGCTTCACCTGCACCAGCGTCGAGTTGCGCACCACCTGCACCAGCAAGTGGAACTGTTACTGAGGGCACTAACTATTACATATTATCTCAGCGGCAAGCTATGATAGCCAGTTTGACGTTTATCCGCTCATAGAGTTTCGTAAAAATTGACAACTACTTTTAAAAGAACAATTGCTGTACTTTATTGTCAATAGTGACGCGTCACTATAAACCATAAAGTACAACAATATTATTCTACTCTTTGAATGGTTCTTTCAAAAGTAGTTGTCAATTTTTACGAAACTTTATGAGCGGACTTACACCGGCTCCACACGTTGGCCCAAACGCCACTCGCCCAACGTGTGGATCTATAAAATAGCATTGGCCCCAACGTTGGCCAATACTATTTTCTAGATCCACACGTTGGGCGAGTGGCGTTGGGGCCAACGTGTGGAGCCGGCGTTAAACGTCAAATCAGACATCATAGCGTGCCACTTGTTGATTTACATAAATTAATGTAATCAAAAACAGTTGGTCAACATTTTAGACATTACAGTGAATGTTGGCCGTACGAGGAGGTCAACAAATAAAAGATAAAGTAGATAGAGATAGAAACTGTAATTTGCACTAAATGATACCGCGGAGCACGTTTGGTGGAGCCCGTGTCTTTCCCCGATACGGTTGGATCGCGAACTGGCTTACGACGCGGGTCAACCGCGTGCTACAAACGAATTGCTGACGTTGCTTATAATTGTACGGTTGCACCGTACAGTGAACGACATAGCATATCGTCGCTGCGCCTGCAAAAATCGCTGTTTTTTTTCGACTGTTAGTTTTTGATGCAATTTTAATCCTTGCAAGGTTTTATTCCCTTTTCACTTTTTTATGCTAAGGTTTAATTTTCAAAAACCCTGAAATATCTGTTTCATTATTTGGAATGAAGAGACAAAATACAAATTTTGAATGACGGACAAACTTTGCCACGCTTTTTAGATAGATTTCATCATTGGATTCAAATAAATGAGGTTTAAAATTGAATTTAAAACCAATAGCGATTTCAGTAGGCGCAGCGGGGATATTAGCGCGGCTCCAGCAGCCGGGGCCGGTCGGTGGTGTCGCTAGTACCTCGATGAGGTGCAGGTAGCCGTTGTCTAGTCTGGTGCCGCCCACGGTGTAGTTCTCGGGCGTCTGGTTGAAGCGCAGGTGCACCAGCAGCTCGCCGCCCTCCAGCGACGCGCCCACCTGCGTCTCGTCCGTCTGTCCGAACCTACGGACATTTATACAGTCGGTGCAGAAAAGGTCAAGTTTTAAAGAAGACTTTAACCATACAATTTCTATGGTTAAAAGTCTCCTTTAAAACTGTGACAATTTCTGCAACTGACTGATAGTTCTTTCAAGTTTTAAGCACATTGTTTTGCTGTGATCAGCTAAATATACAAAGTAGGGATGAATTGATACGCAGTTTGGTTATTACGATATAGATATTATGAATATGTATTGAGGATATTTGAAAGTGTTTGAAATGTATCGGGAAATATCGGCGATATATCGGTATTAGATGCATTTCTAATACAAACTTTTCAAATTGATTAGAGAAGCTTTCCAAAAATATGGTATAACCCGTGACAGTAAAGAACCGAATCTAAAATGGCGGCACTAATAATTCATCGTATGTAAAGTATTTTTCAGGTATTTTTTTTTATATTTTTATTTCGTAAAACATTTAATTTTAAGCAACTAATTTTAAGCTTTTTTTTTTCCAAGTAACAGTTTTTTTTAAATTATTTTTTAAAGTATTATTCGTAATGACGTCATTTCATAGCCTGAATAGCTTTAAGTCTTTGCCACGTTTCATACAAAAAACAATAATAGATAACTTCAAACTTGACATTGACAACAGTTGACACTTGACAGACACGACTATTATATTGTTGTGAAATGTGAATGTTGTGAACTTTTTGTTTTATAATTTAATTTCTATCCATTATACGTGCTGCGTATCCGTGCAATGAATCTGTCATCGACAACTGGTGCTAAATGCTTCACACCGTCATGCAGAAACACTACAACAAATAGCCGATACAAATTGTTTGTAAATGTACAAATTGATCCATATTTATCTAATCCAAACAATAGGCAGGCAGTTCCGTAAAGCGTGCAATGGTCGATTAATGTTGCAGTAAGTATCAAAGTCCAACGGGAAAGCAAGGTCTGTCGTGTACAAAGAATTAACGTAGAGAATTGAGAAAGAGAAATTATGGCAGCGCGCAATCTATCCATAATAACTAGCTTTGACACTGACGGTTTGACAACAACAACAGTTTTTTTTTTTAATTTATCTTGAAAAGCACGAAGGAAGTAGTCTGTTCAGGCTACGTTATGACGTCATTTAGAGGTCAAATGAAAGTCAAATGGTTACAAGTATTATTGTGAAAATAAACACAATCTTGTGAATTAAAGAGCTAAAAATAGAAAAATAAGGCATAAGACCCTAAAATCTCCAAATAATTTTGGAATCAGCGTAGGTTAATTTTTACTTTACATATCGAATTCCTAAACTGTGTGAGTAAAGATAGCACGTTATTGCTATCTTTACTCACATACGTCGGGTATGAGTAAACACAGCAATAATGTACGAGTTAGAGGGAATGATTGGTGCCGGCATTTTAGGTTCGGTTCTTTATTGGCGCGAGTTACACCTATGAATATTACAAGCCTCAATAATCACATGTGACTGACGGTAGACCCGCGTGCTTACCTGGCGAGCGAGCCTAGGTAGAAGATCTGTCCGGTGGGCTTGCGCGTGCGTATGAACATGGAGATGTCGAGCGCGGCGCGCACCTGGCGGCGCGCGGCGTCCGCCACGGCCACGCGCACCACCGCGCGCCGCGCCGCCGCCTCGTGGCCGAACGTGGCCGCCGTGTAGTCGAACTGGCACGTGGCGCCCAGGTGCGGCCGCGGGCACGCGCAGCTGAAGCTGGTCCACGCGTCGTCGCACGCGCCGCCCGCGCGGCACGGGTTGGGCACGCACTGCGGCGTGCGCGGGCACGCCGCGCGCACGCCGTGCAGCTTCACCAGCGCCAGCGGGCCCTCCTCCGCGCCGCCCGCCGCGCCCGCGCCCGCCTCCGTCGTCGTCTCCACCTCCGTCACGTTCGAGTCCTCCGGCAACACCTAGATCGCACGCACTAATGTGTTACTAATGGTCTACATTTTGGTACTTCGAGCCGGATCGAACAGGTGTCAACAGCCTATACGGAAAGGAGCTTTTCATCCAAAACTCTGGTCATGTTTTTGCAAATGAGGACTCGTACAGACCATTGCATACACACATATAAATTATTCATAATTTATGGACATTGTGAACATCTTAAAATTAAAACCCGAAGTTGAATGTGAGCTCGCGTAGCCGGCTGTACGTCAGCCAGTGGACTCACCCACTGTCCGTTGACGACGACGTCCTGGAAGCAGCCCACGAAGTAGTTGGGGCCGTGCGTGAGCGTGGCGTACGAGGAGCCGTAGGTGCCGAGCCGCGTGGACGGGAACGCCGTGATGGACGAGTTGTACGCCTCGTTCTGGCTGATGGGGTAGATGGTCTGCTCCTCGTTGGCCGCCAGCACCAGGTGCGACGAGTTGATGGTCACGAACACCTGCGCCGAGGAACCCGCTCAGTGACCGCAGCCCGCACTCGCTCAATTGACAACAACAGTGGTCTCGACCAGAGACTGTCTGGCACAGACCATTCAGTTACCAATTTTCTTTAAACTTTTGCGCTAGAAATGTATGCAAAAGTCATAAATGTCTAGCCCAAAATCGCAAAATTGGCAACAGTGGTGATCACGTCAACATAATAACACATGGACAAAAATAATAAATAATACCCATTACCCACTTTTCTAACATACTTGGACTAGAAAAATCTTATAAAATGTATATTGATGAAACAATTAAATCGTTTCATTTGCCTAATATAAATAGAACTAAGTACAAAATTCAATAAAAGTTTAAAAGTACGAAGAATACAGTAATTATTTAAAATGTTTTTATTATTTCCCTGCTTTTAAAAATGAACTTATTTAATTTTTGACATTTAGGTGAGAGTTTCATCTCCACAACAACTTGTTTATTCCTAGTCCAAAATTATCATTGTTCTTTACGAATTAAAAAATTCAAATCTTCAAATACCTTTTGCCACTTGCTGTCATTGAGGTTAGATCCGATGAACACCCCCTCCCACTTGTTGAGCAGGCTGGAGTGCAGGTTGAGCCGGCCGTTGGACAGCTCCAGGAAAAAGTAGGTGAGTCCCCCCCCCATGGCCAGCAGCGCGTTGCCCAGCGTGGTCTTGAAGCGGAACGAGATGTCGTAGCCCACCTCGCGCGAGGTGTTCACCTCCGCGTAGCTACTTTTCTCTAGAGACATCGTAGTTATCTGTGCGACAAATAATCAGTCACTATAGCGGGTCGAGCGAGTTTGTGCGTAGTATGCAGACCGACCAGAGGCTCTAGACAAGTTGCTTTTCTGTTAGCGTTCACGCCAAACAATAAGCACAAAATGTATGGCAATGACATTACCTGCGGAAAAGTCACGTGACTCACTAATGTCATTTCGATACATTTTATCCCTAGCGTTTGACATTAACGCTAACAGAAAAGTAACTTGGCTAGGGGGGCTGAGGCCCTAGACAAGTTACTTTTCTGTTAGCGTTCAAACGCTACGGATAAAATGTATGGAAATGACATTTGTGAGTCACGTGACATATCCGAAGGTAATGTCATTGCCATACATTTTGTGCTTATCGTTTGGTGTGAACGCTAACAGAAAAGCAACTTGGCTAGGGCTTCAGGTCGCAGTAGCGCTACCCACCCCGGATCTTGAATTATTTCGAGGCGGGGCAAAAACTGATAGCTGCCCCCGCCCGACAATATTTACACCTTTATCATTGTCATCATTTCAGCCATAACACAGAGATAGCCTAGTGGTCTAACCATGTGCCTTCCACGGCGAATGGTTCGAGTTCGATCCCGAGGCACGCACCGCTGACTTTTCGAAGTCATGTGCGTATTAGAAATTAATTATCACTTGCTTTAACGGTGAAGGAAAACATCGTGAGGAAACCGGCATGTCCTAAAACCAAAAATTCGAAGACATGTGACGTCCACCAACCCGCACTGGGCCCGCGTGGTGGACTACGGCCCACTCCCTCTTACAGAGAGGAGGCCTGTGTCCCAGCAGTGGGAACATTATAGGCCGATTATGCAGCCATAACACTTCCACTGATGCTGATGGACATAGGGCCCCACCAAAGAATGCCACAACCGGTCTAGTGCTGCTCTTTGCGATTACTATGCTTGGTAGACAAATGCACTACTCTGTGTATTCGTCTACCAAGCTTGAATTTGCCGCCCGGGGCGTGGGCCCCGGTTTGCTCCCTCTAGGTCCTTTTTTAGGGTTCCGTACCAAAATGGTAAAAAAGGAACCCTTATGGTGCGACTTCGTCTGTCTGTCTGTCTGTTTGTCTGTCTGTCACACCTGCTTATTTCAGCAACTACTAATGCTATGGACTTGAAATTTGGAACAGTTATAAAAAATGCTTGTCCATCTTTATTGCAAATGAACAAATTAAAAAAATATTTTTATTTTCATTGCAAAAGGGGCCGGAGTGGAGGTCCAAAATTTCAAAGTGGGGTTACTAGGTCAAGTGACATATCATATAAATATCGCACTTGGCCGGTTTTTTTTGGTAATATGCTTGTGGTTGACTGCCGTCTCGCCTGATGTTAAGCGACGACGCGGTCTACGATGGAGCACGCTTGCCTAGAAGAAACAGATTCCCTCGTGACTTGAAGGCAGTCGGAGGCACCCACCTTCTCGCAGGTGGTGCCGTAGTGTCCGGGCGTGCAGGAGCAGTTGAACCGGTGCTGCGTCTCGTCGTGCAGCCAGGGGTGGCAGGCGCCGCCGTTGCGGCAGGGCGCGCCGCGGCAGCCCTGCAGCACCACGGAGCAGTTCTGGCCGCCCCAGCCGCGCGCGCAGTCGCAGCGGTAGGTGGCGCGCAGGTCGCGGCACGTGCCGTGCGCGCACGGCGTGTACCTGCGCGCCGGGTGGGTGAGCCATACAGAGCTGCGAGCGCGGCAAGCTGGGAGCGGCTCCGCTCGCATGTCAATCAATACCGGTGTGCTCGACCTTGAGCCACGCGTTGTCGGTTTTTTGGCCGCGCTCAAGAGCGCTCAGTCTGAGCAGCGTGGAGTGAGGAGACGGTCGTACGCGCAGTCCGCAATGAAAGACTGCGCGGTAAGTGGCTCGCGCAGTCACTATGAGCCGCTCAGTTTGAATTTGGGAAATGCTCACTACGAGCCGCTAACAGTGCGCCGCGCTCGAAGATCCGTACAAGGTTCTATACTATTTTTGTTTCTGCTCGAAATGCTCGAGCTGTAACTACTTACTGTTTTATTGAGTATCGTAAGTTAACGAACCTTATAAAAAGTGCAAATGGACACTATTTTTAGTTATAAAAGACTATTACTTAACCTTTAGATTAGATAGCAATTAAATTATTAATAACTTCGTTGAAAAAAAATGGTTAACGTTTCCCAGATTTTTCGAGTGTATCGATGCAAGATTAAAGGTCAAATGTAAGACATTGGTTAAGGTATAGCATACCTCTGGCACTCGTCGATGTCGATCTCGCAGAGGTCGCCCTCGTAGCCGGCGAAGCAGTCGCAGGAGTAGTCGCCGATGCCGTCGACGCACTTGCCGTTGACGCACGGCGACGACGCGCACTCGTCCTCGTTCACCTCGCAGCGCGCGCCCGTAGTGCCCAGCACGCACACGCACTCGAAACTGCACGTGCACGGGAATAAAACATTACACAATCAAGGAAGGTGTTTACAATGTGATCGCGATAAGAATAGGAAAGTCAATAACCTTGAAAATTAATTTGCGAATCAATAAAGTTATTTATTTTTCCGTTTTTTTTAACAGTCTTTCATTTACCAAATCTATCGTAAATTCGTAATACAGTATGTAACAAAAACCCTGTTGTTCCCCTAAAGGGGTTATACTCATCTTTATGAACAACTTTTACAATGGAATCAACACAGAAATCGCGAAAAAAAAACCAGCTGCTCCATACATTTATGTATCCTCCATAATGACCCCTTTTCGGGAACAACAAGGTTTTTGTTAAATGCTGTAGATTTTTTAATACAAAACAGCTCAATTTTCAATACAAAACGTCACAATATGATGCTAGATGTCAGTCCTACTCCTATTTCGATGGCACAGTACGTGGCGGCATGCGTACCCGGCGGCCTGGTCGAGCGCGAAGGGCTGGTAGAAGGCGGGCGGCAGCAGCATGTGCGGCTGCGGGCCCACCTGCGCGCGCGCCGCGCCGCCCGCCGCGTACAGGCTGGCGTTGGAGCGCTCCAGGCACACGCCGCCGTGCTTGCATGGAGAGGATGAGCACTCGCTGATGTCCAGCTCGCAGTTCTTGCCTAAGGAATTTATTATGATTATAATTATTACTATGCTTTTAGACGTCTACTCAGCACTGAATTTACCCTAGCCGCTAGCGGCACTCGGTGCTAGTGTTCAGGACGGCAAAATTCGGAAGGTGAGAAATTTCTTCGCATTATCGAAAATGCTTTTTTTTTTCAAAAAATAATTAATTAAAAATTAACTACTTAGTTCACTTTGTTCACGAAAAATTTAAAACATTTAGGTATAAATGAATTACTTAATTGCATTTTCTTTTTAAATATAGGACAAAATAATCAATTCATTTTAATTTAAAATTGTATAGATACCGAAACTTTATCTATTTTATGCAAAATTTCGATAATGGGGCGGCATTTTTTACCGTGCCCAGAGGCGGCGCTAAGGTTAAATCCGGCACTGCGTCTACTAAAAAAAGCAAAGCGAATCAAATATACTAAGCCTCCCGAGTGACCGATTTGGAAATCAGTAGAGCCGCAAGGAAATAGCTGCAAAAGAAGCTTATTGAAGTATATCAGTGACCTGTGTAGGCTGCGTAGCACTGGCAGTGGTAGTCGTTGACGTCGTCGATGCAGGTGCCGCCGTGGCGGCAGGGCTGCGGCGCGCACTCGTCGATGTTGAGGCCGCAGTCGGCGCCCGCGTACCCCGTGCCGCCGCACTCGCAGCTGAAGCTGTTCAGCCCGTCCACGCACCGCCCGCCGTGCAGGCACGGCATAGACTGACACAACACAACAAATTCAATTATACTCACGTCTACTGAGGCAAGGTAAAAAAACCGGACAAGTGCAAGTCCAACTCGCGCCCTGAGGGTTCCGAAATATGCAATAGCGCCATCTATGCCGCTATTACATCATAGTAGATATGTCATATCTTGGTCATAGAAGGCGCTACTGCATACTTCTAGTGGCGCCATCTATGACGAGCAGATGGTTCGACTTATGGTCTGGTGACAGACGAACAACAAAGTGATCCTATAAGGGTTCCGTTTTTCCTTTTGAGGCACAGAAGCTCAAAAACGCGACAAAAAGACATGTAAACAAACGCAAAATCTGACGTAAATAAACGTCAATCAACAAAATTATAGTTTTGCTACATAATAAGTAAAAGATATCGACAGCGAACAATGCAATCAGCTCGAGCTCGTCCAAATTCCAATCGACTTACCTCACAGTCGTCGATATCTATTTCGCAGTTAGGTCCGGTCAGTCCTTCCTGGCACACGCACGAGTAGCTCGCGATGCCGTCCACGCACGTCGAGCCCGCCGCGCACGGGTTCTTCTCGCACTCGTTTATATTCAACGAGCAATCCTTGCCTGCAAATGCAAAATTTACCATAACATAGGGGAAAGTTACAAATAAACGAATAAAATTATCATAGTTATCGCGCGACCTTCGAAGCCTTCCATGCAGGTGCACTCGTAGTTGTTCTCCAGGTTCTGGCAGGTGCCGCCGTTCTTGCACGGCGACGATAGGCACTCGTCGATGTCCTGCTCGCAGCTGTCGCCCGTATAGCCTACGTAACAAAAGCGATTTATTAACATGTAATTGAGCCGCTAATAGGGGTAACTAGACATGTCGCTGGTTTGCGCGAATATCGACGTAACTCAAAAAATCAGTCAAATTGAATACTGTATGGCAAACGATCATAAATCTTTGATATTTTAACATGAACAGAGACACAACTCCGATGATTTTTTTTTTATTTCACACTATTCTCGCAAACCAGCGATGTGTGTGCAACATTCTATGACACGTACCGGGCCTGCAGTAGCACTCGTAGGATCCGGGAACGTTGACGCATACTCCGTGGTTACATATTTTCGGCATTATTGCACACTCGTCTATGTCCAATTCGCATAAACGACCTGAAACCAAAAATATTTTAAATGTAAATATTTACATCAAAATAACTTCATACTTATTTTTTTCTCTTCTTACCTATAATAAAAGTAAATATTAAGCATAATTGAACTAACATAATGAAACTAATTTGAAGACATCAAAAAATACCTAGAATATTATCAACACTAGGAATAATTAGACCTTATATCTCAGTAATTAAATTAGTCACATTTAATACATATTATTTCACAGCGAGTCTAAACGGGTGTGTTGACTAACAGCGGTAATGAAACTGATTTAAGGATACTACATTATCTTAAGACTACAACTATTTTTATGCAAACCCATATTATTCTAAAATAATTATACCCATTTCCTTGTACTTATCCTGTATTATAAATGCTAGGCATCAATTGCAATAATAATTATTACAATTTCAATTAAGTCTGAAACCGGTCTCAAACACTTTACGGTAAAAACCGGTTTTCAAAAAGTGACAACACCGACCGGCAGCCTGCACATGACAGCTAATCAATAAAATCTGTCACTTGTCAGTGTCAATGTCAAACTAAACATTGAGTTGTTGTGTTGTTTTGTGACCCAGTTGTGATTTTTTAATGAAAACTTGTTATTTTGTTGTAATGAGACGTTCATGTTGTTTGGAAGATACATTTAAACGAGTTCTACAACAAATGTAAAGTGTATTAATCACCGCCATGCTTTATTCGATACGTAACGTTTTGAGGTTATGTCGGAGACAAATAGTATTACAAAACAAACGTTTCACCCAAGCTCGGGCGATAACTGGCAGTGAAACCGAACAGAATGTAGAGAAACATGACAATCGTAAAGATTTTCCACAGTTGCTGCAGAAATATAAGAATAAAATCACATTTAACTCCTACTTAGAAAACGACAAGTTGAGGTTAGGTTATTATAAATATCACAAGAAAACTGTGAAAGAAGCGAAAAGGGCACTAGACAAACAGTATAAGGAGAAGAGTTTGCCGCCCCTCCCGGTAGCCTTACAGTATTACGTGGACAAAGATCGATTACTACAAGATGAACAGGTGGAAACTACCTCGGAACCTGACAAGGAATTTCAAATGCCTTTCGGTACCTCTACAAAAATCGAATATGACGACAATAAAGTTTCTTCGCCTAGAAGCGTTACCAATACTAATGTTAACACAGAGCAGGAATTTGATCGGTCCAACATAAACAAATGGATGACAAACTATGAGTACTTTGATGACACTAAGATGACACCTGAGGACTTGGAAGACGGGGCGGCGACTGAGAATGAATGGTTTGCGCACTATGGTACTTCTGACCCTACAGTTGGTGTAAGTAGAGTGCCGTGCGGGGGCTGTGGTGCTTTGCTGCACTGTAGCGACCCTGCTATCCCGGGGTACCTGCCCAGCGAGATCTTCAAGAACAGAGAGGACGAGGAACTGAAGACAATGGAGTGCCAGAGGTGTCACTTCCTCAAGGAGTACAATATTGCATTGGATGTCAGTGTGCTGCCAGAAGAGTATGAAAAGTTACTGCATTCCATCAGGTAAACTGACCAGTATCAACTATCCTTACAACTATTGGTTGGAAATAACTTGATATAACACTGACATGGAAAATATATGAATAAAATATATTTTTAAATTAAATCACAACTTTTTCTTTCAATAATAAGGATCAGTTATTGGGAAAGCTACAAGTTAACTTGATAAATCATTTAAAATGAGTATCATTTTCTATTCTATCGACACTAATTGAATAATTAATTGTTTTCAGACATGTAAAATCGTTGGTTATACTAATGGTGGATCTATTGGACTTCCCCTGCTCCATATGGCCTGGCATCGTAGACATCATAGGCAAAGACAGACCAATCATAGTTGTTGGCAATAAGGTAAGAGAAAAGGCATTTATTTGGTTAACACATTCACCACCAGCTTCAAAAACCAGTATTTTAATTCTTGGGAATTGCCTTTTTTTGCCCTAATTCGCAATGCTATTTTGATAATAATAGTACAAAAAAAAATTATGATAGTAAAAAAAAACACCACAATTTTCCTTATACTCCCAAGAGTGCCAAAAAGAAACACAAGGCCCCTGAAAATTTAGAACTAAAATTTTCTTTAGTGGCAGTGTGTAATATGTATTATGCATGTATGGAGGCTAGAGAAATCAGATTTCATAGTAAAATGTATGAAAATGTAAATGATAATGTAAAGAACTACCTTTGAATTACAGAATTATCAATGCAAGTTTGATGTGTGGAAAATCTAATGTAGAAATATTGTTGTTTTTAAAGGTGGACCTATTACCCGGTGATAGTTTCGGATACTTGAAACGCATTAAGCAATCCCTCGTGACAGAAATCAACAAGTCGAAACTGGGTGAAGCCAACATTAAGCATATCGCTCTGATATCTGCTAAAACAGGCTATGGAGTAGAGGACCTGATCTCCGCCATGTTCGAGCTGTGGCTGTACAAGGGCGACGTGTTCCTCGTCGGGTGCACCAACGTCGGCAAGAGCTCGCTGTTCAACGCACTGTTGCAGTCAGACTACTGTAAGGTACACGCCGTAGACATCATCAAACGCGCCACAGTCAGCCGGTGGCCCGGAACGACGCTCAATCTCCTCAAATTCCCTATAAACAGACCTTCGGGATGGAAAATATATCAACGAACACGAAGATTGAATTCAGAAACCAAACTCTACAGGGTTGAGAAGCAAATTAGAAATGCTCAGTTACAAGGAAAAACGCCCAGCGAGGCGCCAGCCTTGATCGGACATATTGGACGCTCGTTCTCAGAGCTGTACGACGTCGACAAACGTGACCTGGACAGACAGAAAAGAGTGGTGTTGGACGAAAAGGATGAGATCTTTGCTAATAGCAAATGGTTCTATGACACTCCTGGCATCATCCACCCTGATCAAGTGCTGTCCCTCCTTAGCACTGAAGAGCTACTTGTGACCATTCCAAAACAACTGATCAGACCACAGACCTACTTCATTCACGAGGGGTCCACGATATTTATCGGCGGTTTGGCTCGCATCGACCTCGTGGAATGTGCGGAACCGTGCCGGTTTACGATATTTTGTTCGGAGAGTTTGCCGATCACCGTCACGAAGACTGAGGACGCTGATGAGGTTTATAACAAGTTTGTGGGCACAGAACTGTTCGCCGCGCCGAGCGGAGGAGAAAGGAGACTCAAAAACTGGCCAGGGTTAAAGCAAGGTGCTGAGGTGTTAGAGTTCCCTGGCGAGGGGCCCAAGTGTGTCTGTGGGGACATAGTGCTGTCCTCAGTGGCGTGGGTGGGAGTGACCGCTAAGACGGGCACAGTGTGCAAGGTGCGCGCGTGGACGCCGGAGGGCCGCGGCGTCTACAGGCGGCAACCATCAGTTTTGCCATACTCTATCAACTTGAAGGGCAAGAGGCTTCGGGACACGCCAGCGTATTCCATAGGAAAAGTTTTCTCTGAACATACGTAGATCGCTTGCTAATGACTAAAAAGAATTTTAAATAAATTATAAGACTCACAGCAATGTTTTTGATTTGGTGAAAATTATGTGTAAAGTTGGTAGGTATTGTGTGGTGGTGTTTGCATGTTGTTATTTAGGCTGTAGCCAGCATAGATTTACCTACATATAGTTATTTTGTGAAATAACGATATTATGTAGATTTTCGACTTCCACGCGGATAGAGTTGTGGGTACAGTTAGTTTGGAATATAATGCTTATAGCTTTGTCAATAAATTATTTATGTGAACAGGCCTAAACGCTCGAGTGTTAAGTTTGTTTATGACTGGTTTTCAACCAGTGGTTTGCGAGAACTAAATTAAGGTCTGCGGAGCAACGCTGCGGAACGACGTGCGACGGTCATACGGTGACATACGGATAGACGGACAACAAAGTGGTTCTATAAGGGTTTGAGGTACGGAACATTAAAATGGTTGGGGAGCATTGACCAAATACAGTGATCGTGACTGACCGTTGTTCCCGGGCGGGCACTGGCACCGGAACAGGCCGGAGTCGAGCGCGAGGCAGGTGCCGTTGTGGCACGGCGAGGACGCGCACGCCGAGCCCGCGGGCGCCGGCTCGCAGCGCCAGCCCGCCGCCGCCTCCACGCACTCGTGCAGCGGCGCGCAGGCGGCCGCGCGGCAGTCGGCCGCCAGCTCGCAGGCCGCGCCGGCCCAGCCCGCGCGGCACGCGGCCGCGTCGCAGCGCGGCCCCGCCCAGCCCGCCTCACACTCGCATCGGAAGCCCGTCGCCTGTCAGGACGCGCGGAGAGACCCGCTCAGTAAACCAGCTTCAAGTAATCCTTCCCAGTAAACCGTGAACCGACTAACTACTTTACCCCCCTTGCTTATAGATGATTAAATTAAACAGCTTTTATATCAATTGTCATCTCTATTCATTGTCATACAAATTAAATGGATAGTTGTATATTTAATCAGTGGTTAAAAGCGTCTATAAGCAAGGTGGTACATGTTTAAAACGTGAATTATTGAAATTATTTTGTCAGTCAGTGATCGAAGTAGGTAGAGCTTGATTTCAGGCCAATGACCTCAAACTTGTATGTTAGTACGGATATGCCCGGGATTCCAGGATTTCTAATATGTAGTACCAAAAATAGCTCTACCTACTCCGTTTACTAGTCATAACTAAAACCCTCAATAAACCGTCCACACATGAAGCAAGAACACAATACCAAAATAATAACTTTCCAACTTTATTATGTGATTGGTGTGTAATGTGTGACTTAAATAATTATAACGACAAAATCCTGTGAAGTGGGAAGGGTTAATTAGTAGTACACACAACACTAGGTCAGCTTAGTTACTCAAAAAGCTTAAGAAAACCATGCAAGGTACATCAAGCCCAGTGGCGTGCCTAGAAGGAAAGCCCGACGCATTTTTTTTAGTTGAGGGTATTTATTTATGATCAATTTTCATGAATTTAAGTGATTTTAATTAACTCAATAAAAATCACTTATATTCATGAAAAGTGACTTAGGTTTTCGCGATTATTACACATTATAATAAAACAAGTTTAAACGGATTAAATCGCGTATATTCCAGAGTTTTCCTGACGTTTCGAACACTTTGCAGCGTTCGTGGTCGCAGGACTACTGAGGTGGCAGGCGTCATGTAATATACGCGATTTAATCCGTTTAAACTTGTTTTATTATTTATGAAAAGTGAATAAAAATACTCAAAATGCGTCGGGCTTGCCCTCTAAGCACGCCACTGATCAAGCCGGCGGAGGGCGGGGGTATACTCACGAGGTCCTGGCAGGTCTTGGCGTGCAGGCAGGGCCCGCTGGCGCAGCGCTCGGCCGCCTTCAGGTCGGACAGCGCCTTGCCGGCCGCCAGCTCGCAGTACACGCCTACGCACGCCACATGCTCACACGTAAGCCACGACACGACACGCACGGTACGACAACTAACAACTAACGTCACCGACAACCAGGGCCGGATTCAGCAAGGGCAGTGGCCCCCGGCACCCCACAAAAAAAGGGGCCTCCACAACTTGTATTTTTTTAGATATAAGAACAGTAAAATCTTTCTGTCAAAGAGATAAAAGTTCATATTCCGTTGGTATTTTTTTTTAAATCATTAATTTAATAACCTATGAAAATTAAAAGGTTATGCAAAACATATGAACTATTTGTTTCATTCTGCTCGTTAAGAGCATTTTTTTTATTGAAATAAATTGGTACCTCTCAGTGGCGAAGGGTCAATTTTGTAAGAGGTAAGCCGGAGCTACAAATGCTTACCTGGCCACGAAAAGCTAATTAATAAAAGTAAGCAATACTGCCTGTGATATTTTTTAAAGGGAAGCCGGTAGAAATAGTATTGTAAGGACCCTCGGCCACTGGTACCTCTACTTTTGAAAAAACTGTAAAATTTTTATTTCGTCTAATTATTTTTTATTTCCGTCTGATTCCGGGGTCTCTGATTTTGGTTGCCCCGGGCCCCCACACCTTTAAATCCGGCCCTGCCGACAAGTCATGGTTTTACCAAGTGATTTGTGACGTTCACTCGGCCGCCAGTCCGACGTCTTTGCTGCTATTGACGATGTTAAAATTTAAATGCATGCGTCGACAAAATAAAACATAACTTTAGTAATGCTAAGGCAGTCGCATGATTTAGGAGTTTAGACAAACAAAGAAAGCGAATTATAGGTAGGGACATAAAATGCAAGAGATCACTCATGGTAATGAAAAACTTAGAGGACATCAATTCATGACACATCTAGACAGGCAAAGAACATCAATCTTATGGAAACTGATTCGTCATAAACACAATATAAAGATTTCCACGCTCGAGTACATACAACTTCAGACATTCTAATCACGCATGTACTAGAAAAGCGCTGGCAATCCTATGGCATATATTGAATGTTTTCGACATCACTAAGGCGCCATTTCCACGGGCAAGCGTATCGCGACGATTCCGCCCCTTAGATAAACTCCACGATACAATGATAATTATTCCGCTAGCATATCGTGGCGATATCGGTGCGAGTCGCGACGAGTCCGCGTCGTTTTTTTTGTCAAAAGCTCATTGTGGTGACACGTTCGTAGAGTTGTTGTCTAATGAATTAGCAGGACGAGGGTAAAATCGTGGAATGTTCCGGAAGTTGTGTTCTGGTGTGTTACTGATTTGTAGTGTGTGACTGTGTGTTATTGTGTGTTACATGTTCAAGTGTTGTTGGTACAACTGAGACAACCCATATTTTATGTGGGTTGTACTTCTAACACAGCAGAACATGTAACACACAATAAAACACTCCAAATCAGTGCACATCAGAATACAACTTTCGGCGATTTCACTATAATATCGCCGCGATACATTCGCTCGTAGAGGTAGCGTCAGCGCAATGGTGCCATTAGTATATATTTTTTTAAACACAGGCACAGGGTCTCATCAGGAACAAAGGAACATTTGTTGAAATAACTCATAATAGATGGCGTTATATGTATCGATTTGTTATTGAAGTTTGTGTAAAATTGAGAACATGAAAAAATACATCATGAAAAATATTTGTTCAAATTTTGAAAAATCCTTTAAGCACGGAAAAATGTATAGCCCGAAGATAGCCCGCGCTAAATCGGTCACATTTCTTTGTATGAGATGAGGCATCTGTACGTATAGTATTATATTATCTGTGACATAGGGTTGCCAGCTCGCTACCTCCTACCTTTGTATCCGGGCGCGCAGGTGCAGTTGAAGTGGTCGGCGGCGAGCTGGCAGGAGGCGCCGTTGAGGCACACGCCGGCGTCGCACGCCGTCTCCAGCGCCGTGCAGTTGGGCGACACGCCCGGCGCGCCTGGGGGTCCATGTACAGCGTGGCAGGTTACACAGTGGAAATATTTAAAGAGGTCATTGCACTCATCATTATGAACAACTTTTACGATGGGACCAACCCTGAAATCGCGAAAAAAAAATCAGCTGTTCCATACATTTATGTTCACATAACTCAACAAAATGTACGGAACAGCTGATATTTTTTTCGCGATTTCATGGTTGGTCTCATAGTAAAAGTTGTTCATAATGATGAGTACAATGACCCCTTTTTACTTTTGCATAAACTAAGAATAACGTATAAAACATAGAAAATAAACTATTTGCTAGCGTATGTAATTGTGTTCGCTAAAATAACATACCATAGTATCCGACGTCACAGACGCACATAACCTGCTTAGCGATGACACCAGTTATCATCATGTTCGGTGTACCTGCAAAAAAACATTCCATGAATATTCACAGAAGGTACACTAATATTTTAACGGCCATGAAATTGCTGGATAATTAAATCTTATAAAAATACTTCTTGAGGGGGACGACCAGCTAAACGTTAGGAAGTAGTACACGTTATACGGAGGTTATCCGATTCATTGCCATCTTCATTTTCACCAACACCTTAGCCAGGCCCCATACGTTTGCCAAAGGTTTGCTATCCCTGATTGGTAAATTAAATATTAAAACTTAATTGCCAGGCGCACTAACTACTATTCAATGTAGGATAAAAAATTGTGGTTTTCGTAATCTCATAATTTTTAAACTTGTTTTAAGTTAATTTAAAAAGGACGCACCACGCGCGTCATGGGCCACCCAAGATGTTTACTTATGACGCGCCAGAGGCGTCATTGGCTATGAATTGGTTATATGACTGGCGCGTAACTGCGTGCGCACGCGCAGCGGAAGTGTGTCGTAGATAGTAATGTGGTGTACGTACAGTGCGACTTCGGTGGGCAGACGATGTCACTGCAGGAGGCGGGGCCCGGGCCGGGCGCGGGCTCGCAGTAGGGCGGCACGAAGCCGCGCGCGCACACGCAGCGGAAGTGTGTCGTAGATAGTAATGTGGTGTACGTACAGTGCGACTTCGGTGGGCAGACGATGTCACTGCAGGAGGCGGGGCCCGGGCCGGGCGCGGGCTCGCAGTAGGGCGGCACGAAGCCGCGCGCGCACACGCAGCGGAAGTGTGTCGTAGATAGTAATGTGGTGTACGTACAGTGCGACTTCGGTGGGCAGACGATGTCACTGCAGGAGGCGGGGCCCGGGCCGGGCGCGGGCTCGCAGTAGGGCGGCACGAAGCCGCGCGCGCACACGCAGCGGAAGTGTGTCGTAGATAGTAATGTGGTGTACGTACAGTGCGACTTCGGTGGGCAGACGATGTCACTGCAGGAGGCGGGGCCCGGGCCGGGCGCGGGCTCGCAGTAGGGCGGCACGAAGCCGCGCGCGCACACGCAGCGGAAGTGTGTCGTAGATAGTAATGTGGTGTACGTACAGTGCGACTTCGGTGGGCAGACGATGTCACTGCAGGAGGCGGGGCCCGGGCCGGGCGCGGGCTCGCAGTAGGGCGGCACGAAGCCGCGCGCGCACACGCAGCGGAAGTGTGTCGTAGATAGTAATGTGGTGTACGTACAGTGCGACTTCGGTGGGCAGACGATGTCACTGCAGGAGGCGGGGCCCGGGCCGGGCGCGGGCTCGCAGTAGGGCGGCACGAAGCCGCGCGCGCACACGCAGCGGAAGCCGGCGCCGCCGCCCTCCTCCACGCACGCGCCGCCCGCGCCGCACGGGCCCGACGCGCACGCAGACACCTACAACACAAACAAAATCACACTAGCTTATTAAATATACATAAGTGATTCTCAAAAATCACATGACCCGAGCTGGATTTGAACGCGCGATCTCTGCCGTACCGTGGCTAGTGCTCTGATCCAACTGAGCTACCGGGTCTCGCCCGACTCATTTGAAATTTGAGACCCCTTTGTAATACGCTTCTTAGGAGCGTTTGGCGACTCGAGTCGGGCGAGACCCGGTAACTCAGTTGGTTCAGAGCACTAGCCACGGTACGGCAGAGGCCGCGGGTTCAAATCCCGCTCGGGTCATATGATTTTTGAGAATCACTTATGTATTTAATAACTTAATAGAAGCATAACATGGCTTGACATGTTTCAAATTCACAAAAAATATACATTTAAAATCTCACTAGATAATACGTAAACTTCACGACCACGTTTTATAGGATATTTATTTCAGTAATTCGTGCAAGTAATAAGGTGAATTCCCAAATCCATATTAATGAACTGCTCTCTATTAAAAACTTACTCATAGAAATGTTATCAACACAAAAGAAAATATGTAACAAGATCAGTTCACAGCAGCATTCAAATATGAGATCTATACTAATATTATAAACCTGAAAAGTTTATTTGTTTGAACGCGCAAATCTCTGGAACTATCAGTCAGATTCAAAAAAATCTTTTTGCATATGATAGCCAGATTCATGAGGAACAATATAGGCTATATAACATCACGCTGTGACCCCTAGGAGCCTCGCAAGGGGGGTGAAACCGCCACTCACGTTGTTGCAGCGCTCGCCCTTGTAGCCGAGCTGGCAGGCGCACACGTAGCCGCCGTACGTGTCGTAGCACACGCCGTGCCCGCACATGCTGCGCTCCTCGAGGCACTCGTTCACGTTCAGCTCGCACCGCGGGCCCGTGTAGCCTGCAACGCAACATCATAAAATTATCACACTAATAATATAATTGTGACGGTGTAGGTCGCCGAAGCCGCTGGCGAGGCCTGCGCCTATACAGGGTAAAATTAAAACCAGTGCGGATATTTTAGGAGGTGTAGGAACAGCTGATTTTTTTTTTTCATATTTCAGTGTCGGTCCCATAATAAAAGCTGATCATATTCATGAGTACGTTCACCTCCTAAAATATCCGCACTGGTTTTAATTTTAGCCTGTATAAGCGTCGCGCAGTGGCCACTCGCACTCTCTTTGCTCTGCGGCAGCCACCAGTTAAGTCCAACATTTACACTCGAAGACCTGAAGAGCTGTATCTGTATCGCCAGTGAACTCACCCCTGATTTTCTAGCCACTTTTAGCCTGTCTAAATTGTTGTAACTATTGTGTAATGTGAAAAATACATACGGCCGTACCACAAAAAAATAAACATCTGTTCAACACACGTACAACACGAATGCTACCAAAAATAATGGGCACTTGTTTTAGCACTAACTTGTCTAAAGTGTGTATTATTTTTGGTAGCATTCGTGTTTAACAGATGTTTATCTTTTTTGTGGTAAGGCCTATAGTGTTTTGTATAAAGGTGTTTGCTTTATTTTCCTTAATTAGTAATAGTAACCCCTCAGGTTACTAAGGTGACGTAATATAAGTGCGAAAGTTCTCGTGCTCGTTTATTAATGTCCCAGTACTTTATCCCGACTATTTTTTCTAGAATATCTTTAATGTACAGACACGGCTTTTTTACCATTTTATAATATGTAATCAGATGCTTAGCGATCTACTAGTTAGTCAAGATAGCCACAACAGTACATGGTCGGTACATACCGGTGCCGGCGCAGTCGCAGGTGTAGTTGCCGACGGCGTCCAGGCAGCGGCCGCCGTTGAGGCAGGCGGCCGCCGTCGCCGCGCACTCGTCCACGTCCGTCTCGCAATTGCGGCCCGTGTAGCCTAGTTAGCGTACATTGTCAACGTGAGCATACACACATTACACATTACACACTACATACCCAACATTCAAGGACACATATTGCGCGTCTCCCTTAGGGGGGCGGATAGAGAACATAAGGGAGACCTATATAATTTATGCTTTCTTTCACTGTAAATATTCTTAGGACTCTTAGGAGTGAACACGAAAGTTTTAATTACTTGATTATGCAAACAAAGGTTGGGAATCCCTGACATAGACGATGTTAAGCTCATGTTGCAGAAAAGGTCATTAAGTTTTAAAGGAGACTTTAACGATAGAAATTGTATGGGTAATGTCTCCATTAAAATTTAATTATCTTTCTGCAACCGACCGTCAATTTTTAAAATATTAAATTACCCCTGTGAAGTTTTAACAAAATGCCTGGCTAAATTAGCTATGTGTTTTTTTTCTAACACAGTGATAGCAAAGTGTGAGTATTTTAATGTACCGAGCGGGCAACAAAATGCCTGGCATTAGCTATGTGTTTTTTTTTCTAATACATTGGCAGTAAAAAGTGGTCATAATTGTGCGTACATACCGGGCGGGCATGCGCACACGTAGTCGTCGCCGGCGGGCGGCACGCTGCAGCTGCCGTTGTGGCGGCACGGGCCCGCCGCGCACTGCGCCGCCGCCGACACCTCCAGCTCGCAGTGCGCGCCTGCACCGGGCAACATGATCAACATAGGTACGGCGGCAATAATCTCTCGCACGTTATTGAATAAAGATGTGACCGATATATTCGTATTCGTTAAGATATTAGTAATATTAAGCGTATTCACATATCAGTAATCCAACGGATTCTAATATGCTAATATTCCGTATCCACTTTAAGATTACACTGATCGTTCAACATCGGTTAGATAATATCACTCGGCTACTCGGCTCGTCTGCTGATATAGCTGATATTCGTGAATATTCGTGACGGATATCTGTGTCGTTCGTATCGTAAATATGGTGCGAGCGAGCGAGCCAAATGAATGACCGAATGGATTAACCAATAAGAGCGTCTGGCGGGTATTCGATCTCTATTGAACAGAACTTAGGGACTATTTTCCATTGGATATTTTATATTATTGCGAACCCGGGATTTTACATACAAATACAACAACTTTTTTTAAGATTTCTTGACTGGACTTCTTTAGTAGAGTTTCTAATAGTGTATTTATTTACATTTACTTATTTTATAGTAAAATTATTGGAGATATATTAGTTTTATTACCTACCACGGTTTTTTCCCCCAGTATTATTGTTAAGATCATAACATTTACTGAAATAAGTTATTAAAACGTTAGTCGTAAATCATTCTTTAAATGAGTGCCTAGTAATTAAGCTATTATTAAAATTATTTATCAAAGCATATAAACCTAGCATACATCCTTTAAAAACTAATAAGATCGCTTGGTAAAATAAACATATTACAAGAATAGAATAGTGATACGTACGATACGATATCAGTAATATTCATATATTAGTTAAAATATTATAATATCACTTGACGAATATATTCATATTAACTAATACTGACAAATATCGGTATTAACCCATCTTTATTATTGAACGTGCGAGTGAGAGGAAACGATTAGTGCCGCCATTATAGGTTCGTTTCTTTCTTGGCGCAGATTATACATGGAGAATAGATAGAGGAGGAACAACTCTGTGTATTATTAAATATATAAGTGATTCTCAAAAATCATATGACCCGAGCGGGATTTGAACCCGCGACCTCCTAAGAAGCGTGTACAAAGGGATCTCAAAATTCAAATGAGTCGGGCGAGGCCCGGTAGCTCAGTTCAATCAGACAGAGCACGCCACGGAACGGCAGAGGTCGCGGGTTCAAATCCCGCTCGGATCATATATGATTTTTGAGAATCACTTATATATTTAATAACTTAATAGAAGCTTAACATGGCTTTGACATGTTTCAAATTCACAAAAATATATACATTTATAACTCTGTGTATGAAAAGTGTCCGTCAAAATGCTTTAAATTAGGGTGGCGCTACTGGTAGCTAGAAGGCAATTTCAAATAAATCGCCAAAAGTTCCATCCAATCAAAAAAAAACAATGAAAAGTTCATACAATGCAGAGAAGAAATGTTTCTATTCTTCAGTAGACAAAATTCTGGTACACCAAGCACGGGTCGTCGCGTGCTCGGGCAGGATAACGAATTGTATAGAAAGATCTATGTCTATTCTTTGGTAGAAGAGATATAGAATTGGTCATGCTAAGCCGGCTGGTAGTACACCAGGCGCAGATAACATTTTGTATTGAGTTGTCGCATGTGTGTGTGTACCGTGGTAGTTGGGCGGGCAGTCGCACACGTAGTCGCCGCGCGCGTCCTCGCGGCAGCGGGCCGCGTGCTGGCACGGGCCGGACGCGCACGGGTCGCCCGCGTCCACCTCGCAGTTGTTGCCCGTGTAGCGCGCCGTGCAGTGGCACTCGTACCTGCCACACACAACTTCGTTTTTAAATAATGTACTGTTTTAGAGGGTATTACCTGAAAAAATATAGTAGATGACGAAAATTTTAAAAAATATATACAAGGTCAAGGGAAGATACATGGAGAATGGATATAAGGAGAAACAACTCTGTATAATACTCTATCTTCTTCTTCGAGCGTAAAAGTGATCAAATTAATTAGTCATCTGTGGTAAAGTCTGGCCGGGCATCGCATTTAAAGGGGCCTCGCGAGGCCCCTTCAAGGGCGAGGCCGTGGGCGAGGGCCCACTTTGCCCACTAGCTACGCCACTGAAGTTAAGCTGATGTGAGGATTTCCAGCAGCACTGTCTTGTTGACGGCTTAGCACTAACCTGTCGTGCCGCGATATGCAGGTGCCGTGTCGCATGCACGGCTCGTTGTAGCAGTGGTCCTTGGGCTGCGTGCGCAACACGTCCTTCCCGTCAATGCCTGGACATACAGAAAATGTTGGCTTCACAGAAATCTAGATAATAAACCAATAGAAATGTTATCTACTACATGTTACTAGAGTGTCACCGGTTCGCAGTCAGTGTCAGTGCATCGAATGCAATATTAATTAAACAGTCAACCAAAAGTAAAGATTACAGTGATTTTTACGATCAGGAAAAATGATTAATTAATAAATTATAAATATGATTTACAACTGACTTCCTGTTTCAAGTTCTATTGTTATTCATGCGGAGAAGGAAAACGTTTAAATAAATGTTGGTGTTATCGCCACGTCCGGAGTTAAAAGATTACGCTTTAATAATTTTAATTCTATTTACAAATATATTCACATACACCGGTTTGTTGTTTTTATTTCGTGAGTCATGTCATGGCAGATCTCCACCATCATCCCTTGGACATGGCATAGTTAAAGAAAAGGGGTATAGTGGGAATTGAATCAGACAGAGATCAGCATTTACCAGAAAGTGTAAAATTTGTAATCCAGTAATCCAATCAAAATCCTATTATTCAAAATATGTATATTTGAATCATTGATACGATAAGAACAAGCCTATTAGACGGGCAGTCTGATAATGCCAGCCGCGCCGCATCGCTCTGCGAGGTTAAGCTGCGCTTGCCGCGGTCAGTCCTTGCATGGGTGACCTTTATACACCGGTGCTTGAAACCGACTCCAATTTGGTTTGGAAAAAGGCTAAGCTGATGTATGAGGAGTCTGATAAAGGCAGTGTAGTGGGTAAATGATAAATTATATTTATTTTGTAAATAGGTTAAAAATAACACTTTTACACGTCAAAACATTTTTTTAAGCTAGATGAGTTCGGTGTTTCCTATATGACTACCTTTGAGAAGAAACACCGAAACAAACTCAAAGGTTGATGTCTGTTGATGGTAACAAAACAATGCTCTAGAGCTGTAGTCTAGAGAAACAATCTACACTCGAGTCAACGTTATCTAAATTTACTGTCACGTATTACACATTTAGATTATTGTTGCACTGTATAGAACAAGGAGCACTCACAGTCGTCAGTAGCGAGCGGGCAGGGTCCGAACACGACGCTCGGGGTGGGCGCGGTGGTGGCGGCGTGGAACTCGAGCTGCGGGCCCTCGAGGATGCAGCCGCTGAAGTCCTTGCCCACCACCAGCGTCGCGCCGCCCGTCTCCGGCGCGCCCGACGACAGCAGCTCCGGGTTCCATGTCACGTTCGATATTATCTACGGGAAATAAACGAGTAATTAGCCATTTTGGCGCCACATTTAAAGCCCCAGCATATTTTCGTGCAAGCACGCACACCAAGGACACAAACTGCACCCGCTACAAATGTGTCCTTGGTATGCGCGCAGATATATGGGGGCGTTAACTGTGTCGCGCTTAGCTCTTGAAATAATAATGATTCTTAATCATCTGTATCAACACAGACAGTGCGCAAAGATTTGTTTATACAAGTGCACCGTGCGCGCGTCCTCAGGGCGAACACCTGCCGGCTGATTGATACGAAGTAAAGAGTTTACGTCACTCTGTTTGTGTACCATATTTATGTTGCCATGTTAGACGAGTCTTCCACGTATACGAGAATTATGCGAAGGTGATCCAATCAACATTTTCTTTTAGTTTGACATATTATGTCATTACTTCCCAGAATTTTATCCTTATTAGCGACACTATGTTAATAATGCAGTAGTATTTTTTACCAAAATCGGTCCCGAAACTCCTTTGAGTGTTTCTCGCTAGGTATTCCTTTTAGTTTCGGATTTGGCCATCCATGCCCACTTGAAAAATTCACCCTGTATTGTTCACCCGAATGCCTCATGGGAGTTTCTCTACCATATTCGATCGCGTGAACGTTAACCACAGTCCACACATTAACTAAGGTCATAGTCAACGTCCAATCGAACATCGGCTCGCGCTCGAAAGTGAAGATGCCAACGCACGTGATTGGTTATTCCAATCACTTGTCTTTTACTCGATTAACGCGATGGTTTGCAACTCGCAATAGGCTCTGACGACATCTCGTACGGCTTTAAAAATCGAATTTTAGGCAAGACGTCCGGGAAAACTTTTGGGATCCACATACCTGTACGTCCTTATCGACTTCCAGCAGCAGCGAGGGCGGGTCGGAGTTGTACCGCAGGCCGACCCAGTGCCAGCGGTTGTCGAGCGTCTCCTTGGCGAGCCCGACCTGCCGCGGCGGCTGCGCGGGCCTGGCCCAGGAGACCAGCACCTGGTCCAGCACCGCCGTCACGTGCAGCGTGTACTTCTCGAACCGCTGCGAGAACAGGTCGCCGCCTGGAACGCATGAGGTTGGTTGTGAAATGGAACCAAGAGTTTATTGAAAAGGCTACGTTTAGAGCTGATTTACAAGAATAGCACGCCCGGTTGCTAAGTTTAGGTCGAGTTCAGCGACAACATAACGTCCGTTAAATTGAAAACGGCCGTTTAACAAGACTTTTCTAAGGGCCAAGTTCACCGACAATATAACAGTCCGCTAAATTGAAACGGCCGTTTAACATATCTTCTATTATAAAAAGTCATGTTATGCGGCCGTATTCAATTTATCGGACTGTTATCTTGTCGGTGAACTTGGCCCTAAAGGCCAAAGTCATATTAAACGGCCGTTTTCAATTTATCGGACTGTTAACTAGTCGGTGAACTTGGCCCTTAGAAAACAAACAAGTTCCTGCTTAATTGATTTTATACGAAGAATTCAAAACATGATTGTCAGGCAGTGAATATTTGCTTCAGCAACAAAATAATGCAGTTCAACAAACTATACTAAACCAAGCACTATTAGAACAACAGGAGCTGTTATTGGTGTGGGAACATCATAAACACGTCTACAGCAGAAATCAAAACACGGGTGTGACACAGTAAGGCTAGATGTCCCGTATGTTTCGCCGTGTGCGGTGACCTTTCAACTCAAGCTTCAACATATCGGTTCAAAGGCCGCGTTTAGAAAATTCCCATGGACCATGGCGACATTTGGTCAATCGAAAATGAGACTAACGGTGAGCGAAATGTATGTAATATTGTCGACATAAACAGCGCTATTGCGTGTGGTTGGCACTCAGTCTATTGAGGCAGGTGCGGGGCAGATGCTCTTGTCTTAGGTACGTTTTACTTATAGCGTACTAATTAAGGACCAGCACGCTTAGCATGATCAATTCTATCTCTATTCTACCAAAGAATAGACAAAGTTCTTTCTATCCATAATCCAACTCGTTATCTGTTTGCCCGAGCACGCGGCGACCCGTGCTTGGCTTATCAGAATTTTGACTACCTACTGAAGAATAGAGACATTTCTTCTCTTCATTGTATGCATAAAACGGTAGAAATCTTTCTAAAATCTGTCACTTTGTCTATTCTTCTGTAGACAAAACCCGTTTCTATCGTGGTCATGCTAGGCCGGCTGATCCGAGCCAATCAATGAGTTTTTTCCTAGACCATCTGTCTCGTCCTTGTTGCTCTAGCATCTACTATAATGTAATGATTAAATACCTAATGAGAAACACGTCGAATTCCATGAGTCTGCCGAATGAATGAAACAGTGTGTGTATGAGAATGAACTGTAGGTACAGGGTACAGGGGACACATAGGTCGCGCGGCAGCAGGCGGTGGGTGCTGATGATGATGGTGCGGAGCGAATCGCGTGTTGAACAATATGAACCTTGTAATCGTTTCTACAACTATACAAACATCGCTGATGTTGTAATCCGTGTGTGTCACAAAACAACCTTTACATATTGGAAACGTTAGGAATTAATGTATGAAAAATCATTTTGGGGAACTTGGGGAGATAGGGCATCACCCGTTTTTATAGGCTCGCATTCCATGTTTGTCAACGTCAGTATTTATAGGGCGCGGGCGCGGCCGTCTTTTGTTTTTCTGCGAAGTCATTCATTATGCAATATATTATGCATAATTAGTCTACTCTTCTAGGCAGTGGCATACATTGCGAGATCCCAGTACACGTTGCAAAAATTCAAGGTAGACCAGACTAAATAGATAGAATAGACTGCTAAATAATAAAAAAATATACTTAAACAGGTGGTTCGTTCATAAGTATACCAATAAAAGAACATAGCAAAAATACAACTATAAATTATAATACATAAAGTATATAAATATGAAAAGCATTGACTGCACAGCCGTGGTGTACAAAAACCCATGATTCAACATAATGTAATCATGTGTACACGAGTCGTGCAGTGTATCAAGTATCAACTATCTAATGGGTGATTGAACCACCTCTCTCTCAAACTCTCAACAAATCATGATTACAACAACGCCGTAAATCGCGACCGGTCCGGCTGAGCGCGTGTGAAGCTGTGACGTAAGTGTCGCGGTAATGGCCGCGTCGCCTGCGCCGGCGCACGATCAGTGGACATCGATCACAAATCACAACACTGCTGGAGTCTGATCAAACACACAACACAACATGCCCGTTTGTATGATATAATGTTAGGTACGCATGGCTTGCGTACGCGCCGATGATTCAATATGACAATTTGTCTATCGCATGATATCGGCCTTGAATTAGTAGATACGCAGATGCGCCAAATGATTTGAATTTTATAAATTAGTGAGTTTGTACTGTATTAGGTAGTAACAGTAACCTAATAATACAAACTCAATGCTGAACAAAGGTTCCGTAACTTGAAATTAGGAAGACTCTAGAGCTGGACAAGGGTCCGAAATTGCCCATAAAGTGAGGGAATTAATTTGATTTTTAATTGTAATCTTCAAATAAAATTGCAGTAAAAAAGCAGCATCTGTCAACGTCACCAATCTGCGATTCTCAGAATAGCGAAGCGTGTTCTGCAATGCAGTAATGCGTGCACTTCGCGTAATAATCAGCAAAAACGCGAAACACCATTTTGATTGATGCACGTTCCGCGCGGACCGCTCCATCGGGTTGGGACTTCGGGAGGCGGGACGTCGGCGGAGGTTTTTGTCGTCGAATTGCTTGCTCTTTGGAGCATTGCCTTCCGTAACCAATGATCAAAATTGGATAAAGTAAGTAATTATCTATAGAGAACTTATTAGTTCAATGTGATATTCCGAGAATACTGGAGTTAATGATACAAAGCGATGGAGGAACTGCTTGAATTGCAATTTCGTATCTAAAAATTAGGTACTACCTAACTAGTTTTATTTTGTGTTGACTTACCAACGCATGTCCGGAAGCTGAGTCCAACGAGTTGTTTGAGTGATATGGGCTTGTTGAGCCAGATGTAGGCGCTGCCGTTGAAGTAGGCTTCGGGCCGGTCGGAGGGGCCGAGCGGGCCGGCGGCGCGGGCGCCCGATGCTGCCGCGCACGCCGCCAGCACCACCCAGCAGGCTACGACAAGGAAAACCAACACATTAAAATAGAGTTCGGGACATATTGATGAATTCAAGAATATGCCTATTGCTCTTGTTAAGTTTCACTTCAACAATTTAGGCTTGATCTAAACGTAAACTGACGACCTGTTAATCGGGATATTTTCGAGATGTTGACAATGGTACAAATACTGCACAATGTGCCCTCCCAAACACTTGACTAGAAACTGACGGCAACATCGTTGAAAGGCTATATCAATCACAACGTACGTAGAGTGCCACTGACGTCACTCGCAGAAGTTATTGGTGTGCTGGCCGGCAATATGTGTGCGTTGTGCAAACTGTTCGATACGAGGGAATAAACGCTATATTGCATACAGACGCATACGTAGAGCCTCAATGAAACCGGGTCATTGCAGGTGGCACAAGAATCGCGAGACAGCGGTTACAACAGTACTTTCAGATATTAATTACAACTAGGTAAGTTTTGCAAAATATGATCGGAATCTAAAAACCGAAACACGGGGCTTCAAGAACAGCAAAAACATTGAACATCGAAACTATAGCTAATTTTTCTAAAGTAAATCTTGTAACAACAATCAGTAACTGTATCATCCGTCCATGACAAATGTTACGCAAGCAGTAAGAATCAATCCGGGAAACGGATGACGGTGAAGAAGCTTGCGTCTATGGCCTACAGACCTTTCACACAGCTAAGATCTTTGACCCACCACGTAGTTAACGCTTAACGATTTGAATGGTGCCGATGCAACGCAACGGAGAGACGTTGCGTTTTTTGTTGACACCAAAACTGTTAACTTATCTGCAGCATCTTTCGTCGCATTTCGAACCCATTATGATACAAGTGCTGAATTTTTAGGAGCGTTATCTTTAAGTGCTGGACCATTAGTATTTATTTTCTTGTGATTCTTACTGCCACGTGCATTATAATATAACGGTGGACCGTGCGACAAATCTTGTTACTATGATTAAAGCGCTCCTATTGTTTAAACACCTACGCCTTTAATATTATAAGCTAACGTCCTTGAAGTATCTACCTCGGTCACTACATATCAACCAGCTCCTTCATCGCCAATGCCTTGCACCCAGCGCAGTGAGAGCGCCCGACATTCTCCCAGGGCTGCGATAGACCGCTGGTCGCGGCTCCAATTTATTACCTATCGACGTAGCTGGATCGTTGCTAAACGTATACTGTTACCGCACGCGCACTGAAACTCTGGCCGACACTTGGTGAGCACGACTGATCGAACGCCGCGGTAATCCGTGATTGCATTGGCCCCAATACACAAGAATTTAGTGCACCGTTCCAAATAACACACATTGATACTTCACGGTTAGCATTTTCTGAGCTTTTAATTTTTGCCTTGCGATTTCGACAAAGATTGGCAATAATTTTATAATTTCAAGTATTCTTACAGGTCACTATTTCGCCTTTCTATACATAAGTATTTATGTGTCTCTCTATTTAGGTACTAGCATTTAGTTGGATGATTTCGTTATGTAATGGATCGATTACATTGCTCAGAAGTTGTACCACGGTTTTCGGTGGTTGAAAAAGGAAATGCATAAAAATGTTGGCAATCAAAACGGAAAACTAGTTCTGATTTAAGATCCTACCTAGTCTTTTTGCCACAAACCGTAAAGATATCTATGAGAAAAGTGGGGTACCTAATGCACAAACGTTTGCTTTCATAGTTTTTATCGGTTGCGTCTGTGACATTCCCATAGAGATAGCAAAAAATCACAACACGAGAAACCTTATGAATAGTGGAGTAAAAGTTGTAGATAGTCCAATGTCAGCGCAGACTAGAGTTCTTTGACCGTTATTATTGTCATGAATACTACAATCCAATTAGTGGCAGTGGCGCGAGCAGAGCACGCGCTCTCCACACAGGTAATCGAGTTAGAATCGATTCGTCACGAGATCGAGTAGCCGCTCGGCCAGCAATCATGGCGGTTTTATTAACAACAATCGAGCCACAAACACTTTATGGGAAACTAACTGCGCACATTCTCTTGAAAGTAGAAGAGCGTTTGAATTTCGCACGTAGGCTTGGGCGAACAGTAGATCTCTAAATCTCTAATCTCTCGTCTATCCGAAATGCTGAGTGTTCGTGTAACCCCGGAAACTGTAATTTGTATTAAAATAAGGCCTTCACCTTGAGAGACGCGCAAATCATTGGTCATTTTAGTCATTTATCATGTCCTCAAAACATCACGGCTGCTTACCGAAATTAAAAACATTTTATTTTATTGCAGCTGCACAGACGACGGTAATCGACTGCTTATCGTACCGGCTACATTGTATAGGTACGCGTCTATTACTAGTAAAACGAGTTATCTACTTTATTTAGGTATAATATAGTTACTGATATCGTTTACTACCACGTTTTGTTCTGTTTTTTGGGTCTCGAAGTCAAATCGTGTTAACATTATTACGATCCGAGTAACCTCTTTTTAAAGCATTTTGAAGCATCTAGCTGTGTAAGAGGAAAACGTGCGTAGAGCGTAATTCCATCGGGCTTTCTGCGAATTTCAAACCTCGGTTATGATTATGAAAGTGAACATTTTGTATCTATGGAAGTACCTATTACTACCATCTTTGTTCACGAACAGTAACTATCTGCGTCGTAAAACGTGACTGTCGATTAACCTGTGAAATCATAGAACTCCGCTCACTTACACAAAAACAACAAGAAGCTGATGTAAATGTTACCATTATTCACTCCACTCAGTTTTTCCTGTAAACTATGAGCTATCAGCGTGCACATCAAATAATAGGTCTTTACCTATGAAATTGCCGTTTTGTATGAAAAAATTTAAACTAATTTTTTTCATGTATTTTTTATTTGTATTAATCGAAGTAATCACCCATGTAATTAATGCATCTTTGCCAATGCAGTGGCAGTTTATTGATGCCCTTCTTAAGGAAATCAGCTGGACGGGAGGCAACAAAAGCTTCAAAGGCATTTTGTACTGCCTCTCGGGTATTGAATTTTTTTCCCGCCAAGAAGTTATCCAAATTCTGGAAAAAGTAGTAGTCTGTAGGCGCAAGGTCTGGTGAGTAGGGCGGATGACGGAGAGCTTCCAACCCCAGTTCTTGCAACTTGGAGACCGTCTGCTGTGCAGTATCAGGTCGCGCGTTGTCGTGCAGGAGCAGTGGAGACGAGCGATTGACCAATGCTGGTTGGAGATGTGCCAGCTTCTTCATCATTGTGTTCAGTTCTTCACAGTACACATCTGCAGTAATGCTCACCCCGTTTGGTAAGAAGCTGTGATGAATCACACCGGCGCTAGACCACCAAACAGTGACCATCACTTTTCTAGGGGTAAGTTTTCGTTTAGGGCATTGTTTAGGTGCTGAAGCAGGATCCAACCAACTTGCTGAGCGCTTGCGGTTATCAAACAGAATCCATTTCTCTTCGCAGGTAACAATGTGGTTCAAAATTCCTTCATTTGTGTGTTTGTTGAGCAGTGCAAGGCACGTCTCGACGCGTACTTCGCGCTGGCGATCATTGAGTTCGTGGGGCACCCATTTGTCAAGCTTTTTTACCTTGCCAATTTGACGCAAATGGACTAATATTGTTTTGACGCTAACGTCGAAAGCTGCTGCTAATTCAGCCGTAGATTGTGTATCATCAGCTTCCACAATCACCTTTAATTCGTCATTGTCAACCAAAGTCTTCGGACGACCGCGAGGTTCATTTTTCAGGTCGAAATTTCCAGAACGGAAGCGAGCAAACCAATAACAGGTGGTGCGTTGGTTTGTAGTGTTAGCTCCGTAAACGTCGTTGATGTTGCGTGCCGCTTGTGCGCGTTGCTGCCACGACGGTACTCGTATTCCATAATTACTCGAATTTTTAACGTATCCATGATGACGAAAAAGATTGAAATGCGATGAAAATGTAACACTAATCAATAAACAAATGACTACTTTTGGAAAAAATAAACCATGTTTTTAAAATAAAATTAATTTGAAATTAGAATTCTTAGCCAAACAAAAATTATTTTGATTTGAAATGGCCAGTACTGCAGAACGGCAATTTCATAGGTAAAGACCTAATATTTGCCTTTTGGCACTAACATGCATAAGTGTACAATAAAGTAGATACCTATTTGGAAAGGTGAACGTAAACCGACACAAGCAATTTCCATCCATTTCCATAAAGCCCTATAGTAATTAGTTTGGAAAATTAATCTGTCAGGATTGAGGAAGTGAGATCCAAAGGACCCTAAGGTATCCAACTTCTTTCACATTTATAATAGTCTAAGAGAGCCTAATAACATGATATCATGCAATACCGTACTAATAATAAATGCAATTTTCACTTATCATGATCAGCACGCGTCAATTAATCGTGCTGCGCTCGCGCATCGAAAGTGTTCGGTGAAGTCTCTACGCAATTTATTCAATACAACGCACGCGTTTACAGGCGCACGCGCAACGGATATGCTGGTCTGCTAGTGCTGCTATCGTAACCGACGTAAAAATCGGAAAATGGCACAACCTTGCATTGGAATTTTCTATGTTGAATTAGTTTTGAAAAGTTTCCTAATTTACTTTAATATTTTAATCAGAAAATAGTTTGTGGTCATAAGCATGTCATTTAGGAGTTTTAGAATCGAAGCTGGCAAGTGGCGATGGCAAAACTAGCTCATCATAAGTAATCATAACATACCATAGGTTACTTAATAGGTATAGTTTTTTGTAATTTGTCAGAAACCCCTTACAACTGTTTTGGTAAAAGAAAAAAATATTTAATGACGACATTAAGACTTTTTACGTCAGCTGTAATCCCACGGCTCCACGCGACCTACTCAACTGTTACGTAGTTACATAAATTCCAACAACTTATAACAACAACGTAGAACCTGCGACAATATGTTGTTCATAATCTGCATGTAGTATTCCAACGGTAATCAGGCTGCTTCGTGGCATTGTTGCAGGACATAGCTGGCCGATAGACAAAGACAATAGCAACTGAGGACCGTGACGCAATGACACGCTTTATGCTATGTCTCTAAACGACTAAGTGTCACTGAACTTAAGTCACTTAAGATTGTTGTAGATTGGAGGTTTCGAAACCGGCCCAGATAAGAGCTTACTGGAGGAATTATAAACCATGAAGCTTATTCACAAACATGTGAATGAACAGTAGATGGTAGACATTGATAACGAAGAGAATGACGCCTGAGATGATAGGGTGGAATAAACTGGTATACTAAGGGTTGTATTGCAGAACCTAACTCAAGACTCAAGCATTACTTGAGACTTGTTTCAACACTTTCAAGTTTCAACTTATCAAATGGCTTGAATCTAGTCTTAAGTAATGCTTGAGTCTTTGGGTTAGTTTCTGTAATACGACCCTAAGTACGCAGCCGCAATCCTCATCTCTGTTGTAAATCTCGATGTTCTACTCGGAGGAACACCGGTACAAAATGTTAATATTATACTAAACCACGTAACAGCCGCATAGACAATACGTGGGCGTCGAGGTTAATCTTGCGACACTATCCCACACTGCCTGAGATTTATCACATCCACCACACTAAAGTGGAACCTGACATAGTGCATCAAAGTGCAAATTCGATAAGCAGTGTACACAATAGGCTGTTACACGTGTGATTTCAACGGCCATCCGTAACTGCAAACTATATCAGGGGGTACTTTGCATTTAAAATTATACCGAAATATTATTATTTGTAGACGTGGCAAGGCTCAGGAAGTTTATGGTTTAGATTCAATGCAAGCGCAGCCAGCTTTTATGAAAGCAAAGAACTATATTTGAATGTCTTTGTTAAAAAACTGTACAGATAACGATACGTTAGAGCAAAGACAAGTTATATGTCAGGTCTATGCACCCGAGACAATAGTTTGCAGCTATAGAGTAAAATACTGAACAAAGCTAAATTCTTGTCACTTTACGACTAATACAGCTGAGACATTGATCAGAAATTCATAACACACCATAAACAATGTGGGTACAACGTGCGCGTGCGCATAGCGGCGCAGTGACGTCACCGGCCACAGGTAACGATGACTCAAGTCATAGTCCTTTGCTTTCCAGGAAACAACGTTCGCGGAAGCGGCGGACCAAAGGACCAAATTACTCAAAAGGTGTAAAAGGCTTTCATTCAATTTACTATCTCGTAAACAAGGTTATTAAACTTTACGAAGTTAGCACATTTTAGCAGAACCGGATCCTAGATACTCTTATTGTCAAATCTTGTTCACACAAGTTTTATGGACCAATTAAAAAGGCACCAATCATATTTTGGTCCTTTATGACTTCTTTGAAGCGTAAACCATATTTGACCAAATCTCAACTGTTTTTAACAGTCTTCAAAAAGGAGGAGGTAAACTTTCATTTGTACTTTATGTATCTTGTTAAACGATATCTTCGCCGATTATGAACCGATTTTAATTATTGTTTTTTCATTTGATAAAGAAAGCTCGTCCGGTGGTCCCGTATAAATTTTATTAACTTTGGTCCAGCAGTTTTTTAACTAGCTTCAATAAACAGTATTTAGTACACTTTGTTTATATTGACGATATATTCATTCACAACAAAAAGGGGTAAACCGGTACGGTTAGTGGCATGAATTCACGCTTTTGCAGTAATCGCGTGTGATTATGTTACAGGCATTTCAAAAAAACGTCAAAACTGTTTTCAAAAAGATCACAATAATGTGGTGTGAAACAGTTTTGGAAGTCGGTGCTGAATCAAACCAAATCAAAATCAAAGTCCGAAACTGTTTCACACAACACTACTAAGAAGGTTTTAACTTTTTTGCAAAGGTTTTTTCAACATGTTTGCTTTAACCATTTACATCATCGAATTTTAACATGCACTCGTGAAGTCGTGACAAATGTGACAAAAACATTATACATTCGCAACAGTTTCACAGATTGTGCACCAGATACCTACAAAACAAAGCACTTTCTACTGGACATGGTACGTTTGCGAGTTATCCATTGGTTTTCGTAACGAATTACAGTAAGCAATTGACATAACGGCCTTCAGCGACGAATCAAAATGGCGGCGAATCGCGCAGCCAGATGATATCTGACATACAATGACTAATTACGTCGAACGATCGGTGTTGGAAAGTCGGTGATAATGGTGGAGATACAATAAATTTCCTGACGTAGGTACAGATGTTCTCAGCAAACCGAATTAGCTGTACTTTAAATAACGGTGGTGAGCTATGTTACCGGCGGCGCCTGCGCAGACAGCGCGTCACACGCCGCCGCCCAACTGGTACACCGTAATGCTGGGGCTGGGACTGAACTTACGTACTTACATGCAGTGTCTGCCTTAATAGTTAGGCAAAATTGTGCGATCCCTGTTCCTAAAAAAAACCGGTCAAGTGCGAGTCGGACTCGCGCACTGAGGGTTCCATAGGTACGAAACAAGAGAAGTTCCTTGAGGGCCACAACAGTGATAAACACAAACAATCTTAGATGCAGTCCGGCTGCATATCTAAGATTTTTTGTGAATGAATTTTAACGATTTCTAAAAAAACTGCTATTAGAAACATCGTTCTACTTTTCCAGTAATATTTACATAAACTTTTAACAACTGTATTTCACAAAATCATAAATAATACAAAAGTAGAAAACAAAACGAGTTACAAAATAATCCAACAGTGGTTTTTAAACGTGAGTATACTATGTTATCTCCATAGTTTATGGTGTAGGATGGGAACCCGATAGTGCTGTACCATCGCAATTACCGCAGTGCTGTGAGCAATTAACCCAGTGCGGACGCAGATCAACATCTGTACCCGATGCGCGTGCGCACGCACTTGTACAAGACGGAGAGTGCGTCGCGTGACGACACGCTATAAGTAACAGGTTGGTGGTTGACACGAACTCCGATACCGCACCGAAACCAATCACAGTAGCAAGAGAAATTTTAAAAATGTGTAGTAATAATATGCATATTATGTGTTCTGCAGACGAGTAACATTCTTTCCAAAACGCTCAACAACATCAAATCCTCTCCATTTTGTCACACTCCTAGCCACGAACGCGCATACTGTCCGCTTTTGTTTATACTATAGCTTAAGACCGAGAGGGAGTGACTCCGGGACACATTATTTAAATCTAAGAAAACTGATTTAGAGATTCAGTCAGATTTAAATACTAATGAAGTCGTGACAAATAATAGCGTTGTTACAGGTGGTGATGGTAAAACAATATTATCGCTAAACATTTACATAAACAATAATGTGTCATAGTCAGGGCCACCTTCTTCACAGTTGTTGGTTACAAGCCCTAAAGCCCGTCACAAACGTAGCTATAATATATATTCATATATCGGTATAATGTATTGGTGACGTCATAGAAATATACAGCTGCGTGTGTGGTCACTCGAAAATTTATGTAGAAAATATGTCGTAATATGCCTTGCTATGATTCATATTAATATATATTATAGCTACGTCTGTGACGGGCTTAAAAGGTGAAAATAAAAGTCATTGCTAACTCGATCCGCGCGAATAGGTACTAGCATAGCATAATTCAACTGCAGGGCTGTGAGACTTGCCGCGGAAAGACGGAACCCTAAAAATTGCTAATCGCGCCAATACTGAGCGCAATATACTGTTTAGACCTTTGCATAATTATTGATATAACTAATAGTGCACGAACACTCACTAAAATGACTAAAACATAACAAAACTTAATGCGCCGTTAACAGAAACAATGCTAATAGGCGGTAAATTGTCAGATTACAAGATAATTATGATTCATTGCTTTAGTTAGGCCAGCCGTGCGTGCGCCTGCGCAGCGTAGGTACTATGGTCCATTTCAATAGAACTTGTCAACTATGTAGACAAACTTTCTATACAAATTTATCAAATGATAGTTGGCCATACTAACATTGTTTACAAAGTTAACAAATTCAATTGAAATGGACCCTACGTATGTAAAAATAATAGAGACTATTACCGTGCTATGATTAATACTGTTTATTTGCAGAGTGAAGAAACACCTTATACAGAGTGTTTGGTGTATCGTTTACCAAATTGAACTGGCTGATGGGGGGGTTCATTTGCTATCACTCCAGCCCCTATGACTCATTCTTGGCCACACGGATTTTTTTAAATTCGACTTTAAAATTTTTTTAAATCCCAAAAATCAGCACTGAAATGAAAACCAAAGTTATTTGTATAATATAGCCCCAAAATTTAATTTTTAAAATACAACCGTATTATTAACCTCCTCCTTTTCTGAAGTCTGTTAAAAAACTATACACGAGAGAGCCACTTGAATGAAACTATGCTCATATTTCAATGTTTTTAATAATTCAACCATTTTCGGGTACCTACTCGAAAGCACCTTTAAGCTATCAAGTATTCGGGGATTAATGGCACTTGTACGGTATCATCTCGAACTAACAAAAAAACGACTTTTTACGTTGTGAGAACTGTTTATCCCCGCACTATCGTGTGTCACACGTGAAAGATCTTGACGCGACTTCCTTGTGCCATCTGACGCCATCAAAACTACCTAGACCTAGCTTTGTAAGACGAAAATAATTTGGGAAAACTGCTATGCTTCATTATTAATTGGTGGCGCATAAGAACTTCTGAGAAACAAAGCGTTTGGACGTATTGAATTCGTTATGCGCCGGCCGTATATCCGTATGGGGTGCTTATTGGTTGTAAATAGGGCACACTGCTAATACGTCCTGGATTAAATACGTTGAATTACAAGTCACCCGTATATCTTGGTTGCAGTAGTAACGGTACCTACTTCTTCATTTGAAGAGTACTGAAATAACAATCAGTCAAAATCTTATTGCATTGTAGCGTTCTGATCGTGATTCTGACGAGGTTCAGATTCAATACCCTACGGAACAATGCACGCATAGCGGCTTGTTAATTAACTAATTATTTCATGGAGACCGTTAAATGATTGTTAATATTATTTCTCTTAAATGACTTAACAGTAACACTAACCATTTGAAATCTTATCAAAGAACAATTTAAATGCATTCGTGTTAAATCGATTTGTCGCCAATTCCAAGACATAAAATCAAATATCGATACCGCTTTAAATTCTAAGAGTGAAATAACCACAGAGTTGGCTTTCTTTCAATGACAAGTTTCATGTGAGCATAAGAAGTATTCGTCGTTAGCGGGCCGTATTGAATGAATAGTGAAGCTCTTCACCTCGAGAGCTGAGAACCAAGACTCGACCTTTTGTGAAGCTGCTAGCGTTTCTCGTTAGTGCACCGTCGCAGGGCAGCGTCGACGTGATTCATTTACTGATAATGCAACTGGTTAGTTTGCGACATGCAGGCACTAATAGCGACCCTACGATGTTGTAGATCTCACAATACATCGACTAAGTAGGGATGGAATTCTTAAATTTCGATTATTCAGCAACACAAGCACAACCCTTTCAAATATAGAGTTTAGATTATTCTTAAATACGATGTGGATCTAATGAAAATCTTGACTTGCAACTTCCAATTCTGAAGTTCCGTTGCATGCTATAAATTAATTATTGTCAACGCATAAACAAAACATCTAATGGAATGGAAACTAATGCATCAGGTACGAGTAGTAAAGTTCCCACGTTGCGAGAATCGGCTGAAATGGATCACCAATACCTAGCTGATAGCGATCATTACTGACGGAGCTAAGTGCCAGACACTGTCCATTCTATAAGCGGTAGAAATATTTAAACACCGCCTGAAGTCTTGTATGAAAAATAAATCTTACAGCTAGGTGTACGCCTTAAAAGATAACCTGTGACCTTTCCACCCGTTGTAAACGTTGTAGTCCTATGGATCTACACGTAGGATCTTTGCAAATCCGCCGGCTTGTTGGACGGTGAAGACGTTTTGTTTTGAAAGGAGAGAACTGTTATTTATAAAATGTGAATTAACGATTGGATCGTTGTAGGTGGTCGTCGGTCTGTTTCGATGGTTAGCGTGTAGCTAGACCGCGTTACGCGTATGAATAAAATAGTAAGCATGCGGCGTTGCGACACTGGCGACACTGAGTTCAATGATCGATGGAGAACCGTATCGGGTTCAATTATAACAGGACCCTGGTATCTGCCAGGGTTCGCGTAATGCATACGTAATAATTATGATATTGTTAACGTTGCTACTCAATTATGAGAACCTATGCCAGGAAACATTAAGCTAACAAAATTATACCTAGATGAATTCGTAAACGTATTCTACCGGTATCCTATCAATAGCAAAGATTTACAAATGACAATATCTAAACAAATATAAATCAAGGAAGATAACAAAAGGAATAAAGTGTGTCAGTGGGACTATCCAAGTATCCACCAACAATCTATAAAAGAATTATGAATGCAAGAATGCTTAACTAAATGATTAGCGCAACAAGCAAAACGTAGAATCATAGAATGTAAACAAACCATGTGGCACTAGACGACAGCTTACGTGGGAAATATCGGCTGACATTCTAACGCCTTTCCTTCTATGTATATACCGCATAGTTGACAAGTATCGATCATTTACAACTTGATAACATATTATTGTGAGACACGGCAGCTGTCGCATGGTGGCAGTCGGTGCCGCAGGTTGGGGCGTCACGCACCGGCGAACGGCACCTGCGCCCACGCCGCACCTTTCTCGGCTTACTATCCCGCAAAATATGACTCAGAGCATTTGGGTCTTTCCATCTTAATCGTTATTTCTTGATGCTTGAGAAATTGGGTTTTTCGCTTATAAGGATCTATCATCATAACAAGTTTGTAGGTTATAATAAGGTGACTGGCAACTAAATAAATAAAAATGTTTATCACAAGCATCTGCGGTAACCAAAGATATTGGTCTTATTTCTGTGGCCGTCACCATCTCGCTTTATTATGGAGGAAAATGGAAACCGGCTTCATTTATACCTTTTCCTATAGCAGGGATTTCCGACCATCTTTACCTTGTGCCTCCCCAGATTCTTTTTCTTTTTAACCGGCTTCAAAAAGGAGGATAAACTTCGTCATTTATAAACCGATTTGGAAAATTCTTCCACTTTCAGATTGGTCCCACTGTCCCACATAAATTTCGTCAGAATCAGTTCAGTAGTTTGGTTTTTAAATCGAAATAACTATGTAGAATAAATGTAATAAGTATGTCATCCAAGTATAGTAGATTGTTATACAAGGGTGGAAAGAAATCAATTCCCATACGAGGTATTTAGACGCACGAGCGAAGCGAGGGCGGCTAAAGTCCGAGTGGGAATTGATGACTTTCACCCGTGTTAAACACTCTACTTTTCATTTCAAATATAAGGAAAGTAAAAAATTGTAGTTTTTCTAAAATATTTATTGATAGTAATAACATGAGTAGTACTTATTTAATAGTCTTTTTTAATTTAAATTTCAAATATGGAACACACCGCCCGCGTCACCGCCGCGGGCCATCCCACTTTAATAGGTATTTTTTTTAATTCACATTGGCCGTATACACTCACAAGACCGCAGCATTTTTTTTTAATCGATATTTTTCTTAATTATGTAAAAAAAATTATAGCCGACTAAATAACCAATTTTAGTTCTATTTTTAAAATTCATTCCCGCCCTAGGGAGGGAAGCAATTACTATGAGTCTTTCCCGCCCAAGGGAGGGAAGCATCGTTTTCGACCCGCTGCTCTGATCAAACAAACACTACTTTCCGAGTATGAGAAATGAAAAACTAATTTGCTTACTTTTGCACAGCAAAAATTGGTATGAGGGTTGGGTTAGTAGAAATGAAATATTCACGCTATTGTAAAAAACTTGTGTCGAGGTGAAACAGATCACCCAAGAAAGTTGGTAGCGAGTTCTGGATATCATTCATTCTACAAAGTACCTAAATCTGCTAAAACCTGCTTTCTTCAATAGTCTCACCAGTTTCTACATTACAAAAGTCACGACTAATTTAAAAACGTCTATTATGTTTTCGTTCCACTTGAGGAACGTTTCATCTATTGTTTTGGATTTGCCAGTTAACCTTAGTTCCGATGAGGTTCCAAAAGTACTTATTATGGTTGCAGGGGCCAGACACAAGCCGTGTCTGCCAGTAGGTAGTCATGAAGGGAGAATGTGCTTGAACCTTTTATACTGAACTGACTGAACGCTCTAGCTAGTTAACAATAAAGGTAACGTGAATATATAAATCAAGACATTGTAAGATCAGTAAGATGTTACTATACAGTATACAGTCTTGAAAGGAATTCGTTTTAATTAGTTACAACGATAGATCTGGCTTATTGGGATGTTTTTCAGTGAGATTAATTCATGCACAATTCAAATTGTACCTATTTAGGTATATTAGCAGTCGGTCAAACGTTACCTCTCCACGTAGGCAGATCGATAGTATAATGTAGCCCGACCTGCACCGTGTGACCTACTAATTGACCGGTAACGTCCACTTCTACTAACTAGTTTATAATGCGATTAGCTGCACTATCTAATAGACAGTGGCGGATTTCCAGCCTTTGCCGCCCTAGGCCGTGTAGTACTAGCCGCCCCTTTTTTAACTCTCATTATTTAGCAAATAGAATTTATACCTAGGTTTAACATAAGGAAATACGCAGATTCCGATAATCGCTATAGCTCGATTTTGGATTATTTTGAGTTGTGCCACCCTTTATCTAGGTGTGCGATATGTTGAGTAAAGCTAGATCAAGCTCGACTGTATTTTTTTGCCACGATTAGCCGCCCCTAATATCTAGCCACCCTAGGCCCGGGCCTTACGGGAAATCAGCCACTGCTTATAGACCTAATAGTTCATACCTATTGCACTTTGTAAGACTATTGTTGGAAACAGTAACAATTAAACAGCGGATGTGTGTTCGTTACTGCATCATGACTTCATAAGATACGAGGTAAATAGCCCATTTAAAATCAAAACAGGTGGGCGACGCTAGTTTTAACCACAGGTGTACATCTGAGCTCCCATCTGCCCGGATTTCCCCGGGTTTTCCTAATTAGAGAGGGCGTCCAACGGCGTCCGGGGGGTTCTTAAAAAGCGTCCGGGTGTGGTCCGGATTTTAACCCGGATGCCCTAGCCCTAGCTATAGAGAAACCCAATTATTCGGTCGACGTAGAGACTATTACGAGTGGCCACATGATAGTAATTAAGGTGGCTAAACAATAGAAACTTCGTGAACGACGAAGGACGAGGAAGTCAACACCGAGGTGAAGACAGATCGTCTGTTACTATTATAGACATCTTATTGTTGGTGCGTCTATACCACAAATTATTGCTATAATCAAGAAAAACTGGTAAAGTCTTGATGCATTGGCATTGAAATTAAAATTGAAATTCTTTATTCTGTAAGTAGGTTATAAATAACACTTTTACACGTCAATATTTTTACTAGATGAGGTCGGTGTTTCCTACCTGACTACCTCTGAGAAAAAACAACGAAACAAACTCAAAGGTCAAAGTCTCTTTTAAAGTCCAGACAATTTTAAGTTATGTAAGGACCATGCATGTTAGTCTGGAATAGCCTTTAGAGGAAAGCCATACAGATTTGAGTGGACCTGTCCTGACTGTGCACGCATGTGCCGAGTATCGTAGTAGCTCAACCTTGACTAAGGGAGCTCAACGACCCGACGAACATTACCATCAGAAAGGACATTTGGGTAGGTCTCATAATGTACTCAAACTGCCAGACTGAGCTTAAGATCTATGAATGTAACATAATAACCCACATAGTACTCACATTCATAATCATAATTAAAATAATAATGTCAAAATAAATGTCATACACGTAATATTTGAAAAAAATAAAATAAAACATTAATTTCATGTGTGTCAAAGTGGATAATAAGAAATTGAACCTTTAACAGTAGTTTCTCATAATATTTGACTGTTACTGTATTCAGAGTTCCATCACTTAGGGGTTTCATTGCCTGATGCCCAAAGCAATAATGGTAACAGTAACAGAAGCAAGTGACGCATCATTATCGTGCCTTCTTCCACCTTTTCTGAATACACAGCTGTAGGACAATAAACTCGAGAAGGTGAACCGTATGCTCCAGAAATTAGTCAGCTTCGTAAAGAGATAAGAGTATTGAGTATAGCTTCAAGGCACCCGTTATTTGTTCTCACGTCTGATTCGCACATCGCCTTCCTTCATTAGCGGTACCGTTCAGTACTGTAAGCACATTCGCAACGCTTTAGCGGACCAATTAACTGAAATATGCGCTTCGCAACTTTGCGGATTCTGACCGTGTCTGTCATATCTGGTGCTTTATGCGGATGGCAGATTATGAATATTTGGATCTTTATGTTATGTTTAAAATCTTCGGAGAGGACAAGACAAGATACATTAAGTATTACCAATGAATTAAGTGCCAGTATTCAGGGTTAATAGATCATACGTCGGCCGATCAGGAGTTTTGATTCGAGTTTGAATTCTGACTCTCCCGTTCGTCAACATAATATCAGTAACGCAGGCTCCTTCGACCAGAACATTACATGAACATGATGTGTACATACATCACACAACTAAAATGCTGCTTCGATAAGCAAAAGCCGGAGCACGACGCCGCGACTGATGTTCATCAAAGAGATGTGCATTTCGCGCTCAGCCTGCAGCCTTCACCTCATTTTACTAAAACCTGTCAACACGTCGGAAACAATGCGAAAGTGTTGTGTGCGCACTTTCCACTGGCAAGTGAAGCGTCAGCACATTGCACCGGCATACGGCACGCAGCACGAACAATGGCCGTGTGAGCTGCTTTCATAGTGAGAGGCCACCAAAACTCGCGCGTTTCTCTTATGCTGTTTCACTTTGCAGATTAGTGACTACATGACTCAGTCATACTTAATGGTTGCTTACAGATAAATATGTTAAATACTCGCACGAGATTAAAGTTTTCCTTCTAGGCCGTGATGCATTTATGGAGGAAGTTCTTCAAAGTATAATTAGGTACCTAGGTACCTATGATGTAATTTCTTAAGAATTTGTATGAAGTTTAGAGTGGAAATGTTTGATGTTAGGTAGGTAACATCAATGAAGTAAATATATTACGAACATGAACCCTATTATCTATCTATAGGTAAGTAAACCGTGGTAAGGATTCGAAGTAACATAGACAAAATACAATCCGCATAAGGACCTCCTGAGCACACATCGCGCGCGGTGCGGTGCGGTGTCGCGGTCGACGTGGTGCGGTGGCGTCGACTTCGGCGTGGTGCGGGCGTGGTGCTTTTTAACCGACTTCCAAAAAGGAGGAGGTTCTGCATTTGGTTGGTTTTTTTTTTTTTTTTTTTTAATTTATGTACACCGATTACTCCGTGGCTTATGAGCCGATTTACGTGATTCTTTTCATATGGTAGAAGAAGCTCGCGCGGTGGTCCCATATAAATTTTATTAACTTTGGTTGAGTAGATTTTTAACCAGGTGCGATAAACGGTATTTTTGGTATATCTCGATGACATCATGACGATGATGAACAAGTGATATTGTGTAGGTACATGAATTCCTGAACGCAATCGCCCTCGATATTATACATACATAACATCACGCCGATATTTCCCGCAAGGTTAGACAGAGGTGTATAGTACACAAATTTTTTTTATGCTTAAGTCTCATTTGATAAAACGCTAGGGAGCGAGCCTATTGCCATTACAAACTGAAAAATCACTGTTTTTGTTTACTGAAACGCTCTTATCCACCAACATCTATGAATATAAATAAGTACCTATTTAAATTAGTGGAAGTAATCGATCTCGGTAAAAGTACATACCAAATGTGTGTCAAAGGCAGTATTAATATACTGCCTTTGACACACATTTGGTATGTACTTTGTCGCTCTATGCATGATTTTATGGTACTTTTATATACGTAAGGTATTATTATCAAAAAAACATGACATGTTACACTACACTAAAAAGTTAAAAATAAAAAACAGGTTTTAAAAAAACCGACTTCCAAAAACAACACTAAAAACTATGAAATAAAAAGTTTAAACTTCCATAATTAAAAATCTAAATGTATATTGAAGTCGGCGGGGCCTAGCATGAAAATAAGCAAAATTGCAGATTAACAAGGAATAAAAGGAAATCTTAATTTCCACGTGCACACCCTTCCTGTTTAAAGACTGAGAGGCAAAAACCTGAAGAGGCCCCGCCGGCTTCAATATACATTTAGATTTTTAATTATGGAAGTTTAAAGGTTTTATTTCATAGTTTTTAGTGTAGTTTTTGGAAGTCGGTTTTTTTGTTTTATAGTTCTTGTGCTGCGGTTCAAATGGACAACGAACTGCACAACGACCGCACCGCGCCTGGTGAGATTATTATTAATCATTTGTAATAATAATCTGTAAGTCTTGTGTTACACTGGTTAGGGTTACACAACATTTTCTAACTCTTCATAATAATTACGTACCATTAAGTTTTATCTAAACAATATAGCCATTGTTATTGCCAGACAGGTTACTTTAAACAACAGTTATTAATTCAAAATAATCAATTTTAAAAACTTTTAAGTAATTATTATACACTTATTTAAGTAGTCCCTAATTAAATCAATTCGTAATAGGACCATATTAGGTAATTTAATTCAGTTTTGCTACAAAAACCAATGCATACGCTAATAGGTGAATTGCCTAATTAATTTTATTAATATTGGTATTCAAAGCCTAACATTAGCTAGCTACAGTAATGACAAGCTAAGTTAAATTAGATTTAAGGGCGAAATCTAAACTATTGGAAATACAGGAGTAGCCTACAAGGTATTGAGCTTCATTTCAGAGAGATATAAAACTGCACTCATTGGTGTTTATCAATAAGATTCACCCTGTATATTTTATTATTGATTATTTATTTCTGAACCTGTTCAGCTTTGGGTAACATTATTTTGATTTGATTTTGATTTGGTTGAAGCACATAATAATAAATTAATTTGACGATTATAGGTATTAATTAATACAAGCCTCTTTCCCCAAAAGGAATAGATAGTTCCGCAGTTGTCTCTACCCCCACAGCACCTACCTATTACATGACCATGAGCAGCATGTCAATACTCCTCACATCACTGCACTTACCCCACAGTGACAGTGAAATAAATGCAGTTTCAGTAGAATCAGGGTTGTGATAGCGGCAGTCAGAGGGAAGAGGGGTCATGGGTCATGACCACTCCAAAATAATTTTGAATGACCCGAAACACGGTAATTCATGGGATAGCACGTCGACACTAATAGATATTATTATTTCAATTTTTTTAATTACCCCCAGTTTTAAGCTGCGATCGCGCCTGGTTGTGTGTAAAATATGCACTTATTTAATTTTGCAGTCAAGGCTGCCAGTCTTTATTTAAATACCTGCCAGCTATGACAAGGCCACAGATAACAGTGCTCCATTCATTGACTGAAACAATATGTAATTATTGCAAATATTTTACATGACTGGCTAATAAGTAAACAGCTGGTTAATAAGTAGCTAGCTGCTCAATTTGCGACATCATTTTGATGATACAACAGTATTATAAGAAGTAAGGACCAGTTTCCCAATTCCTGGATGGATAGATTGGTACTTATCTGTACAGGGGTTGGGTTAGTATGATTTAATTCACGATTTATTTGATTTATTTTACCCAACCCTGAACCTGAAGAGCTTTTATTGTTTGATTATTTGTTTGTTTAAATAAACATGCTAATCTCTGGAACTACCAGTCGAATTCGAAAAATTATTATTGTATATGTATAATAGCCAGATTCATGAGGAATAAATTAAATGTAACCAGAGGTAGACCACCTCTGGTTAGACGGCCCTAAGTATTGATTTAAGATATGAAGAACTTATTTAAAATATACTTAGATTATATTTTTTTTTTCAATTTCATAACCATTTAATTCAAACCAGTTAGTAACAATTTACATACTAGTGTTAGTAGAACATAAACAGATACATTCATCTTTAAAATACAATTAATTATCTTAACACACAACTTTTTAATCATTTAATTTTTTCATAATATCTATCGCCTCAATAATACTTAACTAAACAGATACGTCATTATGAATGTTATCAGTACCAAGCTCGCCATAGCCATAATGTTTATAATTATGTATAGAGATGGAACTACCTACCTACAAGAAATTATGAAGTTAGCAAGTTAAAATATCTTTAGATTGTTTTGAAAGATTGTACTGTTACAGTACAGCCTTCAGCCTGCCCTCTCCAGTCTGACCATGAAGGTTACAACTGTGACTGAAAGAGTTTCACTCAAGTTTACAAACTGAGCAGCACTCAACTTGGTGGGTGCTTAAAAGATATTTCATTGGCACCTGACAATACTTTCAACATTAAATACAATTTATTGTACTTTCGATTTGAGTCATAAATAACTTACTTCGAACATTATAATCATCATGAAACCAGTTTTAATGAGTGTACAATCACTTTTTCTTGGTCCCAGGCACTTATGATCGTATGAATTTAAGACAGACCAACTGGATAGTCATGTTTTTAATAATTATGTGAGCCTTCGTTTAGTTCATCAACAAGTTTAACCTTATGTTTAGTATTTATATTTGGTTCATAATAGCTGGGTACTAAAGTAAAGGTGTTGGCACCAACCTGCTAGTTGTGCAGCGCCGCGTCGCATCCGAGCAACGTCCACCGTCATTATGTTGAAATAACAAAACACAAAAACTATTCACCTACATTCAATTAATAATTTCAACTAACTAATCCATAATTCACTTGCATAAAATAACTCAGTGTTAATGAAATTACACGAAATCATACAACAAAACAAAGCTTTTGATGTCACGAAAATAAAAACTTAAAAAGAGACATCACCGCGCAGCATTACTCATTGACATTGACTGACTGACTGACAGAGACAAACAGTCAGACAGAAGAGGGGAGAGGGAAGGAACCAACCAATTGCAACCAATGCAAAGAAATCGGAAATCTGAGAACCAATGAACCAAGTGAAAAGAGAAGTGGTGGGGGACAATAGCCATGGCTAACCAATGGGCAAGCGGGCAGGCAGCCAGACAGACGCATGAAGTGTTACCATCTACAAAGTATGAAAACTACTCTACTACTCTAGATTATGATGATTCGCGAACCGCGATGGCACGATACGCCAGAGGTCGTGGATTGTAATCCCGCTCGTGACATTTAGATTTTTGAGAATATAAATATTTAATAACTTATGAGAAGCATGGCTTTGACATGTTTCAAATTCACAAAAAATATACATAAGTACATAGTGTATAAATGGTGATATCGCATCGATGTCCTATAACTGCAAAGTTAAAGGAATTGTGTTGGAACCTGTAATAGTTTCCGATAGATGTCGCTAAACGCTCATCTCATAAGTGGCGTTGCAAAGGGATCTCAAATTTCGGGTTGACCGAGCCGGTAGCTCAGTTGGAACAGAGCAATGGCACGGTACGCCAGAGGTCGCGGGTGCAAATCCCGCTCGCGACATTTCGATTTTTGAGAATCTCTTAAATATTTAATAACCTAAGGAAAGCATAACATGGCTTTGACATGTTTCAAATTCTCCCTTTGTTATTAAACAGCATTTTAGTTTCGGTCGTAGTTTTGACTGGTTTGTTGCAGCCGAAACCAAACCTTCGATTACTTTTGATAAGAAAACTACTATTTTGGAAGTTAATTCAACCAAGCTATTGCTACCAGAGTTGCCAGGTATGCAATTTACATTTTTAATAATTCAATGTTTTTGTTTTTATTTAATTTTAGTCCACTGTAAACCTCGATCAAATATCTATAATATTGACTGTGAAGTGTAGATTAAATACCTACACAATTAATTGCGTATCCTTCTTTGAACATTTTAATAAAACTATTAAAATTATTTGTTACTAGGATACAAAAAATATTTTTTGGCCTTTCTTGAGGCTTTTCTGCTTGACACAATGTGACATTACAAAATAAATGTTGCTATTTTTTTATAAAAAAATGGCAGCCTTCATGTCGTAAGCTTTTCTTTTCTTTTCTACAAATGAAAAGTTTTTATCATCAATTCATGGAAGATTTATAATGCTATTTGAAGCGATTCAGATGGTCAATCGGTTTTCTGAAGCAATTATTTAGTTGTTATATGTCGTTAGTCATGTACTTCATATTGGCTGTAAGTACTACGTGGTTAAGATTCTTTTGTAGTTGTAGATTTGCTTGAGTTAATTTACGTATGTGTATTTTCCTTAATTGGTAAGACTTTAAAAACCAGCTGTGTATCCGTGTCTTTTCTGTATATTGTTATTATTTTAGGTGGCGTAAACATCGAGCTACCTATGCTAATCTTGAACGGATCCAACGATACGAATAATTCTGTGACAATATCCAATAAAGATACCATGAGCGCCGGAAGTGTGACGTTGGACCGCGAGCTAGCGAGCACTCGGCGCCTGCTGTGGGGGGACCATGTGAAGGAGGATGTGTTCCGACGATGGGCGCAGGGCTTTCAGTTCAGCCCAGATGAGCCGAGTGCGCTCGTGCAACAGGAGGGCGGCCCGTGCGCAGCCATTGCGCCCGTACAAGGCTTCCTGCTCAAAATACTTCTATCGGAGACACCTGGACACAGTTTTCAGGACTTGACATCAGAGAAGTGCAATTCTCTACTTGTTAGGGCTGTGTGTACAATTATAAGCCAGTGTCTAGCTCCTAAGTACAATGTTGCTGTGTACCGGAAGAATGAATCAGACGCTGAGACTAGCGGTGGCAATAACCACAGTGTGGAGGAACAATCCAGTTCGGTGTATGATACCTTAGAACAATTCCATCGAAGGATCGAGGTACATTCATTTCAGACTTTATCTGAAGTGGAAGCTTTCTACACAAGGAACATTCGAATATTGAAGGACAAGTATGGTGTTCTACTTCTGTTGTATAGTGTTATTCTCAGCAAAGGGGTTGCTACTGTGGAGGCGGAGCTTGCAGAGCTGTCAGATCCACTCATACATTCAACATACGGCTATGGCTCACAGGGACTTATTAACTTAATGTTAACAGGACGAGCTGTAGCACATGTGTGGGACCATGATCAAGTTGTGGGAGGCCTGCGGCTGCGGGGTATTGAAAGACAAAATGATATTGGGTTTCTTACAATAATGGAACATATGCAATACTGTACAGTTGGTTCATTCTACAAAAACCCAAAACACCCTGTGTGGGTGTTAGCCTCTGATACACATCTTACAGTATTGTTCTCTCTTGAGCGACGGTTAGCTGCACCTGAGACGGTTGGTGAGTCAGCAGAGCGGATTTTCCGCTCATTTGATCCAGAGGGTAACAACTTTATTCCTTCAGCAGCTCTCCAGGATGTATTATGTGCTGCGGATCTGGTCAGTGAACCTGAGTATGTGGAGTTAATGAGACGAAAGTTGGATTCTGAGAATTTGGGCATTATCCTGTTGAGTGCATTCATGGATGAATTCTTTCCGGGATGTGAGCGCGGCGCCCCGGACACGTTCACGCTGCACCACTACAACGGGCTGCTGCGCAGCAACCCGGGCGCGCGCGTGCGGTACCGCGCCGGCCGCGCCGCGCTGCTGGAGTGCCCCATGCGCGCCGCCAGCACCGACGCCATGCTCACGTGTCTGCAGACCAAGTGGCCCAGCATCGACGTGGTGTGGGACGACGGACAGTCGCCGTCGCTCAATTAGCACCGGCTGCTCCCTTCCGATGACCCCTTGCTCTGAACTCGTACTGTGACACAGTGAGGAACACGTCGAAAGTACCTTTAGATATGGTTAAATATTGTCACTGAAAAAATTCCATTACTTTATTGTATTAACTTATGTATAAAAAAATTGTATTGGATGGATTGCGTCGAGGCTCCGCATGGATGATTCTCGCACTGGTAAAGGCAGCTATTTTGCATAAATTTGGCGTCCTCGAGACAGGATCAGGGCACGGCGCCGCGGGCGCGAGGGCGCACGCGGCCCGGGCTCTGTCCGGACACCGAGACTTAGTATAATCAGTACAATGTTATGAGAATAGCTCCAAGCTACCTGTGTAAATGAGTGATCTGATAAATTAAGCAATAAGCTTTATGCAAGAGTAATAAAATAATATAATAAGTATGTAAAATATAATTTTACAGTGCTCTATTTTTTTGTGTTGAAAATATTTGGTCATAATTTTGGACTGGGTATTAAAATACAAATCTATTTTCGTATTAAGATTAGCTATGACGAAATTTGCTCTAGGTCATGATCTAATTACCCACGTGCTGAGTGATGCCAACTAACTACTGGCTAAGTAACGTTCATAGGGCACTTTATTGTCGCTACTGCAATGCTTGGATATGAAACGCGACTACAGGGAGCACAAACCTTTCTAATATCATAATATAAAGTTTTTCGTAACTGTGTTTTCCCTTTCTTTTTAACTGTCGATGTAGGTACTGTATTAAATAACTCAGTGCATGCATGCAGTGGCAGCTGCAGGCTTGAGCTAGCTGGGCCGCACACCAACCAGCAGAATAATAATGAGGCAGTGGTCTGACCTGGAGTACCAGCACAGGCAGTGCTGCCTGGCTTCTCAAAGCTGACACTGTTTTCATGGACATTATACCAAACTACTAAACTTTTTAGACTTTTCTGCCAACATTAAGTTTGTATATTTTCATGGGTTGCTAGTATTCGACAATACTACTGTTACCTACCTAAATTAAATTGCCATTAACTTATCATGTCTGCCATCCTTATGGATTATTCAGTATTTTGTGTAATGGTTACTGGACATACTAGCATGCTTTCACACAATGCACCTACCTTATGTTGTTGCATTGCTATACTGTTGTACATACCTGTTTACTACTTTGATAAGTACTAAGTATGGAAGCAAGCTTAAAGTTGGTTGTATGTAATATATCTTTATTTATGTTAACCAACTAATAGGGTATATTATTATGTAATGATGTTACATGGGACTCTTCTAGGAAGTTTCCCATCAGTTTTATTGATTATTACTTGATTACATACATTTTGTATACTTTTTCTTTAATTTACTTATATTATTAACCAAGACTTGTTTTATGAATAATAACATTGACACAAATTAAAAGTCATGTTGATCAATTCTTTGTTTAACAAATCTCTGCTGCTACTCTTTAGGGCTTTATGTTCATATTTGAAGGATCGTCTTCATCATCCACCACTTGCTACTACTTATGTCAAAACAGCCATTTTTGGATAATCTTATTTCTTAGGTAGTGATTATTATAATTGTATTTGGTCAGATTCATGTAAAATAGCTGTACACATTAGTGTCGCATTATAAAGAGTATATTGAAAGATATTTTCAGTTAGTCATAAATAGTGTAACATGCTTTTTTCATTACAATATGTTGGTTTTATTTTGTTTAACTTATATGTGAGCCAGGCTCGAAGCGCAATACATTGCAATCCTTAGTATGCGTTTTGTGGGATATTCAGTAGGTAGTAAAAACAAAAACCAGTTTGGATTCGTATGGTAAATCGTGGGTTAATATTACCTGCTGAACCTACCCACCTTTATTTAGCATATGGACGACCTAACTTGTTGCTCAATCTATAGAGCCGAACCTAGCGAGCGAGTCCTCTATACCTTTTATGCGTCGTCTGTGAGTCCTGAATAGATTGGCACGTGAACAGGTATATCCAATTGTGGCGATTTTATGTACCAATCTAATCTGTTGACCGGGAGTCAGTCGAGCTAGGTCGTCCGTAAGCTATTTATTATAATTAGCTCTGTATTCTATAGGTATGCCACTGCACGATAGATCGCAGGGTTCGAGTCCCGCTCGTGTCAGTTGTTTGTATCTCATAAGGGTGTGTCCACATCTAGCGAATGCGCCGCTAGCGGCCCGCTCGTTCCGTTCGTTTCTGATTGCCGGAGATATACAGTATGGAACGGAATTGCATGCGCGCGCCACGTCCACTGTGCAAGCCTTGCGTGAGTTGCAGTCAAAGACTACTATAGTTGCAGTAACTGCACGCGAGCAGCTCGCGAGTGCCTATAGTCCGAGTTGCAAACCACGCGATAGTCAAACATCTCGCGAAGTGAATGGAACAACCAATCACGTGCATTTATTGTCTCGTTTTTGGCGCGAGTCGATATTCAATTGGTTGATAACTACCTATGACCTTCGTTAATTACGCGAACGAATAATTATGTTAAAAAAACTCGCACTAGTACCTACCAGTGATGCCAACTCAGCACTTTGAGTGCTAGATTTAGCACTATTTTCATGTGCCTAGCACTGTTTAAGAAACAGCACCCAGCACTAAATCTAGCACTAATTTTGATGTTGTCTGTTCGCTCACAAAATGGAGCTGTGGCTGAAGTAACAAAACTCAAACTAGTGTAGTCTGTAATCTGCGGCACTTCGGTAGGGGATTCCCGTGAACGTGAAAATAAAGGCGTGTATGGCAGACGAGGCGAACAGTGCTATGTTTGTCTTTTTCTCTAAGGTAACTCAGAATTGTCTAACCTTGCTTGTTTTTCGTTCATTTTTGTTTTTCATTCATCGTGTCTTTGCGCGCAATAATTATCTGATTAATAGTATTAAAAATTTTATTAACTTTAATTTGTTTTGTGTTCGGTGACACTGAGACGAAAATGGATGTTTTTATTAAATTCATAATTTGGCACTATTTTTGAAACTTTCTAGCAATTTAGCACTATTTGAGATGTTACTTAGCACCCAACCGTGGCATTGAGTTGGCAACCCTGGTACCTACAGTGATGCCAACTCAGCACTTTGAGTGCTAGATTTAGCACTATTTTCATGTGCCTAGCACTGAAATTTAAGAAACAGCACCCAGCACTAAATCTAGCACTAATTTTGATGTTGTCTGTTCGCTCACAAAATGCAGCTGTGGCTGAAGTAACAAAACTCAAATTAGTGTAGTCTGTAATCTGCGGCACTTTGGTAGGGGATTCCCGTGAACGTGAAAATAAAGGCGTGTATGGCAGACGAGGCGAACAGTGCTATGTTTGTCTTTTTCTTTAAAATAACTCAGAATTGTCTACCTTGCTTGTTTTTCGTTCATTTTTGTTTTTTTTTCATCGTGTCTTTGCGCGCAATAATTATATGATTAATACTTAGTATTAATCATTTTATTAACTTAAATTTGTTTTGTGTTCGGTGACAGTGAGACGAAAATGGATGTTTTTATTAAATTCATATATTTGGCACTATTTTTGAAACTTTCTAGCAATCTAGCACTATTTGGGATGTTACTTAGCACCCAACCGTGGCATTGAGTTGGCAACCCTGCCTACGTACGTACGGCCCGCTAAGCGGTTACCTTAACCTATGAAGCTTGAGGATTTGCTGTGCCCATAGCATAACTTAGGGGATAAACAGGGTCCCCGCTGCCAACACAGCGCTTCCCCAGAGGCCCTAGACAAGTTACTTTTCTGTTAGCGTTAGCGTCAAACGCTACGGATAAAATGTATGGAAATGACATTTGTGAGTCACGTGACTTTTCCGCAGGTACCTAATGTCATTGCCATACATTTTGTGCTTATCGTTTGGCGTGAACGCTAACAGAAAAGCAACTTGTCTAGAGCCTCAGGAGCTCTGTGGCGACCTTACTCACCACAGGAACACAACACTACCGAACACTAAGTTATTTTTTTCCCTCTGAGCATTGAGGCCAAAGAATAGTTAATGTAATGATTTAGGCTAGAGGCTATTAGTGTGGTGGTGCTGGTGACATACTTTTGGCGACGAAGTTTTGCATTCGCAATATAAGTATAATGAACTTATGAAGTGGTCACCCTATTATTTATTTAAGGTTCTTTTGTGGCATAGACAGCAACGAGACTGGCTGTGATCCGGGAGCTTCTCCGAAATCAATTGTACAAGATAATAATATCTTTGTATTAATAGCTAACTGAATGCCAAAAAAAATCAACAAATTAGAAACGGCTATGTACCTACTTCTGCAAGCAATGTGAACTGCCTACCATTCTTGGTACATATATTATGTATAGAATAGACGATGATAGATCGTCTATTCTATACATATGTACCAAGAATGGTAGGTATTTAATCTTCTTGAATTATGTACATATTACATAATAGTATGTATGTATCTATTTTTTCATTTAGGCTACTTTCTACTTTTTATACCTTGCAACAACCGGCAACACTGTTTTAATCTCGCTAGAGTATTATTGTTCTGTGGTTTTAATCCACCTGTCACTGTCAAAAGTGTCAAACAAGTCCGAACCGAATCGAATTTGCGGCCAAAACAAAAAGATTACAAACAGCGAAGCAATATTTTTATTTTATTTAGCAATCAAGATGTCACGAGAAGAACCAGATTTTAAGAAATATGCAACTGAATATGATCCTATAAAGATAGGATCTATTGATGGTAAGGTTATGTTTACTTCTCAAGACTGGGAATGTGAGTCGAGAGTCTTGGAATCGTGCTTCAAATTCAAGTGGCAGTGGGGTCACGCTTTTTAAATTGTGACTGAACACCGTGCTGAACACTCATATGCTAACCTCTGGACTTCTAAATGTTGACGTAATGGTTGATGTCATACTCCTATATAAGTAGTATATTGTGTGAATAAAAGTAAAGTCGGAATACTTGTTCAGGCACAGACACGGAGCCCCACGACCGCGCGATCCTTCGGGCGCTGCGCTCGGAATACACGCCCAACAAGCTGGTGAGGGGAGACCCTATCAGGACGCTATTTGTAGGGAGGCTCAACCCTAGAACCACTGAAGTGAGTATTAGGTAGTGTAGTAATTTTAAGGATAAGCATTCAATAGAAGGTTCAGGATTATTACAGGTTCTGGTTACAGAGTCGCCTTAGGGGTCTTTTTACAATTCCTGGAATCCAGGACAATAAAAGGGTGAGTTTAGGAGTAGGCTATAGCAGCTTAAGTCGATGCCCACAGATACTTTATGATAAAATATAAATTATCTGCGCTGTGTGTGTTAGTTCATTCAATACATATAGAGAGCAATATTGAAACACTCCAGATAAAGATATCTTATTGTATCGTGAGTAGTGTGTGACTTGCTTAAGTAAGAGAGGAATATAATGTTTTGTCTTTTACATAACAATAAATCATTATTAGGTATTCACAAAGTAATTGCACATCCGCTTTCCATCAAAAATCTGATAGCTCTGTTTCCCTCTGATGTACCAACATGCATCCGAGTACAGTTGAAAGCAATTAGTTACTATATGCGTTGGTCAAAAGTGAGCAAAGACATTACATGCATTCGCCTACTTTCACTACATCGTTTACATTCAGTTGTTTGCTCTTGTTTGGTTGGTGTGTACCTGGCATTATATACAAGTGTACAATGCTTAAATTGTAATCCCACACAATGATTAAACATTTCTAGCGACTGAGTTGTGCAGTTGGCATGGAACCCTAATTGCGCAAAAACTCTTTGCACTTAGCTGGTAATTATTATTCACAATTATCTCGATAAAAAAAAAAATTGTTTAGATTATTTGTTTGGATTGAAACAAAAATCATCAAGCATAGAAAAGCTGATGTTAATGTACCCTATTAAAAATGAGGTTTGCCAATGCCAATACATAAAAGTCATTTTTATAAAAGTCAAATTCTATTGCAGGAAACACTCAAGTCTGAATTTGGAAAACTTGGCAGAATACTTAATTGCCGCATAGTCAAAGACATCGTTACTGGAAAGTCCAAGCAATATGCATTCATAGAGTATGAAAACTTGGGAAGTGTGGACCGGGCCCTCAAGGAGATGCAAAAGGAGTACGTAGACGGCGCAGAGTTAATCGTTGAGCGCGAAGCGGAGCGCCGGCTGGCGGGCTGGCGGCCCCGGCGGCTCGGCGGGGGCTTCGGGGGACGGAAACAGTCCGGACAACTTAGGTTCGGGTGTCAGGACCGAGCCTTCAGAAAACCCATTATGATTGGACAAAAAAGGGACAATGAGCTAGCCAGGAGGTAACAACTGTTTGGCATGGGTATAACGAACTTCATGGGCTCTACGCATAAACTGGGCGCAGGCAAGAGTAATAAAAAGTAATAAGTGGGCCTTTATCTATACTTATAATAAATCTGCGAGAGGTCAATTCTGTAAATGAAATATATTTTCAAAATAACTATCAGGGGGTGATTAGTGATCGATACAGATGCCAAAAATTTATGTCCGTATGGATTGAGGAGCCACTTTTTGTAGCTTAATGAAATTAATATACTTTTTAGTAGTAAGTTTAAAAATATTGTAGGCTCAATCCTCGAATTTGTAGTATAATAGTTCGATAGTTATATGAACATAAAGATGGCTCCTCAATCCAAATGTTTGGATTGAGGAGCCACGTGGAAACACGGAGAGTATACAATGAATATTCTTGAAAATATTGTATCATTTAGTAGCCATTATGTAGAATGCCTACTAAAAATCTGATTCCAGTACTGTTGATATTCAAGAATGTACAATACTTTTAATGTGGCTCCTCAATCCAGATAGATGAGAGCGTGAATTTCCATAAAAGCAATTGGTAATTTTAAATTCCACTCCAAAAACATTTAGAAGTAAGTGTGTTAGAATTTGTAGTGTATGGACAAAGTAGTAAAACTGTGTGAATTTAGTAAATAAACGCATTTTATTTGGCTCCTCAATCCTGACGTTACTGTATTGAGAAGATACTTGAGTTACCTGAGATCACAACGGAATAAAAAAACAAAGACACTAACATTTAGTATAAATTTCTACTAAATATATATGCACAGATCAACATTGTATGTATTCGATATCTGATAAACAAATAACTTTTCGATATTCCTTAAGAATTCGCCATTTAGGGGGACCATGTTATATGAATGAAACCAGGATAACCAGCTTTTTACTACTTTTAGCAGTTTTACTACTTTGTCCATACACTACAAATTCTAACACACTTACTTCTAAATGTTTTTGGAGTGGAATTTAAAATTACCAATTGCTTTTATGGAAATTCACGCTCTCATCTATCTGGATTGAGGAGCCACATTAAAAGTATTGTACATTCTTGAATATCAACAGTACTGGAATCAGATTTTTAGTAGGCATTCTACATAATGGCTACTAAATGATACAATATTTTCAAGAATATTCATTGTATACTTTCCGTGTTTCCACGTGGCTCCTCAATCCAAACATTTGGATTGAGGAGCCACCTTTATGTTCATATAACTATTGAACTATTATACTACAAATTCGAGGATTGAGCCTACAATATTTTTAAAGTTACTACTAAATAAGTATATTAATTTCATTAAGCTACAAAAAGTGGCTCCTCAATCCATACGGACATAAAAATTTTACTGATAGTTTCTTATAGAAACAAAAACTACTCGACGGATTTTAACGAAACTTGGTACAATTATTCTTCATACTCCTGGGCAGGTTATAGTATACTTTTCATTACGCTACAATCTATAGGAGCAGAGCAGTGAAGGGAAATGTTGGGAAAACGGGAGAAGTTACTCCATTTTTTAAGCTTCCGTCGCGTGTGCAGCGTTAATGGTTAAAGCTACATAGAAATCATGTATGACGGAAATGTTCTACATAAAATTATCTAAAAAATATCCTACAACAGCATATGTCTATCTTTTATGGTTGAATCACAATAACACGTGTAACTTGTATTGTATTTGTTTACTCTTACGTTTATAATACTCTCACTCATCCCTAATTTTAAAAAGTTAACATTATTACCTATTTAATAAAAAAGAGAATCATAGAAATCGGTATAGAAACACCAAACTTATAAATGAAATACGCTAATAAGGCATCGCGCCGTCGCGCGTGAATACTGAACACAGAACAATATTACTCTAGTGATACTGAATCATGCTATAAGGATTATTTTTAACCGACTTCCAAAAAGGAGGAGGTTCTGCATTCGGTTGGTTTTTTTTTATTGTGTAACGGTTGCCGCGCTCGACGCGGAATCGGTTAGTGGTGATGAATTTGCGGTATTGCTGTTATCGCGTGTGTTTATATCACTCAAAATAGAAAAATAAAAAACTATTCACCCCCTCGGGGGTAAAACAGCTCTTCTGCGGGGGTAATAAGATTGATAATCTTCTATACAAATAAATAAAATTGAAGTGTCTGTTTGTACTGTCTTGTTGTTGTAGGTACTGTTATGAACCGGAGAGTGATATAATGGTAGTTAAAGTTTACTCCTGAGGTACGTTCCCTTGGGATAATTTCCGACGTCCACGCGGGCGAAGCCGCGGGCGAAAGCTAGTAAATAATAGATAGACAACAAAACATCGGATTTGTCTTAACCTCAGATCATAGAAACAAGGAGATATGCCATCATAGCAAATTAGTACGGGAACAACTGATGCCACTTTTAGTACATTTTTCGACACAATTACGCGCATAATTAAGCACTCCTTGTGAATAAAAAGATCTCCCACGCATTAAACATTCCGCACACCCTCAATCTAACACTGTTAATCGTCACTCAACACTAGCACTAAACTAAAACACTGTATTTATACCATCGATCGTGTTCGGTTCGTCGCCAGCGCGTACGTTTTTAGTATGAGCAATTTGCTCAAAATCAGGCATCAAGCTCGATAGCGCCTTGGCACTTTCCCTTGTTTCTATGATCTGAGGTCTTAACCCTCAAACACCACCTCGTCCCCGGCTTCATCGATCTCAGCGTTATTTCTGCCACGCCGCCTTGAAACTGGCTATATGAAAATAATTAGATGGATGTCTGCAGAGCAACTTGTCAGATGTCATAATTTCAGGAAGTGATTGGCCCACATTTAACTATTTATGTAATTCGTCGACAAATGTACTAGAGAGAACGCGAACTTGCTCGGTTGTGTGTAATAGTAATAACTAATAACAGACAGAACCTCAATGGGTTAAGGACAAAACATAAAAACTCGTTGTAGGTATATTCATTAAAAAAAGGACCGCTTCTGATCTAATAGGTCGTGCGTGTCAGCCATCAGTCACACGTCAACAACATGAACAGTCGCGACAAATAATGTGTCATGTGTGCTGTAAGGAGCTGAAGGGTTGGTGCAAGTCATTCACGTGGACTGAGGGCCTCCTCTCCATCCTTGAGGGTATCCTCCTGGTGGTTCTTATTAGTTTTTTTGTGTTTTTGATACTTCACTTTGTGGCTTGTCGCACACAACAGGAAGGTGTAATAGAGAAGGCGCCTATACTGGCCTTTCCAGCGCCACCTAGGAACACGACCACTACTGAGGTTGATATCACTAGGAGCACCCTGCCGCCTGATGTGGAGTGCACATGGGAGCCCTCTCGGCCGACCACTGCGAGGACACGACACTACCTACCTACTAGCGACACCCGCAGCTCAGCCACTGACACCCGAACCACTTCCACAAGATACACCAACAAGTTCACCACGACGACGGAGTCTTTGGAGCTCTTCGGCGAAACTCTGGAACCTTCGCACCACTATGACGATGTAGAATTCTTAGAACAGCCAGATGGGGAGCCCGCCGACGATACGTACAAGAGCCAAGTCGTGGCTCTAGTCAAGCTCAAACCTCTGGGAGACGTGACGTTCGGCTGCATTTTGACTAAGATAACAAAGTTTTGGACGCTTACGGCGGCTAGTTGTATAGAGTCCATCGAGGAGGTGGACTCTTTAGACTCGTTCGTCATCATGGAGCAGTGGGGGGAGGCGGGCGCGTCGCGGGCGCGCTCCGTGGCGGACGTGCGCGTGCACCCGCAGTACCGCGGCCGCCGGGGCCGCGCGCGCAGCCACGACCTGGCCGCGCTGCGCAGCCACCGCGCGCTGCGGCCCGCGGCCCCGCTGCGCCTACCGCGCCTGCTCGACTACTTCCTCGTCGCCGTCGGGGAGAGGTTCCACCTCCTCGGCTACGGAGGATACAGGTAACTACTTCACATATAAATCGATCATTTATTCTAATATTACCAACACACTAAGCTTATTACTTACAGGAGAATGCGTCAGAGAGATCATATTTTTCTCCTATCGTTAAATTTTACTATAAATAATAATAAATAAATAAATTACTATAAATAATGACTTTGATATAGTTCGTTGATTGCGTATCTACATATTAAATAATAAGAGCTATGTAGTTTTTATAGGTTGAAGCAGTATGATCTACTAATCTACTTAGTGATATGCAGGGTAAACCAGTTAGCTAACTGAGATCTTATTGCAGATCATAGTAAAAGTAACAGAACCTAATATCTATGTAAATGTGCAGTACCGCATTTTGCATTTAGTAAGCGGATAATGAATAGGTGTGTGTCACAGGAGGGCGGACGCGCCGGGCGCGGCGCGGCGGCTGCGGCAGGTGGCGGTGTTCACAACGGGCGGCGCGGCGTGCGGCGAGCTAACAGCGCGCCACTTGACGCGCGGCGGCGCGGCGCACCACTCGCCGTGCGGCGCGGCCCCGCTGTGCGCGGGCGCGCGGTGGGCGCGCGGCGCGGCGTGCCACTACTGCGCCGGCGCGCCGCTGCTGCGCGCCGGCGCGCTGTTCGGCATCATGAGCGACAACCGCGCATGCGCGCTTACTTGCGAGCCGCAGCTCTACGTCAACATCGCCACGGTGCGCGACTGGATCCACTCCGTTATCGATTAATATAATATTTATCTTTGTACTATGACTTTTATTTCTAATAAGTACATAGAGCCACGGGGTCTCATCAGGAACAAAGGAACATTTGTTGAAATAACTCTTATTAGATGCCATTATATGTATCGATTTGTTATTGAAGTTTGTGTAAAATTGAGAACATGAAAAAAAACATCATGACAAATATTTGTTCAAATTTTGAAAAATCCTTTAAGCACAGAAAATGTATAGCCCGAAGATAGCCCGCGCTAAATCGGTCACATTTCTTTGTATGAGATGAGGCATCTGTACGTATAGTATTATATTATCTATGATAGAGCTATGTATGTATCATATACATTGCATATTGACTGATTGGCGGGACGACAGGAACTCTATAAATTCTGCTAGATACACGAACTAACCTACTGTTTTACTTACCTAAACAGCATGATGATTCAGGTTACGGTACAGGGTTACATGTATGGTCCATTTCAACAGGACTTGTAAACTATGTAAACAAACTTTCTATACAAATTCATCAAATTTTGACAGTTGGCCATACTGACATTGTTTACAAAGTTAACAAATTCAATTAAAATGGACCCTAAATCTGTTTAGGTAAGCAGGGTGTTATTCTTAGAAAAATATTTTAAATTCTTATTCTTAGATTTTTTCCACCGCGTGTCACAACACTTCGCTAGTCTTAGTTCAACAAATGTCACGGGAATATTACTAGCGCTAACAACACGGGAGATGCACAATCGTCCACTTCGCGACATTAGGTACAAAACAGCGCGGGCGCAGTCTCCAAAAACTTATATCCGTAAGAAGAAATGCGTCAACACGATAAGCTATCGCGATCGACCGTACGCGACCGTAGCTTCCACATCTGTCCACGTACTCGTACTGACGTCGGCGACGCTTACCTACTCTGTCACAAATATAAAAAGATGCGGGTACTAAACGTGATTGGCGAAATGCACAAACCGTGCGAAGTCAAGAGAAAAAAAAAAAAATATATGCGGGTAGATATGGTTTTACTTTAACTTAGGCTCTAGACAGATGGATTGCAGTTCGATTGCAGTCGGTCAGTTTGAATGCAGTGGCAACTGCATTCAAACTGCACTTGAACTGCAATTTGCGGTTGGATTGCAGTTGAAATGCAGTCCGTCTGTCTAGAGCCTTAATATACTTACCCAAACCCACATTTTTATATTATTCGAAACAGTGAGATTGTACGGTGTATCCATTTCTCAAGTCAGCAGTTTTCGCGACCAACGCATTTACTATATTATAATTCAGTGCGCGTCGGGCAATCAAGTGCGCCGTGCCCTCTCAATTTTCACGTTAGCTATCAAGAGCCGCGTGTGTTCAATACCATTTTCACTCAGTTCATTTAGCCTAATAATCTGAGCTTAAGACAATACAAAATTATTTCCAAAACTATCGAGTTTCATTTAAATCATTTAAGAAAAGTGTGTCTGGTCTATCAAGAGACTATACAGAGATGTTACTTTAGCCTTTGTTTAGGTAGGAGTCATTGCCATCTTAATTAACTATGTAGGTCTCAGATCATAGAAACAAGGGAGATGTGCCAAGGCGCTATTGAGCTTGACGCTTTCATACGGTCACATTGACCGTATATAAAAAGTACACGCTGGCGACGAACCGAACACGAGCGATGATATAAATACAGTGTTTTAGTTTAGTGCTAGTGTTGAGTAACGATTAACAGTGATAGATTGAGGGTGTGCGGAATTTTTAATGTGTGGGAGATCTTTTTATTCACAAGGAGCGCTTGAATTGTGTCGAAAAATGTACTAAAAGTGGCGACAGTTGTTCCCGTACTAATTTGCTATGATGACATATCTCCTTGTTTCTATGATCTGAGATGTAGGTACATATATGTATAGGGTATACTTACATAAACCTTAACTCAAGTTATACATACCATAATTTGTGTACTAACTTAAATACAATCTCATAGGTAGGTATTACTCTTGAACAAGTACCTACCATTATTTTACTCTTTGGTATAATTTATTAAACTGACAAATGACGTCAGACGACTTTTTTAATTCAGATTAAATTGCTTTTATTATTCTGCTCTTTGTTCAGTTGCTTTTTATTTGTTATTTAAATACCTGTTCAAGTTTGTTGACAAAATTCTTTACTCTTGATTTCCTGAAGAATATGAGCAGTTAATAAACTGACATCTCCAACTACAACCCCTTGGCGACATCGGTTTTTCCAAGTCTTTGAGCTTTTCTGCTTTGTGTAATATAAATCGATGTTGTATGTTCACAACATATTATACACAAACGTATCGAGTTGGTGTCTATAGTGTGCTCCCACAAAGGATTGTTGGTGCTTTCCGTGCTGATGGCGGGGTTCATAATATGTACCATCGGCTCCGCGGTCCTCCAAATACTGGCCGCCGCAGAGAACAAAACGGACGAAGTGGAACTAACGCGTTCAGGAGCTATAACAGTAGTATATGATAGCAACAAGAACTATCCGACAGTTGAAGGGGAGTTACTGACCACACCGAAAGTCGTGCTGCACACAAAACAAACCCTATCAACGCTTGATAGAGGGATGCTGCGTATAACTCCACCAAATGTGTTGTCAATCCCCATAATTAAAATTAAGCTGGAAGACGCAATGCAGCGGTTGTCGACAATCAATTCGACACTTATATTGAAGGTCCTCAAACCAGAAAGCTTAACGACACAAAATATTTTGTAATCTTTGAAAATTATTTTCTTTCCTCTCAGTGTGTTTGGTTTTCCGTAAATCTTCGTATTATCAGATCATAGCCGAGAATTAATAATAAAACTATAAAAATAAAAAAAACATCATAAGCATAACATAAACATTTTATTTAAATATTTTCCATAAGTTTTAATCGTCATATAATACAATGCAAACCAGACGCGTGTCCGCCTGTCTTCGCTCCAATATACATATAAACCGAAAATACATTCTATCATTATATGCTTTTATACAAATGAACGCCTATCCTTGGATGCAAGTTTACTAAGGCATTTAACATTTTATACAACCTGTCCGCAGTCCGTACGGAACGCCTTACATTAGAGCCGGTCGCTGCGCCGCTTGCTTGCTGTACATGCGCGTGCGCCGATAACAAAGGTGACGGGGAACAATCCACATCTCTATTAAACTTATCGAAGCGAAACGAAAACCCAATAATCTAGATATTGGTGCCGATTCTGTTGTTTACGAACGAAATTAATTTAGTCCTACTATGTCTCTTTCTAACAAAAAACATGAGAGAGGGACAGCAGATATTTCGTAATCCTGTCAAATTAGTCCACTTGAATAGTTTTAATGTCAATTTAGTCGTAATCGCAAAAGGTCACGACTATTTTCCCGTAAATGACAAGGGCGTAGACTATTTTGACAGTTCTAAATATTTACTGTCCTCTTTAAAAAATATTTGTAAGAGATATAGTGTGATTAAAATTAGTTTAGTGCGGTGTTTAACAGAATCAGCACCATTATGGACTATTGACAACTAGTTACATCTAAAACTAACAGAAAATAAATTGACAACAAACATGAAACAAAGAAATAATAAATTTAATTAAATTATATATTTTTATTAAATATTTTTTCTCCTCAATGCGTCATATCAAAATACCATCGGTTTCTAACTATATAATTTATAATTTAACATAAAATCCATTTCCTCGTTGAGTATAAAGATTGAGAACTAAGAAAGATAAAAAATGGAACGATTGTTTATGATAAACAATGATCGGAGTAGGTAGAGCTATTTTTGGTTCTTGGTTCTTGCGACATTTTTTCATAGTAAATGCCCGAGATCTCGGGATTCAAAAAATATATTGTGAAAGTTGGTAGTGATTTTGAAAGGTAGGTATAGCTACCGGCGTGAGTCGTGAACACAGATCGCGCATGTATGTACATTATCGGCCCAACAGACAGTTGACAATACGTAATAGAGAATAGTCCAATAGACGACGAGCATCGACTGACGAACCAATCGCGTGCAGCCTTGGCACCCCCGCCTCCTTCATTCCGCCAAAGAGACCGAAAAATCAAGTAGTGCGCAGGTGATTAGATACTTTTGAATTCCGATACTACCGATAATTTTCTTTGAATATCTAACAAGCTTTAACTTTCCGATATTCTTAAATAAAGTTCTCGATATATTGAAAATCTCGGGATCCCCGAGGTATATCCATATTAATATACATGTTTGAGGTCATTGGCCCGAAATAGCTCTACCTAGTCCGATCACTGATGATAAATGTACACTAACAATATTATCTATGAGCAACACTAGCGGCATCACACAGCCAGCGTTCTCTGCGCGGTGGAGCCGTCGCGGTGGCTCTTACACCGCTAACTATTGATCAATACCCCTTGTATGTACATATACATTCGTTACATATGAATATTTATGAGCAATACTAGATGCAAAAAAAACGCGATACGATTCATTAAGTTACATTCCCCTTCTGACTGCCGCCGCCGCTCGTGTGCTTTAAAACATTTCCATATATTTTAAAGTGTTCGCGAACACACTGTGCGGACGCGAAAACCTTAAAATGTATGGAAAAATGTTACATTGCAAATAATTCATACCCGCCCTTAGAGGCCGCAACATTATTATTGAAAACTCAAAATCAGCGTCGGTCATATCATGAATGTATCTGTTTGTCGTAACACGAGCACTGTGTAGTCGCGACAAACACTAGCAGAAGGGAAGCGGTGACGAGCCGCTGTAAGTATTACACACCAAACAATGGTCAACACTCATAATAGTCGCACCGCTCCAGCAGTCAGCACAGCAAACAACTTGTCATTTAAATTAGGACTTTAAGTCGTGTGCTGTACAATACATTTTAGTATCATTATAAAATTTTAGGACTTTAAGTCGTATGCAATTGTGTGTACATTTTATTATCATTATAAAATGTATTCTATAGTACACGACTTAAAGCCCTAATTTAAATGACAAGTTATTTGTTGTGCTACAACGGTGCCATCCTTAATAAGTGTAACCATTAGTCGGTAAGCCAGCAGCGACTGATCAGAAGAAAGAAAAGTATAATAAATAATGGAGGTACATGCATTTCATATAACATGATTTGGAGATCATGGAACGATTTCCTCACCCACCGTAATAGCCACGGTACAATGTTCGACAGACATGCATATCGTGTTTATTTAACGAAAGTTTCAAGTGTTACAAGTCTGACGTCGGGTTTACTATAGAAACGAATGCGTATTGCAGTTTTTATAGCAGAGTGCTGAGTGCGAGTTGCAAATCACCGCGTTAATCGAGTAATCTTCTCTCGAAGTGAATTGAACAACCAATCGCATGCGTCAGCGTCTTCACTTTCGACCGCGAACCGGTGTTTGATTGGTCGTTGACCTTCGTTAACGTTCACGCGATCGAGTACGTTTAAGTCGATTTAAACCAAACGAACAAAGAGCTAGAGTAGAACAAGAGCATTCTATCTCGATCTTTTAGTGTAAACGTTTTACACCAAAATATCAATGAGCAAAAATGAGAACCAAGAACTAGAATAAAATTCTTGCACAATAGAACAACGAAAGAATGCTGTAAGCCTGTTTACACTAAAATAATTTTATAAAGTGGGGATAGAATGAGCATTCGCTCGTCTGATGTCAATCTGTCTTTAGTAAGACTCGCAGTAGGCACTCTGAACAGTCCGAACGCAAGTTGATTCGCTAAGTATGTGTGGAGCGTGCGTGCGCGCCGAGCGGCCGAGTGCGCGCGCGCTAGATGCCGCTGCGCGAGTACGCGTCGTGCTCGCTCTCCACCAGCGACGGCTCGTACACTCCGCTCTGGAAGCACAATCAAAACACTGACTAAATTGTCATACAGTCTGACTGCGATGGGCAATACCACTTGCTTATCAGATCAACTAACTTTTCCGGCCCGCTCTGAAGTTAGCCGTTTGAATACGCAATGGATTGTTTGGGGCAGGGTTTGCCATACTGTGCGACGCACGCCCTGGGGCGTCACAAACCGGTTTTTCTGGATAATAATATCTAATAAGATTCTAAATTCATTGGAGTTTTTTTTAAATAAAATAATCTAGAGCTACACGCATAATTTCTTTTTTGACAAGGGCGTCGCAAAACAAATATTACATGTAGAGGGAATCGCAGTATAAAAAAGATTGGAAACCTCTGGTTTGGGGTATAAATTGTCTAATATTGCGCAGCCAAAATGCTAATTTTAGAGCAAGCCAGAAAATATGTTGATACATTCACATTGTCACTTAATTTGTGAAGAGATTGTCTATGGGTGCTGTCAAAATGGTCACTATTGTGTACCAACATAGCGTCGAAGGCAATTCTTATGTGATACTCTCTAAAGTTTAATGAATGACTTACCGTTAATGTCCATTCGGCAGGTTGTCAGTCTCCTAGCAGCATGGGACAGCAACATATTTACAGTTAAAGTCCATTTCAATAGAACTTGTAAATTATGTAAACAAACTTTCTATACAAATTCATCAAATTTCGACAGTTGGCCATACTGATATTGTTTACAAAGTTCACAATTTCAATTGACATGGACCGTACGTACACACACTGACACACGTACAACAAACACGCGTAGCATGAGCACTATAGAAACGGGCTTTGTCGACGGAAGAATAGACAAAATGTGTAGAAAGATTTGTACCGATTTAAGCATGGCGAGGTTAAAAATGAAGATAAGAAACGTTTCTATTCTTCAGTCGACAAAAGTCTACAACCCGGTGCACGGGTCGCCGCGTGCTCGGGCAGAAGAGATAACGAGGTGAATATAAATAACTTTGTCTATTTTAGATGGCATTGGTCATGCTACGCGTAAAGGCCGGTGCAGAGATGCTTGGGGCTAGTGCAGCACGTCTACGTATGTAGGTTCACTAACATTACCTCTAATTCGGTTCATACTACACGACCATGAGTTAGGGCCCATATCTTATTATAGGATGCCATGGCAGCGACGCCAGCAGCGCTTTCGCGTCTACCATTGGCGTCCGTGAGTCGCCAAAACTGGCCGCCAAAGCGGATGCCAGACGAGATTAGTATCGCTTGTTCACGCAAACAAAATGAACGTCGAAGAGATGTGTGCGTGTCGAGCGAGTGGGCGGGGCGTCGCCAACTGAGGTAGGGTTAGGTACATTGTAAACTTGTAATACAATTTGACTTGTTTTAATTGGCGGCGCTGCTGGCTGCCATGCCATCCTAATGAGATATGGCCCTTATAGCACAAAGTTGCGTGTACCTCGTCCGGGTCCAGTTCTTGGATGGGGGACGGGGGAGGGGTCTCCGAGTAGGACGGAGTGGGGGAGGGAGGGATCATCATTTCGATAGCCTCTGGACGCTCTACTTCGGGCACCTGCTTGTTTGGTTTAAACTACGGTTAAATGTCATCGTAGTCAAGGGTACACCGTACAAATTGCAATCCAAATATTCAATAGCAGTTAATGCAGAAATATATCCTTATTTATAGGTACTATATATAGGCCTTACCCTGGGGCAAGGATAGTACGTATGATAGGGGGAATATCTTGGAAAAAAATTATTAGCCGTTATCTTTCACTGTATTCTTTTAAAGGGATCCTCAGGAGGCATTCTTAGGCAAGGTGTAATGTAGGTATGGGGGTGGGTGTGTGTGTGTGTGTATAGTCACCGGCGGCATCGGCGCGGGCACGAAGTAGTTGGCGGGCGCGGCGAGCGGCGCGGGCGGGCCCAGCACCTCGGCGGCGGGCGGCCGCGCGCGCGTGGCGGCGCCGCTGGGGTTGAACACGTCCACGTACGACTTCTTTATGTCTGCACACAAAAAAATCTCCTTAGTTCACGCCTCAGATCATAGAAACAAGGAGATATACCATCATAGCAAATCAGTACGGGAACAACTGATGCCACTTTTAGTACATTTTTCGACACAATTACGCGCATAATATATAAGCGCTCCTTGTGAATAAAAAGATCTCCCACGCATTAAACATTCCGCACACCCTCAATCTTACACTGTTAATCGTCCCTCAACACTGGCACTAAACTAAAACACTGTATTTATACCATCGATCGTGTTCGGTTCGTCGCCAGCGCGTACGTTTTTAGTATGAGCAATTTGCTCAAAATCAGGCATCAAGCTCGATAGCGCCTTGGCACATCTCCCTTGTTTCTATGATATGAGGTTCACGCCCTGGTCCCGCACTATACCGTACTAATATGTACTCCTTACAACCGTTCAGTGTCGTAACTAGGCCGGTGCAAGCGGTGCCCATACGGGCATAGGTCGCAGACCCTGGTGGGGCACAGAAGTGACCAGACCAGGACCAGTTTTGAGTCATGAATGGTAGTTAAAGCGACTATTTAATTGTCGTAGCCAGGTACAGTTACCGGCAAACAACTTGAACACTGACCTTGACATTTTTCACCCTTAATAAATGAAGCAGACTTTCCCCCACTACGCTGTTTTTGTTTAAGTTGTTTGCCAGGTACTATAAGATTAGAACATTCTTCAAGGGTGCAATTAGAAGTTCGCATCAAGCGCATAAAAGGCTAGTTACGGCACTGCAGCCGCTCAACACGAGCGTTCCGCTGACTTGTACTTTCTGATTTCACGATTGATATAAAAAAAAAACCGGACAAGTGCGAGTATGCCTCGCGCCCTAAGGGTTCCAACATATGATCATAGATGGCGCTACTGCATACTTCCAATGGCGCCATCTATGAGCAGACGGCTCCACTTATGGTCCGGTGACTGACGGCGGACAATAAAGTGATCCTATAAAGGTTCCGTTTTTCCCTTTGAGGTACGGAACCCTAAAAAATGAAGTCGGTCCACAAATCCAGGATGGCGGTCAAGACAATTTGATTTTTTTTCAATATGAGCGTTATTTTCATGATTTTCGAAGGTACTAACAGGTCAGGGTGTCTGACGGTGATGTAATTTTTCGACATAGGTTTCATAGTGAAAGTTTCCGTGGATGTGTTTGAATGTAAAGGAATACTCACGTCTTCCCTTCTGCATTTTGAATATGTTAGAGACAGGCGCCGCCGGGGGGGCGCCGGCCGCGGGCGGGAGCGGGGGGGACGCGCTCCTGGGAACAAATTAATTTATTTCAAGCGTATTCGTTAAGGTGGATCCTTTAAAGTTGTGCGCGAAATTCAAAACATCTTGGGTTTTTTGCAAATTGCAGCACCTCAAATATAATTTTGAGGGCTATATTCATGGATTTGATGATAATAATTTAATAAACTATAGTATCATTATTGTCGCGAATCGAATTTGGATCAACATACAACGTAAAACAGCGCTGCATTTGCAAAAAACGTAAGAAGTTTCGAATTTCGCGCGCTACTTTGACGGATCCCCCTTAATAGTGATAAGTTGAGTACGATCGTGGCAATACTGACTGCATGGCGTGCGGCAGGTCGTGCGTCTTGGGCGGCGGGGGCGGCGGCTGCTCGCTCTCGTCGCCGTCGCCGTCCAGGTTGCGCCAGCGCTTCGTCTCCGCGTCCCACACGATCTGACACACACACACCCAGCGCGTCAGCTACTGCGTCACGTGGTACTGACACACACGCACGCCGCGTCAGCTACTACGTCACGTGGTGAACACACCACCACAGAGCCCAATAACGATAACTCACAATTTAAAATAAAATCTTTGTCCAAGTAATTTTTAAAATTAATTCGTCATGTAATATTTTGATACATAATATTTAATTTAGGCAGTAAATATTACACATCGAGTTTTAGAAAGAGATAATCGGCAAGCTTCGGCTTTGTAGAACGTCGTATCCGTCACTCATACCTACGTGACGTTTCGTCGCTGACTTGTTTGTTAGTTATCGGACTGTTAATGCTTCGTGCGACAGAGATGACGCTCTACAAAACCAAAGCTAGCCGATTATCTTTCTAAAGCTCAATGTGTAATATTTACTCGATGTGTGTTTAATATTATGTTTGTGTAGGAAAACGCGCGCACAGCTATGCGAACGCGTTCCGACCAATCGGACTGCAGCACGCATGCGCGCGCGCCACCTTTCTTACTTGCTGCAGGCACCCACTCACACAGTAAATCTTACAGGGTGCTGCCGTATAGTTATAAATTAAATAAAACGATGTGCAAATGTTAAAATCCAATCTATACTTACTAATATTGTAAGAGAAAGTGCGAATTTTGCGAGTTTGTGTACATGTGGAGGTTTATCTCCAGAACTAGGTACCTATTGATCAGATTGTAAAAATTCTTTCAATATGATAGAAAACTACATTATCTCTGCGTGTAATAAATGTAAACTAGTGTTGGTCGCGTCGTGTTCATAATGAAATTATTAATGTACTCGTAATAAAACACTCGGAGTGCGAAATAAGTTTATTGAATAGATACATAAACATAAGATATAGCAGTTAGATAGACTTTGGTTATTGTACACCGAAAGAGAAGCATTTAATAAGAACAATGCATTATTCTGTTTAAAATAAGGGTGTAATGACTGTGTAGCGTCTATCAGACAACCCTTGCATTGCATCAAAGGTAGTCGGAAAAACTCGAAAAACTTAAAATAGGATTAGTCTGTGATGTGATGTTACATGTTACTCATGCAGATTAAAAATAAAAAAATGCAATAAAAATATACTGAGTACATAAATAAGTAAGTACAACTCATAATACATAATGTAGATATCGGAATTTAAAAAACTATATAAATTACCTATAAGAATACATTGAAACATAAATAAATTATGAAATATTTTGGATAACAAAATACATACACATAATAATAACACAAATTATTTCGCACAATTTACAAAATTTTAATATTTTTTTATAATTATATTCTTATGTGAAACTAACTAACGAGGCTAGCGGTTGTGTCACTCGTTTGGTATTAAGCTTTACACATAAAAACTTAGATCAGAGACAATCATAGTCAAACTACGCAAAAACAAAACAAGGACACTAAATTAGCTAACGCGGTTCAGCTACATCTAATGTAACTAATAAACCATTAATAACTAAATGATTTTGGCCTTCTAAATGACAAGCGGGCGTTACGCTTCCCGGTCAAATTCGGTCAATTAATTACACAAAGACGACGCAACGCAGGCGTACCGCTCCACATGTCGTCAATGTAATATGTAGTTGAGACTATTAGAATGCTATAATTTATAATGAACGAACGATTGTAGACAGTTTTGTCTTTACCATAAGGGACATGGGGCACGGGCCCAGGGCCCCCGAAATGACGAAACACATTGGTTTCCTAGTTCCACGCCTCATTAACAAAGCACTACAGATAGCCAGCGTTGCTCAGTAAAATTTTGCCCACCAGAAGTTTCCTTCAATTTGAGACAGAAATCACAACAAAAGTGCATTTTGATGTGTTTCTTCACGTTTTTTTATGCTTTCTATATGGGCTCCAAGGGCGCCTTCAAATCAGAGGCGTGAAGTGGCGCCACTGCCGCGCCACTATTAATTTTCATACAATTTCTAGATGCGCAGTTGTTTCACGGTAGTGGCGCAGCTAAAAATTGTATGAAAATTAGTAGTGGCGCCACTTCACGCCTCTAATTCGAAGGCGCCCTAAACTCTGTGTGCCCAAGGGCCTCTACTTGGACGAAGACGGCCGTGATTGTAGACCGTTTACAATAATGTAGGCATATCAGTGTGCGGCGTGCGCGTGCGCAGGGTGGACACAGTGGGGGCACTCACGGTGGGGTTCTTGTCGTCGGGCAGGATCATCTGGTTGGGCGGGCGCAGCGACAGCTTGGTGAGGATGCCGCCCAGCCAGCCGCCGCCCTTGCCGCGCGCCTCCTTGCCGCCCTCCTTCGACTTGCCTTCTTGCTTCTTGTTGCCGCCCGACTTCGGGGAGTCGGTGTCGCGCTCGTTCTGTTGCTGTACAACATACGTTACACGATTATTGGTCCCACACAAACCTCTGATCTGATATCACCCTACAGAGCGGAACATGTGACTCAGACAATAACTGTCAGAGAGGATAGTCTTGTTTCTGCGAGGTAGACTGATGTACTACGTCTTAGAGCTTGTCCAGATAAAACGTTTTACGGGCGTATGCATACCTAAGAGGCAGTTAATATTACACATCGAATTTGAGACAAAAATAATCGTATAGCTTCGGCTTAGTAGAGCGTCGTATCCGTCACTCATACTTATGCGACATTTTGTCGCTGACTTATTTATTACATACCGGACTGTCAGTGCTTCGTACGACGGAAATGACGCTCTATAAAGCCGAAGTTAGCTGATATCTCTTTCTAAAGCTCGATGTGTAATATATTTATACTGCCGCTTACTGTAGCCATAGAGTATATAGGTATATAGCGCGAGGCACGAAAGACGAATATGTCGCACCTTCGGTGGAACAAAGTCACAAATAGCCAAAACTGTAAAACACTGACAGGCTTTCCGCACTTATAATGAAATATACTATATTTCATTATAAGTGCGGAAAGCCTGTCATTGCAAAGAGTTCCGACAAATGTGTACCCGAGCCGAGGCGCAGCCGACGGTGAGGGTTGACAGTCGGAACAAGTTTCAATGACGGTTCCGCACGTGTACTGAACAACTACTATTTATAATACAGTTGCGAAAAAATGAAGCAATTTCAAAAATAACATTTTTGGAAAATGGCGCCAACTGTAAAAGAATATAAGCAGAGTTTTTTTTTTGTTTTCCACACCCATACTGGGTAGGCAAAGGGAACTATGCCCATACAGCCAAGTCTGCAGTAGATTTTTTTTATTGATATGAAATGAAAATGAAATTTAATGAGATGAAATGAAATGAAACCTAACTCATTGAATCAAATCATTAAATCTGATACTGAAACAAATTAGTAGCTTCTTTTTAGAAATATTTGCATGAATCATAAAAACTTCTATGAATTTTTTTTGGTAAAAACTTTGTGTTTGGTTTGTTTTTTTAAATAGACATTATTTTGACAGTTGGGAAAGAGAACGCACGAGTTCGGAAAAGGTAAAGAAAAAGCTCGAGTATGTAATAGGCCACATCCCGAACGCTATACGTCCCTGCAATACGCCACTTTTTGAACAACTGTATTAAAAATGTTTTTCTTGCCCCTGACATGGTTCAAACTTGATTTTGCATTTTTGGCTATTGTGTCTTTGTCCCACCGAAGGTGCGATGTGTGTTTGTGTGTGTGTGTTATACTCACGTCGTTGGCGTGCGGCGCGTCGTCGTAGTCGCGGTAGTAGTCGCGCGGCTTGCTGCCCGGCATGGTGATGCTGGGCGGCTGGTCCGGCTCGCCCGCCTCCCCCGCGCCCGCACCGCCCGCGCCCTGCCACACCCGCATACGTCGTAACAACCACACAACGTGAAGGTACCATCTCAGATCACAGAAACAAGGGAGGTGTGCCAAGTCGCTGTTGAGCTTGACGCTTTAGGCCATGTTGTTTCAACTTACAGTTACGTATCTGTAACCGTCAAATATGGCGGCTTGTATGACAATTTCATACTGACTTAACGATTACGTACTGACTTACGGATACAGATGGTTTGAAGCAACCCGCCCTTAGTGTGGTCACATTAGCCATAGTTAAAACGACTCGCTGGCGACGGACCGAACGCGATCGATTATATAAATACAGTGTTTTAGTTTAGTGCTAGTGTTGAGTGACGAGTAGGTAACACTGTTAGATTGAGGGTGTGCGATTTTTTTTATGTGTGGGAGATCTTTTTATTCACAAGGAGCGCTTGTAATTGTGTCGCAAACTGTTCTAAAAGTGGCGACAGTAGTACCCGTACTAATTTGCTATGATGGCATATCTCCTTTTTTCTATGATCTGAGGGCACGATAAACGAGCCGAGCGGCTCCTTTAGCGTAGACGCACAACTAATGATGCACGTGATGAAACAACCAATCACGTGCGTTAGCGTCTTCACTTTCGAGTGCGAGCCGGTGTTTGATTGGTCGTTGACGATCTTAGTTAACGTTCACCCGATCGAAAATTCCCACTAGGCATTCAGGACAGCGTGCAATAAACATATATTGAGGTCCGGTCAGCAGTCAACACTTTGGTATACCGCGAGTTTTCTTCTCATAAGTCCCACATATTGGATCGTAAATATTCATTATTTCGACATATTTGCCAGTATGTTTAAATTCTTATAAATATATTGGGATTGCCATGGGTCATGCATATAAGCCTTGAGGTAATTCATAAGTGACCTCGTAGTGAAAGGTATCACAGCTGCTTGTTTCCTCAAGAGTGCAATTATTGTAAGCTATGTCGGGAGCAAGCCGAGCACACCGACAGCTGAGCTAAGCGAGCCGGGCGAGGCATCGTTTCACCTCTTTTCATACCTCGGTTCACACCGCAAACTACAGAGATAAGCTACGTCAGCGTATGAAAAGCCTCGCCCGGCTCGCTCGCTCGCTCGCTGGCGGTGTAGCCTGCACTTTAGGCGAATAACACACAGAGTGGTGCGGGACGTCTGCCGCGACGATGCGCGGTTGAGTGGATCAAAATGTTGTACCCCTCAGTAGGTCATTTGTCCACGGCTTTTGTTATGCATCGCGGCAGATGTCGCCGCGCCCCTCCGTGTGTAATTCGCCTTACCGTGCTAGTGTCAATTTGTTGTAACGACGACTGCTGACTGGTTTCAATACGTTCAGTATGTTCGCTCTGAGATGATAAATAATAAAATAATAAATTGTTAAGTTATATTGAAACACCAAAACGGTTTCAAAATGTTAAATAGAATTAGTTGTTGTATAAAGTTCGTTAGATTATAATATAAGCCGAGTATCACGCACGCGTCCACTGTGACAAGCGTGCCAGTAAGTATTAGGAACCATCTGCAGCTTTTCATTTAAATGTTTAATTGATACAGTTAGTTCGTAAAACTGCGGAAACTACAACAAGCAATACCAATGTATTTACACTTGATTGTGAACCGCACATGCCATAAAAAATTTCGTGAAAATATACAGTCTGCTTGTTAGAACGAAGGCGCGCAGTTCAATTTAGTTCAAAACTATTAATAGTTTCATTTTTGATTAGAAACAGCTGATACACAGCCGCCAAGTAATGAAACGGTAACGTTGTTAATTAAAAATATAAACAAACGATAGCAACACATATACACAAAGCGGAGGCACGCCGGGAAATAAGCAATGGATAGTGTACACTGCGGGGAATGTTCGCACGAGCGCCGCGCGCGCCCCTCTCAGCCGCCGGCGGACGGATGTATTAGAAAAACTACACTTTCTCGCTCAACATTTAATTGAGGTAATTAATTTTCTACAAATTGGCGATTAATTATTACAGGCTTCTAAGTTACAACAATAACACACTAGTTCTAATAACAATACATTACAAGCTTGTATAAAATAAATAATAATATAATTAAGAAATAATAATATGGTGAGACGGATCAATTAATACATTTTAGTGGTTAACACATTTTAGATTTGGTATGTTAATAGTAACTTGAATACGTTATAAATTAAATTAACGCGACTAATCAGATCAATAAATATCACAGCGTAATTTTATAGAATCAATATAAAAGCGTTATAAACGTGTGCGGCGGGCGGCGGGCGGTGTACCGCGCGGCTATATGAAGCTGACGGGCTCGTCGATGTTGAACGTCTTGGGCCCCGCCACGTAGTACTTGGCGTCCCTCTCGCGCGGCATGGCCTCCGCGGGCGGCGCGCCCGGCCGCATGGGCTCGTCGATGGCGAACGTGCGGCGCGGGCCGGCCCGGGCGGCCAGGATGGCCTCGAACCGGTCGAGGCTGCGCTCGATGGTCTGCCGCAGCGACGCGCCGCCCCGCGGCACCGCCGCCGGCTCGTCGATGGGGTACGTGCCGCCGAACACCAGCGGCTTGTACGTGCGCGCGCGCGCCGGGCTGCGCGCCCACTCGTCCACCGTGGCGGCGATGAGCCGGCCGCCCGCGCGCGCCGGCCCCGCGGCGGGCGCGGCGGGGCGCGCGCGCGGCGCGGCGTGCGGCGCGTGCGCCAGCTGCACGTCCAGGTCGGACAGGGGCGCGCGGCGCTCGCGCGGGCCGCTGCGCACGCTCAGCGTGGTGGGCGGCGGCGGCGCCATGCGCGCGGGGCGGGCGGGGCCGGTGAAGGCGGGCGTCGCGCCGGCGTCGGGCTTGGGGTGCACGCGGCGGCGCAGCGCGGGCGACCGGTGGAACTCTACGAGCTCGAAGTCGTCGGCGGCCGGGGCGGGGGCGGGGGCGGGGGCGGCGGGCGCGTCGTGCGTCGGCGTGGAGTGCGGCGCGACGCGCGCGGTGGGCGGGGCGCGTGCGGGGCGCGCGGGGCGCGGGCGGCGGGCAGGCTGCACACCCGCGCCACACAACTCATTAGAACACGCGCGCGGCGAGTGCGCCGGCTCGACGGGGCGGTCGAGACGACCACTTGCCGGCGACGCGCGGCGGACGACCGCCACGCAAACACTTTCACTACATGACTGGGCGAGCAATAGTCGGGCTGGCGTGTGACGGTGTGACCGAGCGCGGTCGACTCAGAACTAAGTACATTCTATTGAATACTCGGCTTATATTATATTAATAGAATAATTATGTGATTGCACGGTAAAATGTTAAGATTTATTATTATTAAACCATCACTAAACTAGCAAAACATAGACAACGTCTATTGCCAGTATTTACGGTATCTTCTGGAAAAGTTTAAATCTTTTCATTCAATACAGTACTTTATAAGAAAATAAAAATCAGTTATAAAAATTACCGATTTTATTTATCAACTATGTTGCAAGCTTTTATTTTTTTAGAATAATCTTACTAGCTTCAATAATATTTAAAAAATCAAAATACTTATTTTAAACAAAACATTTTTTTTTTTCAATGTCTGATCAAAGCCACACACACTTTCAACTCTGTAAAATTCTTTTAGATTGACAGTCCGTGTTTAAAGTAAACAACCCTACACCATAAGTACCCTCCACCCTCAGATCATAGAAACAAGGGAGATGTGCCAAGGCGCTATCGAGCTTGATGCCTGAACCTGAGCAAATTGCTCATATTAAAAACGTACGCGCTGGCGACGAACCGAACACGATCGATGGTATAAATACAGTGTTTTAGTTTAGTGCTAGTGTTGAGTGACGATTAACAGTGTTAGATTAAGGGTGTGCGGAATGTTTAATGCGTGGGAGATCTTTTTATTCACAAGGAGCGCTTAATTATGCGCGTAATTGTGTCGAAAAATGTACTAAAAGTGGCATCAGTTGTTCCCGTACTAATTTGCTATGATGGCATATCTCCTTGTTTCTATGGTCTGAGCCTCCACCCATCGACCTCACGAGCTAAAGACAAGATAGCACTGGACAATCTGATACTGATCGTTTATTTTTAGCCACTTTGGTGACCTCTACGGGTGAGTCGTTCAGACTTCAGGGCGAGATCCGAAACTATGACAAGTAGGGCAGTGGTTAAAGGAGTCAAGCGCAGTATTTTGAAGAAAACTAAAAAGCCAGCAGTTAGACAATATACTGGAGGATTATTTTTACAAAACATTTTGTATTATTGTACTAAACGACTATGTTGCACATAAGGATCAAATCCTGCGGAATTATTAAATATTAGAAATATCTACTGAATTAACTAGGCACTTTTTCAAACTAACAATGAAGGAATTGTATCCTAAACCGAATACAATTATCCGGCATTCTAAGTTTGAAGGAGCGGCTAGTTAGTTCAGTATATAACTAAACTAAACCGAGCATAACTCTTTTGACAACTTTTCACAATTTCTGATTGTTTCGGATTTTACCCTCCCTAGTCCCTAGTCCCGAGGTCCCTAGTGTGACCGGATTCAGCAGGATCCTACGATTTCACGTATTTAATTTGTAAATACCCAATATCGCTGTTTCTGCTAAGGTTTTATTAGAGCCTGAAAATTTTCTATCCTGCGGCACAATTTGCTATGCCCTAAATTAGTGGCAATCGGAGTTGGCAATCGCCGGTTCCTGCTAAATTTAATCACACAGTAATTGAAATAGGACCGTTCCATTTCAATTACTCATCTATATAGTCATATGAAATATAGTCATATGAAATATCCGCGTGTCCAGTGTAATAGTAAGGCATATAGCGCGGCACTGACCTCTCCGTATCCGTAGGGCTGGTCGGGCGGCCAGTAGGGCTCCGCGTAGGGCGGCGCGGGGTCGTCGGCGCGCGGCCAGTCGTCGTAGCCGCCGTACTGCTGGCCCTCCTCCGCCGGCTGCTGCGCCATCTGTTGTTGTTGTTGCGGCATTTGTTGTTGTTGTTGTTGTGACATCTGTTGTTGTTGTTGTTGCTGCGCGTAGTACTGCGCGGCGTAGTCCGGTGCCTCCTCAGGCAGTGGCTCGGGGTACGTCTGTACCGGTTGTTGGTACTGCTGGCCCTACACAAACGAACTTATCGACGCTTGAAAGGCAATCCTTACTAACCGACACAAATTCGTAAAATGAGTTAAATATATCATCCGAACCGCCAGATTTTTCTGCGTCGTTTGGTCTAGGTCTCATAGCTCTACGACGAGCTTTATTGTCGCTTAGATACTGCGTAATTTCGGTCAAATCTACATTTTGTGCTTACTAAACGACCAAAAAAAAGTGATTTTTAGAATATCCAGCAGTTACGACATTCTAACAATTAGGAATATGAACTTAGTCAGTTTTTCATGTATTGACTTTTTCATATATTTGTAATTACGTATTTTTACTTGTAATAAAATTATCCTTTGAAATCACTTAGTAGATTTTACCTACACAAAGCAATTGTAATTTATGTGGTTATGTATTTTAACTTGTTTTTATATTTTGTGACAGTGTCATTTGTATAAGTTAACCTGAAATAAAGTGGAAGAATATTAGAGCTTACATATTTTTACTTGTAAAATATCTTTGCCCGCGACTCCGTCCCGTCCGCGTGGACTACAATGAACTGACCAGTTTAAATGACCTCCTTAGTATAGGTTGGCTAGTACTACCAAGAGGTCAAGCTGTATCTCTGGTTTTTTTCAGCGGAATCAGATGAAACGTGACTTAGATTTTAAATTGGACCCTAAGCTATCGAACTGTGAAAATCACATCAAAATCCGTTCAGTACTTTTTGCATGATGCGCGCACAAACAGACAAAAATTCTAAAAATAATCTTTTTGGGTATGGTTACGTCCCAGTAGGTACCCTATCCCGACTGTTTTTTCTAGAATATCTTCAATGTACAGACACGGCATTTTTACAATTTTATAATACTTAGTACCTAAAGATATCTTTTTTATCCTTAGATATTGAAATTGATCTCTGACTGAATGTTATGCATAATAAGTTTCTTTATTAATTTTGTATGGTTGGCACTACGTAGCGTATTTTCTTTAATTTTAATAAAGAAAATATAATAATCTATTTCATTTATTGTCGTGCATTTGTTAATAATTTACCTAAGTATACAGTTCTTAGTTAAATGTCGGTTACGAAGGGAGGTTTGGGGTAATTTTAATAACTAAGATACAATTTCCACAGTCACAAAAATCATTAAATGATGCTTAGGTAAATTTACTTGATGTATTTTAAACTATCAGAACTTTTTAGATCAATCTTCCTATTTCAAAATTCTAAACTAAATAAGTTTTCCTATTTTTACATGTTAATGCACACACTGCAGTGACGATTTAGATAATTTTACCTGTTTATCAAATCAGGTAAATTTTATCTAACCGACACAAACTGGTATTTTTATAAGTGTCAGGTGTCTTATTTTGACAATTTGGATAGCTGTAAAAAAATGATTTCTACGAGTGTTAACATCATTTTAATCGAACAATTTGGTGATTTTTTATGTTTTTTTTTTTAAATATTTGAACTTTAAATCACTCTCCTGTAAAATTTACTCAATGTCGCTTAGTAAGGGTTGCCTTTCAAGCGTCGTTATGATGTTCATTTCTCAAATGACGTGCTATTATGGTTTATTATTAAGACTAGCTGTGCCCGTGACTTAACCGGAACAAACTGACAGACAATAATTTTAAAAATAGTTTTTTTGTTATAAGTAACGCAGGTGAATTTTTTAAATGGGCGTGGATGGCCAAATCAAATTTTCCTTTAGTTTGCCATATATGTCATTACTTCCCAGAATTCGATCCTTATTAGCGACAATATCGGATGGCGCAATTATACAGTGTGTGTATTTATTTTCCAAAATCAACAGATTTGATTCCTGACTAGGAAAATGAATTGTTCAAAAATCTAATGATGCAGTTTTATTTTTAATCAAAATCGGCCCCCAGACTCCTTTGAGTATTTTTTTCTATCACACTAATATTATAAATGCGAAAGTTTGTGCGCGTGTGTGTGTATGTTTGTTACTTCTTCACGCTGAAACGGCTGGACGGATTTGGATGAAATTTGGCACACAGATAGATTATAGTCTGGAATAACACATAAGCTACCTTTTATCCAGAAAAACGCGGGCGAATCCGCGGGCGGAAGCTTGTTTCTTATAGTTTCGGATTTGGCCATCCAAGCCCACTTGAAAAATTCACCCTGTATGGTCTTCAAATAATTTCAGACTTGGGAGCAATGTGGAGGACGGCCATTAATAGTGGAGCTAGTGGCCCATGCTGGTACGCACCTGCTGGTCGGGCCAGCCGTGGGGCGGCTGCGGCGCGCACTCGGCGTGCTGCGGCGAGCTGTGCTGCGACGCCTCCGCCTGCAGCGCGCATGCGCACAACGTCAACGGGTTAGTACACGTACTATGCGATCGCGATAACAATAGGAACGTCAATCACCTCCAACTGTCAACTATCACTTGAAAAGTAAGTCTTGCAAAGAAAATTAATTGGCGAATCAATAACGTTTTTTTTTTCGCTTTATTTAACCGAGTCTTTGATTTACCAAATCCACTGTAATATAATAGATTTATTTATGCAAAACAGATAAATTTTCAATACAAAACGTCACAATTTGGCGCAAAGTCAGTCCTATCCTTATTTTGATCACACAGTAATCACGTTAACAGTAGTAGAAACTAACATTATTTACGTTTGTCTAAGGCAGTAGTTCCTAACCTTTTTTTGACTAGGATCCACTAGAACTTCTTCATTCTGTGTGGTTCCCAAAAGTAAAAAAAAAATATTTATTATGAAATATAACTTTCTTTCACGGACTTTTATTTTCGTGGACCATAATTTATTTCTCACCGGTTGGGAATCACTGGTCTAAGGATATACATCAAATGTGTCTAAATGATATCAAAAAACACAAGAAAAAACATCAATTAATTTTACACACACACACTCAAAAGCAAATGGGTGTACGAGTGAACTTCGATATCCTAGTACTTTCGATGTCTGCCACTAGCCGGCCGCTGCCGTGGTACCGCTCGTTTCGCTCGCTCGGCTCGTGCGTTATGTTACGTGTGTACGTACCGTGAGCATATGGGCCGCTTGCTTGACGTCGTCGAGCCACTGCTGGTGGCGCGGGGAGGGCTCGGCGCTGTCCGCGTCGTCCACCAGCGGCGGCTCCTCCGCCAGCGACGGGTCGTGGTACTTCAGCCTAAAGACATGACACACGCTTAGTAAAACACTGATCAAACCCAAAATTTGGCTAAAATGAGTTACAGTGAAATACCGACCTGAAAGAGCATGCTCTACAACCTAGTAAAAAAAAAACCACATCCTTTGAAAAATAGGGTAAAAAATTAGATCAGTCTATATTTTATGTTCCACGCGCACCTACAACAAGAAACTTTAAACGTCAATTGCCAAAAGTTAGCAATTTTGAATTAGGTCAGTGTTTGATTGAGCGTGCAATGTAATCTACACGTGTAACTGCTCTGTTCAACATCGCGGATGTGTTCCCAATCACAAGTATTATTTTGGAACAAGTTAGGGTGGATCCAGACTTTGCAAAGCGTGTTTAACGCACGGCTTACAACGCACGGCACGATATTACATGCCTCACCACGAATATGTGGTGTGTGCAATGTGTGGACGTTCCCACACATTGCGAAGCATGCGATGAGCGCCGTGCGCCAAGCGTGCGAGCAATGTTTGGATCCACCATCATACAAGGATTCCCAACCTTTTTACGTTGAGCCTCTCTGGACTATAAAAAAATAGCTGTGTTTTAAGTCCCTTGTTTTCTTTTTGTACAATTTTATTCGAAAAAGGTCAGTGGGATTTTCGTGAAATGTTGAAAGTGGTCCGCGACTACGATAAGGTTAAGAAACTCTGATGTAGGGTGGTAGGGTAGGACTTGGTAGTGCAGGCGCGGTCACAGCCGACAATTTTGGGGGGGGGGGGGTCATACCGCAATCAAAGACTTTGACCCCTCAAAGTCTTTGATAATGCCGACGTGCTATACCTTGAATTTCCGTGTTTGGCGCATTTTTGTATAATTTGGGGGGGGGGGTCATGACCCCCACGACCCCTCCCCTCGGACCGCGCCTGGCCACTGGGTAGAGTAGAACTCAGTAGCAGTGCGTACCTGTCGGCGAGCTCGGCGAGGCTGGTGAGCAGCGCGGGCGAGTACAGCTGCGGCGCGCGCGTGACGGCGCGGGCCAGCGCCTCGGTGTAGGCGAGCGCGCGCTCGTACTGGCCCACGTCCAGCAGACGCACCGCCACCAGCAGCTTGTACGGCTGCAACGGGGGGGTTAAATGAGTACAGTCTATAACAGAGTACGGTATATGTTTTCAAATTCAACGCAATGCGAGTTGAGGTTTCGTTGCCTCGTTCATAATTAATCTTATCGAAATTAATCTTCGAAATATGATAGTATAAATATTTAAACGCGCCATTATAATAGAATAGATGTGAATGAATCGAGTGAACCGGTTTCTTCTAGGCAAGCGTGCTCCATCGTAGACCGCATCATCGTTTAACATCAGGCGAGATGGCGGTCAAACGCAGGCCTATTTCCAAATAAAAAAAAAAAGATGCATATGCAACCTGTAGCTCGGCGAGAACGAAGTCGTCCTGGTTGAGTGAGAGCGCGTACTCGTACACCTCTGTCGCGAAGAGCGCGGTGTTGTGCGCGAGTTGCGCGAGGGAGGCGGCGCGCGGGTCGGCCAGCAGCAGCGCCAGGCGGGGGGGGCCGCCCCCGCTGGGCGCGCGCGGCCACAGCGGCGCCAGCGGGTGGCGCGCCAGCCCCACGCCCGCCGCCACGTAGCACACCTGCGCCGAGTACAGCAGGCCGCGCGACGACAGGCTATCACCTGCGAATCATATCGGTATTATTATACACTCCGACCGCAACCGGCCGCCCCATGCGGGGTCAACAAACACACACATAGTAATCACTTACTGCTAACACAACACAATACTGCTAGGGACGTTTTGGGCTTTCACTATCCGATTTACAATTCAGTTAAACAAGATCGAGACACACAAATCCAAGATGGCGGTTATCTTAAGTCGATGGGGGTGCTTCCGAAAATAAAGCTAACATAGCAGTCATTATACAGGGTGAATTTTTCAACTGGGCGTGGATGGCCAAATCTGAAACTGTAAGAAATAGCGCAAAACAGAAAGGAATCTCCGTGCCGACTTCACGAAAATCAGTTATTTATGTGTTAGCCATGTGCACATTAATGTCGTAAATGTCATCGATTTTCACATTTCTTCATTCCTGTCAAATCATCAGTATAGGCGATGAACCACTGTAAGATAGATACAATGTGCTAATAAATATAGTTAGTAAGGCAAACTAGATGTTTAGATCGCGATGTGAATGTGACGTACCGATCTGTGTGAGCGTGCGGCGGTCGTGGTCGGGGCGCGCGGACGGGTTGGCCAGCAGCACGGCGGCGTGCGGCCGCCAGTCGCCCCAGCGCGCGTCCGACACGCACTGCGCAACATCAAGCACTGTTAACATCGCTGTCCATGGTATCGCTTAAGTGATCAATAATGAGAATTAGTTGTACAAAATAATATTGATTTAATTAAACAGTGACTCCTCAGATTTATTTTGGTAATGTTGGCAGTGTCGATCCTTGTCGTAAACTTGTCGTACAACACTTGGCGCGGCGTACAGCGTGTGCAGCGGGTCGCACGCGGCCCACAGCTCGTCGTACAACACTTACGGTGGCGGCGGGCGGCGGCGTGGCGGCCAGCGCGGCGTACAGCGTGTGCAGCGGGTCGCACGCGGCCCACAGCTCGTCGTACAACACTTACGGTGGCGGCGGGCGGCGGCGTGGCGGCCAGCGCGGCGTACAGCGTGTGCAGCGGGTCGCACGCGGCCCACAGCTCGTCGTACAACACTTACGGTGGCGGCGGGCGGCGGCGTGGCGGCCAGCGCGGCGTACAGCGTGTGCAGCGGGTCGCACGCGGCCCACAGCTCGTCGTACAACACTTACGGTGGCGGCGGGCGGCGGCGTGGCGGCCAGCGCGGCGTACAGCGTGTGCAGCGGGTCGCACGCGGCCCACAGCTCGTCGTACAACACTTACGGTGGCGGCGGGCGGCGGCGTGGCGGCCAGCGCGGCGTACAGCGTGTGCAGCGGGTCGCGGCGCGGCAGTGCGGCCACGAAGCGCGCCGCCACGGCCGCGCGCGTGCGCCGCGAGCCGTGCGCGCCCAGCTGCAGCGCGTGGCCCCACAGCCGGTTGCTCATCGCCCACTCTGCGCAACGGAACGCACACTCATGACGTATGTACAGTCGAACCATCGGAATCATGACCCACTCAGCCGAAAATTCGTTTGAAATCGTCAAAACAGTAAAGTTTTCTACATAAGACCATGCATACTGCACTTAGGGCATTTTGAATATTACAAAAACTGTATCAATACAGATCAGAAGTCCGTGCAGTTTTTAACTTTATTATAAATGTAATAGATCCATAATTTCAATGAAAATTATGATTTTGATGAAGTTGGAATAGGGATGTTGAATATATATTTTTTATTGTGAATCTGACTATTTGAAATAAGATAAATTAACATCCAAAAAATAAATGAAACATCTACAAAATTGGCAAAGTTATAAGCGTTTAAAAATGATTTGCTAGACACGGACAGCATGCATGATAAGTGACGTAACACCACCTATGTCCACTTCGCGTGACAAAGACGGAGCGATACTCCCTCCAAAAACTTTAAAAGCGTCTTTGTTTTCCATTTTGTGATAAATTATTATTTTTTTTTACTTTTTTGTTATTCCTATTCCTTCTTTGGAATAAAATAATTTATTTGTACTTTTTAATAGTAGTCCACCACCGTATTATGTTTTGAATTTAGACTTTTTGCCCATGGTTTGCCTAAAGCAGGGTTTCTTAAAGTGGGGTCCATAGATCCTTCGAGGGCCATGACGTGAGTGCTAGGGGTCCACGGACTCAGTTCACTATTATATTTATTAGGAAAATAATGCAGTACTTCACGCATCGTTTATTTGACCGCTCGCTCGTATTAAACATCACTGTTGGTCATCATTTATTTGTAAGTTAAAAGCTTTGTTTTTTTTTTTCTAACATTTTCTTCGACAGAGGTCGGAATTTTTGAAATTCCTAAAATGGTCCGTGGCTACAAAAAGTTAAAGACCCACTGGCCTAAAGTAAAAAAACATATACCTACTAACACCTTTCGAAGAAGAGTAATAAATAAATTAAAAGGAAAATGCCAAATATTAAAACGTCAAGACCAAATTATTAATACCTATAATTATTAGACCTAATTGTTTTAGAATTTAATTGTAAAAAATTCACCTTATGGTGGGTCATGATTCCAATTTGTTGACTGTACGTACGAACCATCGACTACACACCCATTCCATTCAACTAATAAAATATTGCCGACTCTTTTGGCATGACTGTCATTTTCACGGTTCCTCTGCAAACCATAAAAATGTCATGTCATGTCAAAAAAGCTGATATCAAAAATAAAATCCATTTTCAAATCCAAGATGGCCGCGATTTATTTTTCTTTCTTTAATTCTGGTCATGGGTACCGTTGTCATAGTTTTAATGCTTTTCATACCGAAAACGAACTTGTCTTACCAAAGCTATAATGGAAGCCATAGAAAAAATAATTTTATTCTCCATTTCCATAACCCCTGCACTAATATAGGCCAGTAACATGTATAGTGCAATATTATTTGTTTTTTCCGTACTCGAAGGTCGAAACAAAATGCTGAAATGTTGACACAATACGTACCGAGTGCGTCCTGCCTGTTGCCGTATATGAGTAGCTCTCGCAGTCGGTCCAGCGCGGCGCGCTCGTCCACTGCCGACTGGCCCGGGGAACTTAGCGACTCTTGGTCTAAATAGAAACATAGAAACAACTCGGGTTAGTATGTCGGCAGCTATGCGACTGGTTCGTAAAAATGTGTACAATAAGCGGCAGTATTTATACATCGAACTTTCAGAATGAGATATCGGCTAGCTTCGGCTTTCATCTCCGTCGCACGAAGCACTAACAGTCCGGTATGTATTAAACAAGTCAGCAACAAAACGTCACATAGGTAATTAGGTATGAGTGACGGAAACGTCGCTCTACAAAGCCGAAGCTACTGTTTCTAAAGCCCCGTATTCATGGTAAACAAATGTTGAGCAACATTGTTGATAACAACATCAAATGTTGCTGAAAACAATCCTTTCCTGGCCACTGACACGTTGTCTTGCCATCAGCATGATCCTAGCAACACAGAAACACGTTGCTGCAACAATGTTGCGCAACATTTGTTTACCATGAATGGCTTAAAGCTCGATGTACAGCCGCGTACTGCAGTATGAACTCACTCAAGTTTTCGGACATGGAGAGGTCGGGCTGGTCGGGAGAGGAGCTGCGCGCCTCGTCCTCCCGCGCCTCCCGCCCCTCACGACCCTCCCGACCCTCCCCCGACGCCGACGAGTCGCGCCGGCTTTCTGCAACAATACACTCGTCAGCACTACACAACCGTCATATACATTCAACCACAGAAATTCAATAGAAATGTTATCGACTACATTTTACTACCAGACGCGTGTCGTCCGTTCGCAGAGCACAATTTTATCACAATTAATTCCGTTCACATTCATTCATTCATTTATTTATTTTTCTAAACATAGGTATTACATAATAAGTGATAGAGAAATAAGACACATACGTCACATTTTTAAACACGCGCCTGGAATCACGAAAAACAATCAGCTGTTCCATACATTTTTATGTTCACATAACTCAACAAAATGTATGGAACAGCTGATTTTTGTTTTGTGATTTCAGAGTTGGTCCCATAGTAAAAGTTGTTCATAATAATGAGTACAATGACCCCTTTTCGTATTTCAACCAGTGTTGCCAGAAGGTTACATTTCTTACATTTTTCGTAACTTTTGACCCCCTCGCGTAACATGTAAGTAATTTTTATATATAAGGCAATTTTCGTAACTTTTGAGAACAACGAGATTTGTAATACTAGATTTTTATTGCACGCAGTTTACGAACGCATTTCCATTCAACGCATCCAAATTGAACGCACCTAAAACTGGCGTTTCTAAAAAGTATTTCACTCTTTCACACTCAGAGATGGCTCTGAATGGAAAGCGCCATGACAAAATGAATCGTACCTATCCTGGGTTATTTAAAACTTGATGTTGCTTGAGCGTGTGCGCGCACGTTTCCTACTTCGCGAGTTCCCGCCGTTCGCAGTTTCGTAGCTACGGAAATGCCTATAGGCCAGGCACACTATATGTGATTTGTTTTGATTATTGTTTGTTGTCGTACAACTGTGAAAAAAGTGCGTGAGTGAAGTTCCGATGATTACATTTATTGTTTGGTAGGTAAGTTTATCGTTATAGTTTTTCAAATTGTCGTGATACGAGTGCATCCTATAGGTACGTATCGAATATTAGTAGTAGTTAGTTCAGAGTAAAAATAACAAATGCACTACCTCGTAGTTTTGGTTCAAACTTATAGAATAAGTTAAGTGCTAGACTAGATAGCAACAACAGTGAAGATGGTGCTGCGAACAAATGAAACTAGAGTCTGTTTTATCCTAAGATTAGATACATTTAATTCCGCAATTTTGCTGACATCAATTTGCCTCCGACCTCCGACCCCAAAAACACGTAAATAAAAAAAAAATCAATAATGTAACTTTTGCAGCAAAAATGTAACATTTCAGGAAACGAAACGTAACTTTCGACTCAAGGGCCCTGGCAACACTGATTTCAACTGACTAAAATTACACCCCGTATACAGGGTAAAATTAAAACCGGTGCGGATATTTTAGGAGGTGAAAGTACTCATGAATATGATCAACTTTTATTATGGGACCGACACTGAAATATGAAAAAAAAAAACAGCTGTTCCCTACAAAAATGCACTACAACACGATCAAAATGTATGGAACAGCTGATTTTTGTTTTCATATTTCCGTGTCGGTCGGGTCGGGAATATATGCAGTTGGTGGCAATTATTTGTGTTAAATCTTAGATTTTATGCCACCAACTGCATCAGACTGCTTGAAAAGTGCTCTTGTTTTGAACTTTTTTGTTGTTTTTTGGCAGTCGGGTTTTTTTAATTTTTAATTTACTATTTTTATTTTTCACTTTTTAGTTTTTAATGTATGTTTTCGTAATCTTCTTTTTTGTTTGTATATCGTTAATACTTGAAATAAAAACTAAAATCAATAAGTAAGAATTAGCGAGAATTATTGCTTTGTTAAACAACTTTAAATCGTTATATATCCTAAACTATTATTTTAAATGAAAAATGATAAAAGGAACCTAAAGATGATTTTAAAATACCTATTCAACGACACGCCACTTGACATAGTTCATTAACTTTTTTTTTTTTCATTTTGACAATATGGCGTCTGGTTGTCGCTGTGGTGAATTTTGATTACTGTTATGTCTTTAGTGACACTCGCAAGGTTAAGACGAATCGATTGACGTAAGAATTATCAAAATCAGCCTACGCATTTGGTCTCTAGAACGCCACATAGAAACAAACATACATATATACATACATACATACATACATACATACATACATACATACATACCTACATAGACTGATAAACACATTACCCTCCTTTGCGTCTCGCAGTCGGGTAAAAATAAACGCGCAGTACACTCACCGCTGTGCGTCTTAGCGGACGGAACTTTGTATTCATACTCGCGCGCGTTCTTCATCAGCAGCTCCGCGATGTCGGAGCCCACCACCACCTGCAATTGACGTCAGCTGTAATACTCTATACATAATATAAAACAATTAATTTTCGTGTCTATTTGTTCGCTTATTTCTTCTAAACTACGCAACGGATTTTGATGCGGTTTTCACTATAATTTAGACAATTTCGTATATCAGTAGAAATGTATCTACAATCTGTCACTTAGTCTATTCTTCTGTAGACAATACCCGTTTCTATCTTGGTCATGCGAGGCCGCCAGGAACCGTACATTTTTTCGGAATAAAAAGTAGCCCATAGCACTCAGGGATAATTTAGCTCTCTATTAGAGAAAGAATTTTCAAAATCGGATCCGTAGTTCTCGAGATTCCCCCTACATACAAACTTACAATAAATTACTTCTTTATAATATTGGTATAGATATAGTTACCCCGTTCTGCCGCAGCATGAGCGCGAGCAGGTCCCACAGCAGCACGTAGCCCGTGACGTCACGCGCGCCCTCACGCTCCGCGCTGCGCACGCGCAGCCCGCAATACTCGATCACACTCTTCTTGTGCGTCACACCTACACGTGCATTCAACTTAGTATACAGTCGACCGAGTTACTCACTAGGGTCCATTTCAATTGAATTTGTTAACTTTGTAAACAATGTCAGTATGGCCAACTGTCAAAATTTGATGAATTTGTATAGAAAGTTTGTTAACAAAGTTTACAAGTTCTATTGAAATGGACCATACATCTTCGTAAACGATTTCAGGCGCTTATGCGCTGGCGCATTTTGGCGCCATAGTACAACATAATGATTTACGTAGAACGATGTACGATCACACAAATCTATATCTGACCATTTCGAAAATAAAATCCTGTGCATATGATGACCACAGCTGTTTTGTATTAACTAATAGTCTTAAAACAAAAAAGGTTTTTTTTACTTACTATAGCGGCCGAGGGTTGCAATAGGTAGTTGATTATTAGTAAACTTGTACAAATTATTTAATTTCAAAGAAGGAATAGAAATGATAAAAAAGTAAAAAAAAAAATATCACAAAATAGAAACTTTTAAAGTTTTTTGAGGGGGAATTGTCGCGCAAAACGAATATTGTATGCGGTGGTGTGAAGTTTACTACGACGTTCGCAAGGCGTGACGTCACCGCGTGATAGTGTAGGTTAGGAATAGTCTTGACAGTGGGCAGATATAGATTTGTCTGATAGTACAATAAGATGAATAAAATATTTTCATGTAACTATAAGGGTGCTACCTTTGACGAGCGGCCCGGGGAAGGCGGCCAGCTCGCGCGCATGCGCGGTGTGCTGCAGCGCGGCGGCCAGCGGCAGCACGTGCACGGTGGCGGGCGCGCCGTCCGCCGGGTACGCCGTTATATTACTATAGATACCTTTGACGAGCGGCCCGGGGAAGGCGGCCAGCTCGCGCGCATGCGCGGTGTGCTGCAGCGCGGCGGCCAGCGGCAGCACGTGCACGGTGGCGGGCGCGCCGTCCGCCGGGTACGCCGTTATATTACTATAGATACCTTTGACGAGCGGCCCGGGGAAGGCGGCCAGCTCGCGCGCATGCGCGGTGTGCTGCAGCGCGGCGGCCAGCGGCAGCACGTGCACGGTGGCGGGCGCGCCGTCCGCCGGGTACGCCGCGCGCACCACCACCACGTCGCGCACGCTCACGCTGCCCTGCACGACACACGCTCACTCTCATTACTAATTACTATATCTGTGGTTTACCTCAACTCATCCTCACTTGAATTAACTCGAAACTCACGACGTTCTGGTCCGTACATAAATGGTCCTTCGAGCCGGATTGTTTTTTTTTGTATTAAATTGGCTTCTAACAGCCGTTGCTGCTAAACCAGTCTTCCGGTAAGGCCTTACAAAATGCCTCCAACCAGGCTCAAAGCTAAGAAAAAAACTAACAAACTAAGCGACCACACGCTAAGGGCCGGGGTACGAACCTCGGTTTGATATGATTTAGTGACGAATTTAAATCTACAGGCTTAGCGCGGGCTTGCTAGAGCAAGGGTCGGTTAGGGGACTGAGTCATCATCGGCGGCGGACTCGTGAAATTACGGGGTATTCGCGACGGGCCCCGTCGGCGAGGTCAGAATGACCCAGATGACTGTATTAAGGCTCATTTACATGGAGAGAGTTTTTCGCGATATTATGCATACGATTTCTCGACTCGTCTAAACACGGTCTTGTATGACATTTTTTCAAGTTCATACGAGTATCGCACAAATCGATTTGAAAGCGAAACTCGCCATTCGAGGTTGGTGATTGACGTGACATACCTTGACGTGCGCCGTGGAGTACCTGAAGGGCGTCATCCTCTCGGAGCGTACCGTTGACTCCTCCAGGTGCAGGTTGAGCGACATGTCGGTGTTCAGGTCCCTGTCACAGTCACACGGTCACTCACACGCTCACAACGATAACATGTGTAAGAGCCAGTGATCGGAGAAGGTGGAGCTATTGTTGGTAGGTTCTTACAACATGTTTTCATAGTATGGACACGCCCGAGATCCCGGGATTCATTGGAATTTATCATATTAATTGTTAAGGTTGATAGTGATTTTTCAAAGTACCTACTTGTGTGTAATTGTGTATATGTCACGGGAAATATCTGAACTTGGTTTAAACTGCGTTCACCCGCATAAAATTGTATACTTCCGACAATTTGTTGAATATGTAATAACTTAATAAGCTATAACTAATTAAAATTTCTTTTTTAAAGTTCTCGATAAAATAAAAATTCCGGGATCCCGGGGGCATGTCCATATTAAACATATACGTTTGAGTTCATTGGCTCTAAATAGCTCTACCTACTCCGATCACTGGTAATAGGGCTTCACTGGCGAGCTTCGACCGCTATCGCGAACGATCTTCGCCGAAGCTCGGAAATAAAGCCCTAGCGTTATTGTACAAATAAAAATACATATAATAGAGTAATGCAACATCTACTTAATACCAACGCGTAAAGCGGCGATTGTGCAACGTATTCGATAAAAAGCTAAATAAATTCAAATATAAAACTAAAACTGCGAAAGCTTTTGTGAAAAATGTAACAGAACATTATGGGACAATGTCACAGAGTGAATGAAATGTGCAGATGGAAAGAAAATGTTGTATAATAATATGTAGTAGAATCGTCAAGGGCGCATATATTTTAAGCTGCATGCCAGATATGATACGCAGCATGTGCACATTGTGCACTGTGTATTATTTTATTGATTCATTGAAACTGCATTATCTACGTGTGTAGTGGCGACACTTAGCTGGCACCCTAGGTGAGCGATAAACGCGACGCGATACTATACGAATATATTATGTAGCAGTAGCTGTTACTAGTAGCTGTTGTTGTAGAGAAATTAGAGATTGTCATTTACTTATGTTCCTAAGCATCGCGTCGCGTCGTTTTTCATCGCTCACCTCTTTACTAAATAATGGAGGGCATAACGATCACATCGATTTGCACAGAACTCTGCGCAAATCTTCGGTTGAGCTTTCCTGCAAACCATATCTGTCCGCAGCGTGTTTTAAATTAAATAATGAATAAAGTAAATGTGTTTCAGAGAGTCGTACGGGGCACGTTACAGTACAGTAAGCGAAGTGTAAGGCGGCTTCCTCGCCGGGTCGGTGCGTTTTCGTTTCGGTACAGATTCTTTACCGAGCGCATACGAGCGAGCGAGACAGCGCATGCGAGCGAGCGAGACGCGTGTATGCGCTCTGTACCGAAACGAAAATGCACCGACCTGGTCAAGGCGCCTAATGATACCTGTCGGAGAGGTCAGTGCGCAGCGAGGGCGCATCGCGCAGCGAGCCGGCGGCGTCCAGCCGGAACCCGTAGTACCTACGTACACCACACGCGTCACAACCTCTCACCGCACTACGCCGCGACACGGCCGTCTCACCGCGACGCTACGCCGTAGCCGCTCACCGCGACGCTACGCCGTAGCCGCTCACCGCGACGCTACGCCGTAGTCGCTCACCGCTACCGAACCACTCAATACGCATCTCCCAAGGTTTTACTACCGACTTCAGAACGTACAGTACCCACCAATTAAAGTATTATACACTAGCTTCCGCCCGCGGCATCGCCCGCGTTTTCCGGGATAAAAAGTAGCCTATGTGTTATTCCAGACTATAATCTATCTGTGTGCCAAATTTCATCCAAATCCGTCCAGCCGTTTCAGCGTGAAGAAGTAACAAACATACATACACACACACACACACGCCCAAACTTTCGCATTTATAATATTAGTGGGATCGAGCTTTACAGAGAAAGTTGGCTGCTAGGGTTCCGTAGAGAAATTGTTTTTTCAGCTCTTAATAGATACCGGACAATGAGTACTTCGTGCGTGAGATGACGGTCTATAAAGCCGAAGCTAACCAATTATCTCTTCCCAAAACTCGATTTTTTTTATTTTCTGCCGGGTACTGTAGCTTTATCTACAGTTCTGTATTATTAATGAAACACAACTGCTGATAATCGTGTAGTCTATTACTATAAGTAGGAAATGGAAATTCCCTACAGACCGCTACGAAGAGCGGTAGCGGGGAATATGGTAAGAACAGCAGGAGTCGTGTGTAGAGTCGACAATACACCGATGGCATCGACTTCTAATGAAACTATTAACGGAGAGGCGAGCACAAGGCCGCGGTACAGCACCGTCAGTAATCGTTCACGGGCTTATCTGTTTCCGTCAGCCGTCGTAAAGCAGTGAGAATTCATTAAAATATGATTCGCAGCGCGTATACAGGGTAAAATTAAAACCAGTGCGGATATTTTAGGAGGTGAAAGTACTCATGAATACGATCAACTTTTATTATGGGACCGACACTGGAATATGAAAAATAAATCAGCTGTTCCATACATTTTGATCGTGTTGTACCTAGTGCATTTTTGTAGGGAACAGCTGTTTTTTTTTTCATATTTCAGTGTTGGTCCTATAATAAAAGTTGATCATATTCATGAGTACATTCACCTCCTAAAATATCCGCACTGGTTTTAATTTTACCCTGTATAACGCGTTGTATAGGAACTGTTCGTATTAGCAGTGATGAGTGAGACATGTTGTTTCGATAGCTTTCTTATATAACAATGACAAAGCAAATATAAGTCTTGATAATTATGAATTACTTGCATTTTCCTTCTCAGCATGAATAAACAACTCATACATCAACCCCTTTACTAATAGACGACTCTACCACTGATTAAATAACTATATTAACTATCCTTGTCATTTGTATAACAATGAATAGAGATGGCAACTGAAATAAGAGCTGTTTAATTTAATTATCGTCTAAAGCAAAGGGGGCAAGAGGCTAGTAGAGAAATAATCACTTTACTCTGTAACGTAATTATTATCTTGATGTGTACTTTAGTGAAGCGTGTTCAACAACCTCTTATTAAATGCTATGGCATGTGTCAACATTAGTGGCAGCCCCTCCGCACACAATACTTGATGGAACAATAATAACAATAACATCATCCCCCAGTAGCGGATCCAGGAATTATTTTTGCTGAGGGCTCATCAGGGCCCCAATTCTGCTATTTGAATAGTGTATGAATGGTGTCATGATGACAGCATTACTATCAAAACGTAAGCGGTCATTGGCTTAGAGCAAGACTAACTCTTTCGTCATTGGTCAAAACGATGCCATTGAGACACTATTCTGACACGATTCTAACAATTGTATTAGCAGACTTGGGGCCCAGATATGATTTTTTGGGGGGGCTTATTCCGGCCACATACACCCGGAATGCCCGCCTGGAATTAAGAATCATAGACAGTGAACTGTCTATAATTTACAGACTTTTACGTCGAAGGGAATGATTGCGGCTGGAATCGTTCATAAATTTCAGTTTTCATTCATTCAATGTCTCTAAATGTTCCAGCCGCAATCATTCACTTCGGCGTACAAGTCTATAAATCATAAACAATTCACTGTCTATGATTCTTAATTCCGGAAGGGCATTCCGGATGTATGTGACCGGCCTAAGAGGTAACAATCAAAAGACTAAACTACTAATCTAATCTAAAATCTGTCAAAACAGGATTTTGGGGAGGGGGGGGGGCTTCAGCCCCTAGCCATGGATCCGCTACTATCGTCCCCCGCGTGTGCTGTGTGTCTAAAGCCACTCTCGCCCCGTGCTGTCGCTCGGTATGTATGTACAGCGTAAGCAAAAATGCGACTTGTGTGTTTGCTCGTGTGTATGACATTTAAATCTGTGTGGCAATACATGTGAGCAGAGACGAGCGGGTTCTGTAAGTTTGAACAACACTGACCAGCTGTCAAATATCATGTCAGCTCTAGTCTAATTGACAACAGATTCAGTTGGTTACGCTCTCATACCACGTAGGGTGACAAGTTCCGACCAGAAGCCCGATTTTCATATATAAAAATGTTTAAAATATAGTTCCGATTTGGTTCCGAATTAGTCTCAAATGTCATATATGTCACAAATGGTATGCTCTTATCCGTTTGATCTTGTCATTTAGCATATGAATGAGAATACCATTTGTGACATTTATATGGCGTTGACATTGTATCAGAACCAAATCGGAACAATATTTTGAACATTTTTATTTATTGGACTTCTGGTGTCCAGCCTCTGCTCACACGCATCACCGTGTAAAATTCGTTCGTATGTAGTGTAGTGTGGTGTGTCCTCGTGCATCACTCACGTGTCGTTCCCCTTGAGGCCGGTGGTGCTGGAGCGGCCCGAGTGCACGCTGCCGCGCTCCTCGCGCCGCCCCTCGTACGGCAGGCTGCCGAAATCTGTTGCAAAACATTATGCACTATAATCTAGACAACTTTATTTGTTTGAACTTTGAACGCGCTAATCTCTGGTACTACCAGTCGGATTCGAAAAAATCTTTTTATATATGATAGCCAGATTTATGAGGAATAGTATAGGCTACTTAATACCACGCTACGACTTTTCGGAGCCGAGCAACGGGGGTATAACCGCGGGGCACAGCATTTTATTTTATTTTCAAAAAGCTGCTTGCATTTGCCAGGCGCGGTCGCAGCCGACTGTTTGAGGGGACGGTATGACCCCCCGGTCATACCGTCGCCCGCCATGAGCTGCTTGTACACCTGCATGTAGGCGGCGGGGTTGGTGAGCCGCAGGTGCTCGTAGTACTGTGAAGGCGTGCTAGTTACCGTCGTATGCGGGCGCGGTGTTGAGTGTCGCGGGCGCGGCGCGGTAGTCTCTGGGCACGGGCGGCGCGTGGCCCGCCATGAGCTGCTTGTACACCTGCATGTAGGCGGCGGGGTTGGTGAGCCGCAGGTGCTCGTAGTACTGGTACTGCTGCCGCTGCGCCAGGTACGGGTCCGCGTACCCGCCACCGCCGTACTCTGGAATAAAAGTTGTTTTATTAAATAAATCATGCGGTTACAACTCTGTGGCTAGCCAGGATTTGCAAGTTTGAACCATGTCAACGCACACCTTGTGAGAGTCATCCTTCTTTCATCATTTAGTGCTGGCAATCTTCCATTGCTGGCCACTTCATTCATCCCATTCTTCTAAATTCGGTTTAGATTTTAACTTTAAATTTCAAAATTAGAACATCTCATATTTTTTTGCATTGTTTCGTCATTCTTTGTCTGGTCTCCAACGACATCACTGGTGACCGCTGAACCGCTGTACTGTTATTATTTATTACCTACTACCTATTTATCAAGTGTGCAAAGCTATAAGCAAATAGTATCTTTTTGTAACAGTTATTTTTATACCTCTGTGTAACGTTATAAAGTGCAAAAATACAACCTACGTCTCGCAATATACCTCTCCAACCATCCTGCAGTGTTTTATTTAAATAATATCAAGATTTGTGTCTGTGGAGTCTCCCTCCGATAGCTAGCCGAGGTAGAGAGGACGGAGGAGGGAGGCACTCTGCGACAACCTACACAAACATATTAAAGATTATAATTTTAGATTAGTGCCGCCATTTTTAGTTCGTTTCTTCATTAGCGCGGGTTATAATAAAATATTACTTGATGACAAAAAATTGCTGAATAACACATCTTGTTCTTGATACAATAATTGTTGTATCTGATGCATGCAGTGGGGTGGGGGATCCAGGAATTATTTCTGAGGGGTCTGGGGGCTATCTAGATATGAAGTTTAAGGGGCTGAGATTTGGGGGGGGGCTTCAGCCCCCATCCCGGCCCCGCCCTTCTGAATCCGCCACTGAATGGATTTAAATAAAATATTATATCTGATAACATGTTTTTATACAACTGTATCCGAGTGAATACGCAGCATAACGTGAAAGACCAGCTAGCTCCGCAGGGACCGAGCCACTAGTGCACTACACCTGCATGTTGGAAAGATCCTGGTGTGGTAGATAGATAAGTTACCATCGTAGAAGGGCTCGGCGGTGCGGCGGGTGGCGCGGCGGTCGCGGCGGCGCGGCTCGTGGAGGTCGTCGTCGGTGAGCGCCACCTCGCGCGAGTCCGGCCGCGACGGCGACGAGAACTCGCCCGCTGCTGGTGGCAAGGGTTGTACTTTGTAGTGGCTTCAATGAGGTACATGGTTCATGGTTCCCTATACTTGGTTCAAATTATTTATACAGGGTGTCAGGTTAGACAGTGGCAATACGAAAAGGGGTCATTGTACTCATTATTATGAACAACTTTTACTATGGGACCAACACTGAAAACGCCAAAAAAAATTCTGCTGTTCCATACATTTTGTTGAGTTATGTGAACATAAAAGTATAGAGCAGCTTATTTTATTTTCGCAATTTTAGGGTTGGTCCCATAGTAAAATTTGTTCATAATGATAAGTACAATGACCCCTTTTTCGTATTGCCACTGTCTAACCTGTATAAAGACTATAAGCCTGTCTTAGCTATTTTATTTTTTCTTATCTTTAGTCTCGAGCTGTTCATGATACAGAAAATTTTGTCTGCGCTACCATGTAGTCATGTATGGTCTTTACAAAATATAAAAACATCTTATTAGGAATAAGATCATATTAATTCATGATTTTTGAGGCACATAAGTTTTCAACAAATAACCCATATCGATTTCAAGTCTAGTTATAGACAATTCATCTTTAGAATACAGCAAAAACATAGAGGACTGTGGTGCACAACAATTATTAAACACATTATCTTGTTCAGAGACCAAATCTACAAATGTATAATTATATAAAAGGTGCGATACCGAATACACCTCATAGCTCAGTGATTGACAAGAGATAAGGATAAGTTTTGATGTACGCGCATTCCGATAGACATCTATGTATGTTACAGAGATAAACCAGTGTTGGCAATCATAACACAGTATTATGTATAACACAAAACTTTAGTGAATAAATTGTAGCGAATGTATTCTGTTAAATGTGTGTAAATAATGTATGTTACAAAAAGTTTCGCAAAACGATCTCAATGCCAAAGCGTGGCCAATATTAATGTTTTAATATTCATGAGCGAATCGTTACGATGAACATTCTTATGTTCGATACTTACGAAACCCTAATTATATGTTTGTGATTTACACAGTGATTGTCACAATCATTCACTTTCTTTGTAAAACCAGAAAAAAGTAGGTCGTTCAAAAAAAATGGTTATCAAAAATAATCAGTGTAAAGCCACTAGTTAAGTACTTGAAGTTTTTTTTTTTATAAGAGCAAACTAAATTTAGATTTCAGTGTATGTAACATGTATGAAAGCGACCAAAACGTGTTATAGGTAAATACAGTTACATCAAACATGTGGCATGCATACTGTACACGCGCGCCGATGTTAAAATAACTTGATTTATCGTTTTGCAGTACTTCAATTAGAAACATAAAGGGCCGTACCACAAAAAAGATAAACACGTGCTGCCAATGCTGCCAAAAATAATAGGCACTTGTTTTAGCACTAACTTGTCTAAAACAAGTGTGTATTATTTTTTGGTAGCATTCGCGTTTAACACATGTTTATCTTTTTGTGGTAAGGGTGAAAGTGTTCAAGTCAGTTTACACGTAAGGGCGCGCGCGCACTGTGCGACGACATTCACCGCATGGCACGAAAAGTAGCGTTGTTTGTACCTTGTTTCATACAACTATCATTAGTTTTTGCATCGCTCGAGAATGTCACAACTGCAAAATAAATATAATAGACTGTCAGTCAGTAAGTCGAACATATAATAAGGTGATAAATTAATGTGATAAAGCTGTATAAATAAACAATAAATATTATGAAATATAATCGGGCGCAAGCTTTGTTTTCATAACAATCAGTTATTTAGATATTAAGAAGGGGAGATGTGAATTCAAGTGACCGATAAACAAATGGACCTATTGCTATAGAATTTTATTGCTTTTTAATTTTATTCTTAGTTAACACTTTAACAATTATCATTGTATGAGGAAAATTAATTGTCACTAAATAATTTCAATTATATAGAAGGTCTAATAATAATTAATAGGTCCAAATGAAGTTTGTAGGGCACTCGAGCAGTGGCGTGCCTAGAGGGCAAGCTCGAGGGTATTTGACTTAATTTTTCATGAATGTGAGTAGCGTACAATATAAAATACACTCAGACTTGCTCTCAAGGCACGCCACTGCACTCGAGGATATTATGTTGGACCGACTCAGAACAATATGTGCGTACTGACCTCTCCGGGGGTCTTCCTTGTCGCGCTGCTGGCGCAGGTTGCCGTACGTGCGCGACGGGTCGATGTCGCGGTAGGCGCGCTCGTAGCGGTCGCGGTGCCGCTCGCCGCGCCGCCGCTCGCGCCTCTCGCGGTCGTCGTCGTATCGTCTGTCTCGCTCTATCGTGTGGTACCGCTTGTTTCGGTCTCGCTCCTCGCCGTACCGCCGCTCCTTGTCGTCCGGACGGGGCGGTTTCGATGATGTGTACGAGCCCTCTCGGTGACGCCTTACAAGTTAAATTACAATTAGACAAAAGAATGAATTTGAAAAAAAAAAAAATATGTGAAAGGTGTGTCCACTGACCTTCGATCTCTCTCCCTGTCGCTGTAGTAGTCGGTGTCCTCCGTCTCGTAGCGCTGGCCGCGGTCGGCGCGGCGGCGACGGCGCGCGTCGGGGCTCTCGTCGCGCTCGCGCCGGTCGCGAGTGTAGCCGTCCCGCTCTCGCCGGTCCTTTTCTCCGCGCCGATCTTCCCGAACAGACCTCCTGTCCGGGTCATACTTCCTGTCCCCGCGAGAGTACCTGCCGTCCTTGTCGCGTTCTCTATCTCGCTCCCTTTCGCGTTCTCTATCCCGCTTTTGGTCTCTATCTCTGGTCGATTTGTGCTTATCTCTATCTCGTCTCGGCGACGATTTGAATGCTCTATCTCTTTCCGAATCTTCTCCTGAAGTGTTTACTCTATTTAGAGACTGCCGTCTTGAACTTGTCGTTGGATGGTCTATGGAATCTGATAAATCCGTCTTTCTGTCTGAAATCATGTCCGTGAGAGTGATGTCAGCGCCATCCAACACCTGCTCGCGTGAATACGTCAGTTCTGTTGATGAAATGATGCTCAAGTCTTGCAGATTCTCGCCCTCCATGGTGACTTCTCTCTGCTGCTCGTCCGGCGCGCTGAAGTCCGGCGACGCGTCGTTACTGGACTCCCTCGCGCCGATAATGTTCCTCGGCGGATTTCTAGTGCTTTGTTCAGTATAATCAGACCCATCCACATTCTGCTCTCTAACATCGGGCGGTCCAGTGTCCGTTGGCATAGAGAAGTCATGGTCCAGTCCTGTCACCACGCGATGTTCGTTGGCACCAGCATAGTTAGAGCCCTGGTACTGAGGGTACTCGTCGTTACTTGGTTCGCCCGGTACCATTCTGTCCAGGCCTATCGGTCGCCTCTCTGTCACCCTACCAGGTGGTGGCTGTGTGTAATTGTCTGGGGTCTGTTGCCCGTCAGCCTGACGGTACGGACGGACGCCACTGTCGGTCGGTTGTCCGTCAATGTGGCGGTCTAGATAATTGTCTCCTGGCTGATTGTAAGCATTCTCAGCTTCAGTCTGTTGTCCTGGTACCATTCTAGCTAAGCCTGGTGGAGGTTCATCACCAGAAATGTTCAAATTCTGACTATATTCAGACTCCTGTTGTCCAACTACCATTCGCCGCAAGCCAGGCGGTGGTGCGCCTCTGCTAAAATTAGTATTTTCACCATAGTCACTGCTTGACAAATGTGCCGTTTGTAGATATTCATTTCTATCATTCCTTGGTGCTACTTCCAAGTTATCGGGGACCTGTTGCGAGACAGGCATCGGCCTGAAAGCCGATACCTGAGGCTGATCTGGCCGCTCTGAATTATCTGGAGTTGTTTCTAAGTTTGCCTCAAATCCAAGTGGCACTCTGTTGTGCTGGGACACCTTGCTAACAGCTGCAGGTGATGTTAGATTAGTACTCGACATAGGAGGTGGGAATGCTTGTACAGTTGTAGCACTAGTAGATACCTTAGCTATGGTTTTGTGAGAGAATGGTCCTGCATTCATTTTGAATGGATTCTGGCTTGTAGTTGGTGGTGGGAAATTGGGGGGTGGTATAGCTGATGAAGAGGGTGGAGCTGCTAATGCGGCAGATGAGGAAGTAGAAGGAGGCAAAGAGACAGATGAAACTGGTGGAGGTGGTGGCATGGTTGAAGACATTGATGGAGGGAAAACATTAGATGAAACAGGAGCGGGAAAATTAGCTGGAGACACAGCAGGTGGTGGTTGTATTGTTGAGCCCTGTTCTTGACTGGCTCTGAGCTCCACCTCATGACCCAGATGTAATGCTTCTGTTGAAGGATTCTCATGATTGTTCAGGTTCATTTCTTGCATAGGAGCAGACAGCTCATCATGACTTTCACTCCTACTGTTACTGTGAACACTGTCAGCTAAAGTTGGTTCATCAGCGGGCCTAGACCATTCACTATTTTGAGGGTAGCCCTCATCTAAACCAGGTTGAGAATAATTAAAGTTAGAATTGTCTGTGTTTAGCCCTGGACTACTCTTACTAGAGTTCCTAGATTGATTTTCACTTCTATAAGTTCCTTCAGATTGAGTATGAGGACCATCACTTGACTCTTGTGACATTTGGGATTCGATGGACCACTGGGGTGTTAAATTGTCTAAATGGAAGCGTTTACCTAAGGCTAGATTAGGCAGCCGCTCCTTGACCACCTCTCTATCATTCAAAGTCCTGACTTCTTCTGCATGTTGTGCAGAAGTATTACTAGCACTCACGGGTGCATTAGGTTCAGGCACTATGTTATTTTCTACTGCAGGGTTTGATACAGGTAGAGTGGGGGGTTCCTTATTTTCATTATTGTGAGGCACAGTGGCAGGTTCTTTAGATTCTTTCTTGTCATCCATGGACCAGTTCCAACTATCAGTTGATGCAAAACTCTCTTCTATAACATTAGCATTGTTGAACACCTGTTGCTGCGGCGGAGCAGCCTGCTGGATGGCATTCTGAGAAGCCTTCTGAGCTAGTTTAGCAGATTCCTCCCAGCCCCAGTCCCAGTTGTCCTCCCAGCTGTCGGCGTTGGGCTTGTTTTGTTGAAACTTGTTCTGTTGCTGTGCTCCTTGGTTCTGATAATAATTTTGTTGGTAACTTTGTTGTTGAGTGCTATTAAAGCCTTGGTTTGTATAGTTCTGGTTGAACTGATTTGGATTTGGTTGCTGATAGTACTGGTTTGCATTGGAGGGGTACTCCGGCTGCTGGTACACCGGGCCATACTGCTGGTTGTACTGGGGCGGCTGCTGCTGAGGCGGCTGCTGGGCTGGCATCTGCCAAAATTGCTGTGGTTGAACATTCCCTGTCGTGCCTCCTTGATAATTTGGGTACATGCTCTGTTGGTTCCCAAATGTCTGCAATGATATAAATGCTTTGTTTGATATAACTTCCAAAATGTTGAGAAGGTTTAACTATAATTACTTAATTACAAAAAACAATTGGGCAATCATGCTAATTAGTAATTTAATTACCTACTTAGTAGAAGTTATTGATTGTCTACAAATCCGGATTAGACTACTTAAATGAAGAGAATGCATATTACAAAGATCAATTAAATAGGCACAGTAAAAGTGAATGTTTATGTATGCATCTGTGACGGGTGGTGCACATCGGCGCGGTAGGTCCACGTCATTGTTTACGTCTGGCAGATATAACCTGCTCGCTCACCTGTGCCTGAGGCGCGGCGTAGGGCTGCTGCTCGGGGCCCGGCGGTGGCGCCGCGCCGCCCTGCGGCCGTTTCATCCAAGACATGCCGCGTGATACCACCGCTTACATAACATTCGCGAGGGCTCCGCTCACATATGCTACGGCTGTGACCGACAGCCCCGTCACTATCATGGAATGGAATGAAACGATACAAGAAAACACTTTCACTATCGTGCCAGATGTTGTCACTACACTGAACTTAAAATACTATTGCAACTTGTACATGAGCCAAGATTAGGTTGTCGTAAAGGAGAAGGAGTAACTGCGTCTATAAAAAAATTATTTTATAAATATTTTATAAAGAATTTGTTGACAGCAGCCCATCGATCGAAGGTGCCCTGTTGGCAGTGTCGCCATTCTAATTTCTATTTTCTCCCAAAGACTATGTTTCTCCTACATTTCCCAGCATTTTCTAATACTAGAATCGACCATCAAAAATATTAAAATTAGCTCAAAAATCTAATTTACAATAAATCTATTTAATTCTTTAAAAATTTATCCGGTGAGAGGTGGATAGTTTTTAGGGTTCCATACCAAAATGCTAATAAAAATTATTTGGCAATTAATTGTGTTAAATCTTAGATTTTATGCCACCAACTGCATCAGACTGCTTGAAAAGTGCTCTTGTTTTGAACTTTTTAGTTGTTTTTTGGCAGTCGGGTTTTTTTAATTTTTAATTTACTATTTTTATTTTTCACTTTTTAGTTTTTAATGTATATATATAATAATATATTTATAATGTAATGTAATGTGTTTTCGTAATCTTCTTTTCGAGCCCTTCATTTTGATACCCCACATGATAGGTTTTGAGGATAAGTAAGAATTAGCGAGAATGATTGCTTTGTTAAACAACTTTAAATCGTTATATATCCTAAACTATTATTTAAAATGAAAAATGATAAAAGGAACCTAAAGATGATTTTAAAATACCTATTCAACGACACCCCACTTGACATAGTTCCTCAACTTTTTTTTTTTCATTTTGACAATATGGCGTCTGGTTGTCGCTGTGGTGAATTTTGATTACTGTTAAGTCTTTAGTGACACTTGCAAGGTTAAAACGAATCGATTGACGTAAGAATTATTAAAATCGGCCTACGCATTTGGTCTCTAGAACGCCACATAGAAACAAACATTCATACATAGACTGATAAACACATTACCCTCCTTTGCGTCTCGCAGTTGGGTAAAAAAGGAACCCTTATGGTGCGACTTCGTCTGTCTGTCTGTCTGTCACACCTGCTTATTTCAGCAATTACTAATGCTATCGACTTGAAATTTGGAACAGTTATAAAGAATGCTTGCCAAACTTTATTGAAAATGAAATAAGTCAAAAAATGTTTTTATTTTAATTGCAAAAGGGGCCGGAGTGGGGGTCCGAAATTTCAAAGTGGGGTTACTAGGTCAAGTGAAATATCATATAAAAGGGCTTAATCTGCACATTTCAAAATATATTTTCATTTTATTTTATTTCTCACAGTTTTCGACTTATGATAAAAAATGTCTGAAAAAAAAACCAACCGAATGCAGAACCTCCTCCTTTTTGGAAGTCGGTTAAAAATACCATTCCCCCCCCTTATCTCCGAAGTTTACGAAGCGAGAAATCTGAAATAATTAGAGTTGATAGGAATTGACCCAAATATTGCACCAAAAATAAAACGCAGTTTTTTCAAAATCATTAAAATTCCTTCACAAACTAACTTAGTTATGCGGTCCGGTTTTTTACACTTTATACGTCTAAAACCGATACGGAACCCTCGGTGCGCGAGTACGACTCGCACTTGGCCGGTTTTTTTTTCCATTATAGTCTGGCAAACGAAAGCTGGTCCTGAAAAAGCGCGGCAAATTTTAAAAAAACACATTATGGTATCACTAAGAACAGTAGGAATAAATTGTGTTGATACTTGACAACAAATAATATGTTAGGGGCGGATTTTTTAATTGTTTGAAAAATAAATGCGGTGGCTGGGTGGACATATTTTCTACACAAAAGATGCCAAACAACCACATCTATTCCTCAGAAAAAGTTAACTGACGATTGAAAAATCGAACGTAAGTAAAATAGGTACGTAATTGGTTTTAATTTTACGAAGATTATTTGTTATATAGATTCTATATATAATATAAACCAGTTATTACATAATTATGCGAATAAGGTAAATATGACAATTGGAAATATTTAATAAGTATAAGTATCAAAACTATATCAGGTAAAATAACACTATAAAGAATGTTGCCATGTAAATTTCGATTAAATCTCAGGCTCAGCTTTCGTTTGCCTATTTTTTTTTGTGCCTTTGTGGTGTATGTACGCTTGGAAGAATAGTATACTGGAGGTAGTCTAACCGTGTCTACATTGTATACCACATGAATAAATAACCAAGCAGAATGAAAGCTTCATACTAACGCAGTGCGTAGGTACACTACTACACGCACAGCTATGAGTGCGTGACCTGTGACTGACAAGGCTTGCGGGGAGTGCACCGGCGCCCGCTCGGGTACAAACCGGTTTGAGCTGGCTCAGTACCAGCCATCCAGCAGCGAGCGGTACGACGCGGACGTTTTATTTTATATTGTTTTTAAAATCCGGTCACTATTAATAATGACCGGTCTGTATTAATAATGCCCGTATCAATTGGGCCGTGTGATTATAACTGCATGATTAATCATAATCACTTTTACCGGTCATTATGAATTATGACCCCCCTGTCTTGGGCAAAATAATAAAATCCATGAACTGTAGTGTTTTTGTAAGCGGCTAAGGAGGCTAAGTGGTTGAAGGTGTCGAAGGGGTAGAAGGGGTCGTAGGGGTCGAAGTCCGAAGTTGTCGTAGGTGTCAAAGGTGTCGTAAAACCAAGCAAAATAAGAACAAAAAAATATTGAGAGATGGAAATTTGTAGAAATACAATATAATAGATACCCGCAGCCTAATTGCGTAACTCAATTTCTATCACCATGGCCTTCATTTTGACAGTTCACCAACTTTCATTGCGGCGTTGATCTAGTTACGGGAGCATGGATTATGAAACATACAGCGTAATGAACGTCAAAATCAATGGCATGGTGATAGCAATTGAGTTACGCAATTAGGGTGCTGCTTAACTGTTTGAATAAAACATTTTGATTTTATTTTATTTTTTTCATTTCTAAAGGCGTGTCTCCTGCACCAAATTTTGAACAAAACATTGTTTTACGAACATGTTCACGAATTTAAATCATTCATTCACGCGTCTCCTGCGATGTTCGATGTTTTTGTTTTGCTAAACAAGAACATCGAACAATGTATGACAGGTATGCCTAGGGTTGCCAACTATCCTATCCTACTTCCTACTAATCCTACTAATATTATAAATGTGAAAGTTTGTGAGGATGTATGGATGTATGGATGGATGTTTGTTACTCTTTCACGCAAAAACTACTGAACGAATTTTGATGAAACTTTACAGTAATATAGCTTATACATCATAATAGAATCAGAATAGGCTACTTTTTATCCCAAAAAACGCGGGCGAAGCCGCGGGCGGAAGCTAGTACTTTATAATAACGTATCCTACTTTATTTTCTACTAGCTTTCGCCCGCGGCTTCGCCCGCGTTTTCCGGGAGTAAAAAGTAGCCTATGTGTTATTCTAGGTCCCAGGCTACCTCCTTGCCAAATTTCATCCAAATCCGTCCAGCCGTTTCAGCGTGAAGAAGTAACAAACATACACACACACACAAACCTTTGCATTTATAATATTAGTGGGATTAGTGGAAGTGGGATATTTATAATTTTGCATAAAAATAAAGTATGCGAAAATACTTTATTTTCAATTTTACTATACATGTGCAAATACATCTGATAGCTTACCAAATTTTAAAAAAATATATTTCTGATTTACTCTCTGTTCCCGCCACTTCAGCTTTCACTAAAAGAGGTTTTTCGGTATCGAATCTGACATGGCGAGAAGAGAGAAACAAATGGTCCATAAAAATAAAAAACGTGTTATTAATTATTTATTTAAATATAAATTTCGGTTGTCAAACTAGCCTTGATACTTTCAAAGACAACATAAAAAATATTACGTGTGCTAAAAGTACCAACACATTTTTTTTTTTATGTGAATAAAAACATACTTAAATACGAGAAATCCTTTTTTTTTCTTCCAAATAAGTTATTTTTCTCAAAAAAAGTTGGCAACCCTAGGTATGCCATTTCAAAATGAGTTCCGAAGAATGTGAGGTCATTCATTCATTCCATTCATTCCCCCGCAGGCGAACGCGGTGATGTTTTCCGCTAGGCTCGGCAAACATGTTTGTGAACGATAAACGAACAAAATCGTTTAATCGTTCACTCTATCGTTCACGTTATCGTTCGTTCAATGTTCGTCGAACACAAAAACAGGGCGCAAGAGACCCGGCTTAAAGGCGTGTCTCCTGCACCAAATTTTGAACAAAACATTGTTTTACGAACATGTTCACGAATTTAAATCATTCATTCACGCGTCTCCTGCGATGTTCGATGTTTTTGTTTTGCTAAACAAGAACATCGAACAATGTATGACAGGTATGCCTAGGGTTGCCAACTATCCTATCCTACTTCCTACTAATCCTACTAATATTATAAATGTGAAAGTTTGTGAGGATGTATGGATGGATGTTTGTTAAGGCGTGTCTCCTGCACAAAATTTTGAACAAAACATTGTTTTACGAACATGTTCACGACCTTAATTCATTCATTCACCCGTCTCCTGCTATGTTCGACGTTTTTGTTTTGCTAAACAAGAACATCGAACAATGTATGACTGGTATGCCTAGGGTTGCCAACTATCCTATCCTACTTCCTACTAATCCTACTAATATTATAAATGTGAAAGTTTGTGAGGATGTATGGATGTATGGATGGATGTTTGTTACTCTTTCACACAAAAACTACTGAACGAATTTTGATGAAACTTTACAGTAATATAGCTTATACATCATAATAGAATCAGAATAGGCTACTTTTTATCCCAAAAAACGCGGGTGAAGCCGCGGGCGGAAGCTAGTACTTTATAATAACGTATCCTACTTTATTTTCTACTAGCTTTCGCCCGCGTTTTCCGGGAGTAAAAAGTAGCCTATGTGTTATTCTAGGTCCCAGGCTACCTCCTTGTCAAATTTCATCCAAATCCGTCCAGCCGTTTCAGCGTGAAGAAGTAACAAACATACACACACACACACACACAAACCTTTGCATTTATAATATTAGTGGGATTAGTGGGAGTGGGATATTTATAATTTTGCTTAAAAATAAAGTATGCGAAAATACTTTATTTTCAATTTTACTATACATGTGCAAATACATCTGATATCTTACCAAATTTAAAAAAAATATATTTCTGATTTACTCTCTGTTCCCGCCACTTCAGCTTTCACTAAAAGAGTTTTTTCGGTATCGAATCTGACATGGCGAGAAGAGAGAAACAAATGGTCCATAAAAATAAAAAACGAGTTATTAATTATTTATTTAAATATAAATTTCGGTTGTCAAACTAGCCTTGATACTTTCAAAGACAACATAAAAAATATTACGTGTGCTAAAAGTACCAACACATTTTTTTTTTATGTGAATAAAAACATACTTAAATTCGAGAAATCCTTTTTTTTTCTTCCAAATAAGTTATTTGTCTCAAAAAAAGTTGGCAACCCTAGGTATGCCATTTCAAAATGAGTTCCGAAGAATGTGAGGTCATTCATTCATTCCATTCACTCCCCCGCAGGCGAACGCGGTGATGTTTTCCGCTAGGCTCGGCAAACATGTTTGTGAACGATAAACGAACAAAATCGTTTATCGTTCACTCTATCGTTCACTTTATCGTTCGTTCAATGTTCGTCGAACACAAAAACAGGGCGCAAGAGACCCGGCTTAACAGTTAATAATGTAGGTACCCCGATTTTATATTTACAATAACCGATTGACAGCCCTATGAAAGTAGGTAAGAATTTTGAACTCTGTTAGGAAGCTTTCATTCTGCTCGGTTATTTATTCATGTGATACATACTGTGTGAAAGCTGCCATTTCTCGTTGACAGTGATACAGTGACGTCACTGTAAAGTACACCGTAATGTTTGGATACAGTGACGTCACTGAAGCGTCAACTCTTCCCTAGTCACGCAACTAATACAAATCTCAAACAAAAAACGGCCAGCGGCTTTATGTCCTTAGGCTCTGTCTATATATTATATTAAAATGTCCATAGCTGTTGTTGCACTACACGTTTACAGCACGTTTTTCACGAACCGTTTTTTTCATACGTTTTAAAAAGTGGTGGGGATCGTTCTGCAGGCCTATTGGCTAACAATCCGTAAATAATCGAATACGAATTGAAAACGTCTGTAGTGCCCAAACGCCCTATGGGTGTACGGTATGTATGTCGCACTGACCTCCATAATATAAACAATGGAGGTCAGTAGTACCTGTCGGGTATGTACCCATAGAGCATAAAATTATTGTCCAGGGTTGCCAGACGAGGAGTTTAAAAATAAAATTAAAATAAAAAACTTACAGCAAAAACTATTAAAGGGGCTTTCCTTTTAGCGCAATGCGTAAAAACTCAATTAAAAGAGCAAACCATCTGAGATAATGATATCGGGAATGTAATCGTCAGGCCTGCATTCAAAAACTTGCTATTGAGTAGTTACTATAAATAGTTCTACTGTAGAAGCTAGACAGTGATTTCGATGACCCCACTTTTACCAAACACTTTTACACATGGTTTTGTGGGACTTAGTTACATGATAACATTATGATGTATGTATATAATAATAAATAAATAAAATACTTGTATTATCATATTTCTTTTTCTTGCACATTTTACAACTTCCTATGATTCCTATCTTATTTCTAGTTTTGGGAGTTAGCTACAGTAGCTATGCGCTACGCCAGCTGTGTCGCTTTGAAAGTACATTTTTCACTAGTACGATCGAGCCGATCGTTATCCAATTTCCCAGGGCCAGGAAGGTTGTAAATTACAGTACTTTTATGTACATACCTACGATTTTCTGTCGACCTCATACTAAATCGTACTAAGACCAAAAAATATATAAATACGATTTAATAATTGTATGTACTAACGGCAACAATATCGACCTTCGACCTGTCACTGTAAACTAAAGGCTGCTTGTTTTCAATTCGTATTCGGTTTTTTACGGATTTTTAGCCAATAGGCGTGCAGAACGATCCCCACCACTTTTTAAAATGTATGAAAAAAAAACGGTCCGTGAAAATCCTTTTTTTTTAATTTTATCGGGACTTTTTGCGCACAAACTTAATCAAAATACATAATGTATAAGAATTTTGACTAAGTTTGTGCGCGAAAAGTCCCGATAGGTATAATTAAAAACTTGTGTACAATTCGCGAAAGTTTGAAAACTACAACCGTGAAAAAACTGCTGTAAACGTGTAGTGCACAAGCAGCCAAAGCATGAATCATCATGAACACACTATGAACGACCCCGGCTGACAGTGACGTCTGTCGTCTTATGTCAACTTTGATATTCATTGCCAATTTTATTTGTAATATTATTAAATATTAATGCACAAACTAACATTTAAAATAATACTTTTTTAAGATACTCGAGTAGTTCTAGTTTTATTTTAATGAAATGGCAAAACGAGCGAACCCATTCATCGAAGACTTTGTGCCGCAAAGCAAAGTTCACATAGGTATGAAGCAGTTCAATAACAATGAGGACCGGCTGAAAAAAGTTTACGGTAAATTTTATATTTCTTCCACAAAATATTACCTGTTGAGTCGTTAATATTTATTAGATTATTTATTCACTGTACTATGTGTTCTTTCATAGAGAAGACCCTGCTACTTTTATTTAAAGGCGCCAAAAAATGCCCTACGCAAGTTGTTACTTCCGAAGAAAATGCGTTGGGCGCCACAGATAAACAAGACAAAATGAAACAATTGTTCATTGGTAAAGACGGAACGCTCTTGCATTCTGGAAACATGGTAAACAAAATATCACTCCACCCTCTAAATACTTCTTGACTTTAATAATAAATGATTTTACCTATTAGCTTTATACATCCTCTGTTTTGATTGCAGGTCGACAGTAATTCAGGGCTGAAGCAATGCACCTGTGGTGCTGGGGTGGAGTCCCAGTGTGCTTACTGCGAGGTTAGCTTGTGCTGTGGCTGCCAGCACATCTGTGTCCGCTGTGAGAGATCACACTGTGTATGTTGCACTATGATTGGGTAAGCATAGCAAGCGAGTAGTTAAGGCACTACCTTTTATTTGCAATTTCTTGAAATCTTACATGAATAAGTGTATAAAATCATCTACTGGGCAACTTCCACAGGCCACTGAGGCACAAGCTCATGAGGTCATGTGGCTACCAGATAATCTATAACATGATCTAAATGTTGATTATCATCTATTTGTAGCTATTGGCTAGGTACAAATAGATGATAACTAGTTTAGTGATAATGTAGCTTTCAACTGGTGAAAGAATTTCTAAAATTGGTCCAGTAGTTTTTGAGTTTATTCATTACAAACAAACAAATCTTTTCTCTTTATAATATTATGTAGGTGTAGATTGATGGTAAAAGTTACCATTTACCAATGAACTCAAATATAAATCCAAATGTGGGAAGCTTCAGCTTACCCTTGAACAAATAGCAGTCTGTTACAAACCTAATTATGCATTTCCCTTTGATTGTATTGATGAGTTTTCTTTTCAGGTTGGAAGGCTCGGAAGTATGTGTGTCTTGTTATAGTTAAATATTTTATACTGCCTGGGTAAGTAGATCATCAGAGCTGTTTATGTTAATCAATTTCATTGTTAAGTATATTTAAATAAATTAATGTATTAGTACCTATGTAAGTTCAAAAAGGCTGTAATTTTATAGGTTTAAAGGAAATAAAACACTTAATACAATAATTCTGTTTATGTAAAATACATAACAAAACAAACTTGCTTCAACTTAGAAATTTAATTTCATCAATGCTCTGAATAAATAAAATGCAAGGCTTCTGGAGATAATATATAATTATAGTTACATATTCCACATGTGTTACCTTTACAATTCTGTAAATCACAGGAAAAAAATGTGGCTACTATCTGTAGATATTTAAAATGTTATTGCGCGTATTGTACATGTTCTTTGTGATTTAACAAATAACACTGTTTTATATTAATTTGTATGCTGTTGGTAACACCATGGGTAGGTACTTTAAAGATGCAGATATAACCATTAAAATATACCTATATGTTTTGTGCACAGTTCACAGAATAACCACTACATGTGGGACAGACAACTACATGTAAATGGACATGGTATAGCAATATTCAATTAATTGACATTATAAACACACAATTCCATAAGCAGGGCATTTGTTATTTAGAAAAATCAGCACCTAAATATACCCTCATCCATTCATACATAAATATGATATTAATTTTAATACATTATAAACCTTTCCTTTGCACCAAACAACAAACTGCTTTTATTTTGGCATATTCAGTACATAAGACATATTGTATAATATGCCCAATAAAAGCAGACTGCTCTTTATCCCTGATTCAACATAAAATGCCCTCAAAGGACTATTACAACAAGTTCTTTCAATGTATATATTTGAACTAAAATCCGAACAGAGGGTGCTATATCCCTAAATATTATAGCAAATATTTCCCTCGTTACAAACAAGAAAAAGTAAAAAATACATCTTTCGCTTATTCATCTAATATAGTCTTAACACCTTAACTAAGAAGTAGTAACTGCATACTGGCATCGTAGAGGTGAAACACAAGGTGAAGGGTGATAGAACGAGATAGATAACGTTATCTGGGACACGGTGGAGGGCCGCCGCGCGACACCGACAGACTTGCCGAACAACTACAAAAGCGTCGGTAAACAGCAAGTACTTATAGCCTACCTGCAGCTGATCCAAGCAGCTCGTCTAACTAGCACACTATCGCGTATCCTGATTGTAAAATATTACGATATCAGTTAGTCAAAATAGCATCCTTAGTTCTCCCATAGCATAGCCCCTCAGTATACATTTAATTATTGTGATTTATAAATAAATCAATCTCTCATACTATAGTCCGAGGCGTAACCTGTACATTGCGTTATGTAAATACTTTACTTTTGTAGAAATAAATATCGCTACAATTATTTTCTTGTAGGTTGGTATACAAACTCCTTTCCATAGTCGCGTCCGTAGGAAATTATTCTACAAATTTATCTAAGTATAAAAGCATCAAAATATATTTTACAAGCAATTACAGTTCAGTGAATAATCTGAAATCTCAAACACACTTCTTAAATAGAATAATTTATAGCTACTGGCACCCTTTTGTAAAATAAAGTAATTTATATCGCTATAACACTTTATACTACAGCAGACGAGAGCCACGCAAAAATATCACCGCGCTTTATTATAGGCAATACTTGATGTGGGCTGACCAAGTATACAAATATATTCCTGCATCGCATTTCAGTGTGTCGTAGTTGTGGTCACTGACTAGCCAAGTGCGCCACACAAGTTGTTGTGGACACTGACTAGCCGAGCGCGCCACACAAGTTGTTGTGGACACCGACTAGCCGTGCGCGCCACACAAGTTGTTGTGGACACCGACTAGCCGAGCTCGCCATACAAGTTGTTGTGGACACTGACTAGCCGAGCGCGCCACACAGATTGTTGTGGACACTGACTAGCCGTGCGCGCCACACAAGTTGTTGTGGACACCGACTAGCCGAGCGCGCCACACAAGTTGTTGTGGACACTGACTAGCCGAGCGCGCCACACAAGTTGTTGTGGACACTGACTAGCCGAGCGCGCCACACAAGTTGTTGTGGACACTGACTAGCCGAGGGCGCCACACAAGTTGTTGTGGACACCGACTAGCCGAGCGCGCCACACAAGTTGTTGTGGACACTGACTAGCCGAGCGCGCCACACAAGTTGTTGTGAACACCGACTAGCCGAGTGTGCCACACAAGTTGTTATGGACACTGACTAGCCGAGTTCACACAGCCACTCAGTTCTTGCTCTACTCAGTCAGCGGTTCACATCTGGCACGTACTTGACCGTCCTTTATTACCAGTCTTATTATGACGTCATCAAACATATTATAACGAATATCCAATAATATCCGCGTATTGAACTGCGATCGTTGTCTTGTTCGATGTTTGCTCATGTTGTGTACTTAGAGCTACGTTAGGATGCATGCATGGGCGGGGTGGTAGCGGCGCGCGGCGGGGCGGCGCGGGGCGCTACGCGAACAGGTACCGGTACAGGATGGTGGCGGCTACGCCCAGCAGCAGCGGCGTCAGCCACGACGCCCACGAGCTGCACACAACACAACATGCTAATACCACACATCATACACACGTGCACGTCACTAATTATAATATTATGTTGTTTAAATGTCACGATTCCAATTGTTATTGTATATTTATCTCCTGCGTTCCAAGATAGTAATGATAGTATAATGTAGTAGATAGCACAATGCAGTCTTGTGAGCATTGATACTGTAAACTGTGTGCTCAGTCAACACTAAGAGTTCACTTGTTTCAGAAAACAAGATATTATATTACGTCGCTTCATTCTTCAGATACAAATTACCATGTAGTGCCTTTATTCTACAAGGCTCTATTCGCACGTTTAGAGAATCGATTCTTAAATCGTTTTTTTTTTTTTTTTTTTTTTTTTTGTTCTACCCGTCACCTCACTATCGTTCAGTGATCGTGCAACTTACTTCATTCCTTTTTCTTGCGAGGCATCGTTCGCACGTGCCTTATACTAGTGAATACTTCGTGTGCTGATTTAGTATCATAATCCACCATGCCGAAAAGAAAGAATCAGGATAAAATTGAACGTTATCAACGTAAAATTAAAAAACTTGAAGAACAGGAGCAGCGACATTATAAGAGAATTATTTATTCATCGTCGGATGACTCCGAAGATTTTCAGGTTAGTACCTAACCTATTGTGTAACTTACGTGTGTTTGTGAAAACTTTTTCAACATAATAAGTACCCTCGATTATAATGCCTGGAGGTTGACCGTGTGTCATCACAAAGGCTATTTACCATACCAAGAGGTTAACCGTGTGTTAACACGAAGGTATTCCGTAATTATCTAAAGGACGATTACGTTTTAACCCAATAAATAAAAGGCCTGGAGGTGGATTGCGTATCCTCACGACGGCAATATTACCGTTACATGCGGTATTGAATATCACCATCGCGTGTTAATACACAGTATTTATAAAAAATCTTTTCATCATCAACTGACTTCTTTTTTCTCACATACCTCCAACTTATTAAGTTTATCATTCGTCTTTTTAGACAACGGTCATCTCGATGACGCCGATCCAGAAGCATCAGGGACAATAGATCAGAATGACATGAATGGAGTTTCACACAATGAGGAGAACAAACCTGATGGTGAACAGGTAACAATTCCGGTAGCGGAGTTGGACCCTGATATTCTCTCCGCTTTAGGTGAGGCCACCGAAGAGGTGCCAAAGTTTGGCCCGAAAATTCATGAAAATCTATGTCGACTCTGGCTTCCTATTCTCCGAAAAGGAATGAATAAGGACTTAAAGGAGAGGCTTAACAAGGAATATCTGATTCCCGAGAATTGTCCACTATTACAAGCACCCAAACTAAACCCAGAAATTTCGGCCGCAGTAAATGAAGGAACCCGGGCCCGGGACAAAAGAGTCGAAGCGGTACAACAACAATTAGGGCGAGGAATTGCCGCGCTTAACAAGGGTTTAGAAGTGCTTCTGGACGAAGGGACAGACAAACTTCAGGCAATTAAATTTTTAAGCGACAGCTGTCGATTGTTCTGCGACCTGCACTTTGTAGAAACTGAGGCGAGAAAGAAGTTTATTACTCCAGGTCTTGATAAATCGTTCCTAAATATCATGCAAGATATTGATCGCGATGAAATGCTTTTCGGAAGCAAACTTTCCGAAAAAATAAAAGCCACAAAAGTGATTGAGAAACATGGCTTACAAATTAAGAAGCCTGCACCAATCCCTAAACCACCTCCTACTATTTATCAACCTTCCACAAGCCGGCCACGCCCTCAGGGAAACTGGGGAGGCCCTTCTCGCTTCCCATCGAACAGGGGAGGGAGGGGAGGGCCAAGGAAGACTACCCCAACAGCTCGCAAAACTCACCCAAGCACTGTCCAACAGAAGTCGTCGACCCAGAGCAAACAGCGTGCCGCAACTCAACAACAGTAGAGGTACACGCTGGTAGAATCCATCATTTTTATGATTGCTGGCTTAAAATTACCAATAATCCATTAATCCTTAAGTGGGTTTCCAAAGGATATTCTATCCCGTTTTACCAAAAAGTTAACCAGACCTCAATCGTACGTAATTCTGTATCTGATATTGATCAACCGCATATGTTATTAGCGATTAACAAATTATTAGAGCTTGGAGCTATATCCCCATGTCATAGATCCAAGGACGATTTCGTTTCAAAAATCTTTTTATCCCCTAAGCCTAACGGAGGCAAAAGATTTATTTTAAATTTAAAAGCCTTAAATAAATTCGTTTCTACCGCTCATTTTAAGATGGAGGACCATAGGAGTGCAGCGAAACTCGTACCTAAAAATGGATTCATGGCAAATATAGACCTAAAAGAAGCTTACCTTTTAGTCCCTGTTTGCAAAGAACACCGTAAATACTTACGTTTCGAGTTTGACCAAACATACGAGTTTAACGCAATGCCCTATGGTTTATCCGATGCTCCTAGGGTGTTTACGAAGTTAATGAAGGAAGTGATTAACTATTTGAGACAAAAGGGCAATAGGTCAGTAATATACCTCGATGACATCCTGTGCATAGGCAATAGTTACGACGAGTGTCGCGATAATGTTAAAGAAACGTTAACATTACTCAAATGCTTAGGCTTCGTCATCAATTACGAGAAAAGTTGCCTTGAACCTAAACAAACTTGCAGGTTCCTTGGCTTTATATTTAATAGTGTCGATATGTCATTATGCTTACCAGATGAAAAACGAACAGGAATCGAACTGTTAGTCAAAAAATTCTCTTCGCTCCCTAAGTGCTCTATTAGGGAACTATCGCAATTAATCGGAGTACTTTCTGCAGCTTGCCCTGCAGTTAAATATGGTTGGTTATACACCAAAACTCTCGAACGCCAAAAATATTTAGCCCTTCAAAAGTACGGTGACTTTGAAGCAAAAATTAAACTTTCTGATGTAATCTTACCCGACTTACAATGGTGGCTACGAAATATAAAGTCAACAAATAACGCGTTAAGAAGAGAAAAATATTTTGATTTGGAAATCTATACAGACGCCTCCAGAACCGGCTGGGGAGCTGTATGTAACGGTAAAAGAGCAAACGGTGGATGGAAAAACGAAGAACTATCTTTCCACATTAATTACCTAGAATTGCTAGCTATTTTCCTAGGTTTGAAGTGCTTTACAAACTCTCATTCTAACGCTTCTATATTGCTTCGAGTAGACAACACAACTGCCATTAGCTATATTAACCGTATGGGGGGAGTCCGGTTCCCACATTTAAATGAATTGACCAAAAAAATTTGGCAATGGTGTGAGAAACGAAATATGTCATTATTTGCATCGTACATTAATACGCACGACAATACTGAAGCCGATGAAGAATCTCGGAAAATGAATATAGACACAGAATGGGAACTATCCGATTGGGCCTTCCAAAAAATAATTCAAACGTTAGGTGAACCAGAAATTGATCTTTTCGCTTCTCGCACCAATGCCAAATGCAGTCAGTTCATTTCATGGAAACCGGATCCCGATTCCATGGCAATTGACGCTTTTACGGTTAATTGGCATCCAACATTTTTCTACGCCTTCCCCCCGTTCGCTCTGATACTAAAATGCCTAAGGAAAATTATGGACGAGGCAGCCACTGGCATCCTAGTCTTTCCTTACTGGCCTGGCCAACCTTGGTTTCCTTTGCTTAAAAGAATGCTAATCTCAGATATTGTTTTCTTTGAGCCTAACGGGGACCTTTTACGTTCACGTTACAGGTCACGTCACCCGCTTTACAGCAGCCTTACACTGGGGGCCGCAACGCTCTCAGGACAGCATTCACAAGATTAAATACCCCGGACGTAGCACTAGACTTAATGCTGGACTCAATCTCGGAAAATACTATGAAACAATATTCGGTCACATACAAGTGTTGGTGGCAGTTTTGTATAGAAAACAATTTAAATACCTTTGAAGCTTCATTGGCATCAGTAATAGCTTTTTTGGTCGATGCTTTCCATAAAGGAGCATCATACGGTACTATTAATAGTCATCGATCTGCCCTATCATTACTCCTCGGGAATAACATAGGATCAGACGAGCGTATTAAACGGTTATTAAAAGGCATTTACAGACAAAAGCCGTCGCGTCCGAAATATAACACCACTTGGGACCCGAAATTAGTATTAGATAACATATCCAAATGGTACCCTAATTCAAATTTAAACCTGACCCAATTGACAAAAAAATTATCAATTTTACTTGCATTATGTACTTCTCACCGTTGTCAAACGTTTTCTCTCATTAGAGTTGACAATATCGATAGGTCCCCCTCCGGAATAAAGATAATAATATCTGACATCATTAAAACTTCCGCAGCAAATCGAGAACAGCCCGTCCTGTTCTTACCTTACTTCGTAGAAAACCCAAGTATATGTCCTGCAAAAACTCTTGACGATTATCTCGCAGTAACATCGGAGTTACGACCCGATGGCACAAACAGTCTTTTGCTTACCACTAAACGACCATATAACAAAGCATCGTCACAATCGATTGGCAGGTGGATCAAACAGACTCTAGCAGAGAGCGGCGTTGACATAACAGTTTTCAATGCACACAGCACGCGTCACGCCTCCACCTCGGCGGCGGCCTCTGCTGGAGTCAGTATTGAAACCATCAGGAAGACAGCCGGCTGGGCTAGCTCTTCTCAGACGTTCGCTCGATTTTATAACCGCCCGGTTATAGACGACGGACTTTTTGCTCGATCCGTCTGCGCTATAAGTAATGATGATCAATCTTAAGTATAGATTTAAGCTTTATCAAAAATATCTTGATTGTCTTTCTGTTGTCTTAATAATATCAATTGATTTAGGTTTATTAAGATTTATTTTTTTGTTTGATAATAAAATAAAAGTTTTCTACTGATAACTAAAGTTTTATTAGCATACCTAAGTACATAAAATCCAGGAACTTTATTCTCTAAATATCTACATGGTAATTTGTATCTGAAGAATGAAGCGACGTAATATAATATAAGATCAAACGAACTTCTGGAAGTGAAGTTCGATCATTATTATATGAGTCGCTTCATTCGAAGATACAAAGGTCCTCACCCACCCAAACCCATCGTAGAAAACTTGTCTCTAAACAAGAATGAAGTAAGTTGCACGATCACTGAACGATAGTGAGGTGACGGGTAGAACAAAAAAAAAAAAAAAAAAAAAAAAAACGATTTAAGAATCGATTCTCTAAACGTGCGAATAGAGCCTTGTAGAATAAAGGCACTACATGGTAATTTGTATCTTCGAATGAAGCGACTCATATAATAATGATCGAACTTCACTTCCAGAAGTTCGTTTGATCTTATATAAAATTCCAATAATGATGGGAGATGGCAATGAGTTGCTGTGTCATTAGCTACTGTATTATTTAAACTACTAGATGGATGACGGCTCTCTCTGATCTCCACTTACATGAGAGCGTGGCGTGTTCCGTGCCAAGGCCAGCAGTAACAACTTGGGTGATGGGCTTACTTATTAGACAGGCAGACGCGAAACAACTATTCACGTCACTTAAATTGTAGTTACTATTCACGGGAATTATATAGTAGTTACTACAATGTCACGAAAACAACTGAAAATTAGTGTTACTGCTCGATAGTCGACTCGTGACCATACTATTGGTGGAGGCAATACTATGGATAGTCAAAAACAATTGATAGTATTGATACTGAGCAATACTATCGATAGTGTTGTTTTTCAGAACTTCGATAGGTACTATCGATAGTATTGCAGTTCGTCAATAGTATTGTCACATTTCGAGCTATTTATAACATCGATAAGCCTATCCTTTTCACGATATTATGGCTTTTTTTAGATGAAAACTATCGATAGTATAGTGGAACTGTCGATAGTTCGGTAAAACTACTGAAAATACTAGAAAGTACTTTCTGCGACCGGGCACTGCGGCACTGCGGTGTCCGCGGGCACTGAGGCACTGCGGCACTGCCACCCGAACTATGTATTTGTTTATATACCATATGAGCATTTTATTAATTCACTTCAATGGTTTTAAAACGTGTATCAAAACAAAAATAAAAAATAAGCACATGGGTCTGTGTAAAAAAGCAAATAAACACTACAAAGGATGTAAAGGATATTTATAAATAATGAGGCGGATGTAATATTATGCACTTTATTAGTTAACAATCACATTACACTATAGTTAGCATCGCTACGATAATAAAATAAAGCACCAAGTGACGAGGCCGAACGCCTTCATATATATTTCTTACTAATCTAAAATAAAACAATATTGTGCAATCATTAACTACAACAAGCGGTTGTCTAAAATAATGGAATTTAGGTACCTTTATAGAGATCTCGTAGAACAATTAATTCGAATGTCATAAAATAATGTCTATACGTTTATACTTTATACAGTATTATAATAAAAGCCTTAGCTATTTCTTTTTCTCTGAACCACAATCGATAACAGAACCCATTGGTGAAGAAAAAAAAAATTTTTTTTTTTAACATTTATATCATATGGTTGTCCCGAATTCTTTAAGAAACTTGGATTATTGCAAAGTGCAGTGACCTTCACTTTATGCCCGCCCGAACGTTGTGTAGGTAGATCTATCCAACGTAAGTTACGTAAGCGACGCAGGGGGATGCGCGGGAGGGTAGGGGTGGCGCCACTCGGACGCGCGGCTGAGTAATTAGTCACCGACCTAGCTTTGACGCAAGCGCATGCGTCATCATTACTCGCGCGTACACCGAAAGTTTTACGTAAACGTTTTGCTACCGCAAAACACTTTTTATTAAAATGTAGGTACAATAGGAAGTGTTACGAAATCGTGAGAGTGTACATACAAAGTGGTGAAAGTCTTTACGAAGCTCGAAGACGACTAGACTCGGATTAAGTGTACCGGCAACCGCGCCGAGCTTTCTGTGAGGTTATTAGAACATCAAAACGCCAACATTTTCGTCACAAATCATTGGTGGTCATTCCGAAACCCTCACGCTATCATCAAGTGCGATTCAGTGCCAATGACTCGATATGTTGCGGGGTACCTACACTCCGCAACATATCGGACTTTTTAGAATACCTACGTGCCGCTCGCGTTTCTACGTACACGATTTTAACAGATGTATCGTTTCCCTTGTTTACAGTGAAGAATTGCGAAGTTAATAATTATTAGTGTATTTGACAAGTGTAGTGTAGTGCTCGTAAGGCTACGGTCAACGTTATCAAACGTGCAAGGCTGTGCTTAGAGAAATGGACTCCACTTTGAACAATTGGTAATGTTAAGGTATCAATGACTTTATTTTTTTATTTTATTTCGGTTTTTATTGATTATTAATTATTGCACATAAGGTGATTACAATTTTTTTAATACGAAAAAGAATACTGTTTTTTGACGGTCCTAAGCTCGTAAAAGTATGAAGGAAAAATTGCACCTTATGACAATTACGTAGGTAAGATAATGGCATGGCTGGCGGCATAAGTTACCTACCGCCACTGGGCGCGGTCAATGACCGCTCCACGTACCTTGTAAGCGACGAGTGGTGACAATAAAGTTCGTTACTTTTTTGGATAACTTCGAAACGTATTATCTGTTTTTTCGAAAACAAATAACAAATACAAATAAAATTAGGAAATAGTATATTTAATTTAGAAGAGGTTCTGTGAAAATAGCTAAGGTATTTATAATAATCCTGTATGTATATAGATTTATAACAATATATTCATACATAACTATATTCTATAGGAAAGTGGTTACAGATCATTATAATCACAATTGTTTATTAGTGCCGTGCTTAATTAAGTACCTACTAGTGCTGAGGCGAGGGATGTAGTTCTTATTAGTCATTCATTAGTTCATTACACAGAGCCATGTGCGATGGTGCGCGTGCGCAACGTGCGCTTAAGTTATAGCAGTTAACAATGATACAGAGAGCGCCGAGTCGACGCCGATATCTCGTGAGTTATGAACTTGTAACGAGCGATAAGCGATTAGTTCTGAGCATACTGATACACGTGCCGACGTAGTATAACCCGCGCCAATAAAGAAGCGAATATAAAATGGCGGCACTAATCATTGCCTCTCACTCGCACGTTATTGCCGTCTTTACTCACACACGTCAGGTGTGAATAAAAACAGCAATAACGTGCGAGTGAGTGGGAATGACTAGTGCCGCCATTTTAGATTCGCTTCTTTATTGGCGCAAGTTATACAGTTTTTTATTAGAATGTTTGCCACTTTACATAATAATTATGTGAATGAATCCTTTGATTACAATCAATGAATGAGCTTGTCAAAATAACAACAAATGCCCAACACACCGGTGACATCACTGAAGCAAGAATGAAAACAACATCAAAATCGAATTTAAATTCAATGATCACTGAATAAATGATATCAGATCTGTTAACGGTATGTACTCAATTGATGTTTATTTATAAGTTAGCAGTAACATGAACAATAATGATGTGAGGCGGCAGACAAATATTCTAATTTCAGTTATTTCTGCTCATGTTAGTCAGAGTAGGACATCAACTTCAAAGATATTTTACAGCTATCTGCATGAGTAATTTTAACAAATCGCACCCCGATCTAACGAGAGTTAATTCAAAAATCAAAATGTCTGACTTAGCTCTCTTTAGATCTAGGTGTGCGAAATATTAGTACGTGTACATATATGTAATAATTTAAATGTATGTGAATACAACAAACGCGATCTAAACTGAAGCGCATGACATGGCATGATTGTTTACTATGAAACTAGGTTTGTGTGTACCTAATTATGTTTCTTAATTTGTGTTGCGGACCATTGGTTGGAAACCACTGAACCTACTATGGTTCAGTGGTTTCCAACCAATGGTCCGCGAAACAAAGTTATATTCCATAATAAAATAATATTCACGCAGACGGTGCGGCGGCGCGACGCTTGCGGATTTTTTTTTTTTTATTTTGGGGTCCACATGCCTAACGATAAAGTCCTGGTGGTCCCTGGTCAAAAAAAGGTTGGGAACCACTGGTAGTGTAGGTACTCAACAACTGATATTTATTGCAAAGAATGTAAACAAGATAGGTACAGTCAGTGCCCCACATTGTCTGACCCCTCTAAGGTGCGGTTAAACGGGCTAGATTTCTTGCTGCAATTGTATAGCCGTGAGTTGAGATTTTTAACGTGCAACTCAGTAGAACAATTTCAATCGCAATCTTGCAGTATAACTCAGCGCAATTGCAATGAAATTAAATGATGATACATGTATCATAATAACTACTGTACGTTAAAGAACTCAACTCACGGCTATACAATTGCAGCAAGAAATTGTCAAAAAAACTGGCCAAGTGCGAGTCGGACTCGCGCACTGAGGCTTCCGTACCTTCCTCTGACTTATAAAAACAATCACTTTGTTGTCCGTCTATTGTGTTAAGCGCCATCTATGAGCATATAGTTGAACTTGAACAGCATCAACCAGCAGTAGCAATCTATATTCTCATAGATAGCGCTTAACACAATAGACGGACAACAAAGTGATCTTATAAGGGTTCCGTTTTTCCTTTTGAGGTACGGAACCCTAAAAACTAGCCCGTTTACAGGCCCTTTAGAATCTTACTATTTCTAAGAGGGGTCAGACAATGTGGGGCTCTAACTGTACACTTAACGCTTCATAAGAGCATTCTATCAATTTTATTGTCATACACGTACCTACTTATAGCTTTGATGTCCAATGCTCTAAGCCTAAATATATTCAATGTTTTTGGCGCGTGCTATTAATTTGTTCACATCGTGGGCAACACCGTGCGGTGCGTGTGTACGTGTGGGAGTACGGCGGCGTGTGTGTGCGTGTGGTCAGTGGGTGGTACAGTGGTACAGTGGTACATGGTACTAGGCGACTACGCACTTGCCCTGCTCCTGCGGCTGGTCGTTGCTCCACTGCGGCGCGAACGCGTTCTTGCTCTGCACTCGGTCCGCCTCCACCAACTCGCCGATCTTGTACTTCTTCATCAGCGACCTGCGACCACAATAACAACTCAATTGTACGAGGACCAACTGGTTCTGTTATCACTGTTAGAATGCAGGCAAACCCGTTAGGCAGGTCAGTAAACCACCTGCTTAGCATACACTGTTGACTTTGTAACAAAAAGTAAATGACATAGGTAATTATATTTATTAATATTCAAAAGAATAATAAACAGGTAAGGCTTAGAGTTCCTCATAATAACCTTTACAATGACCCCTAAACTGCCTGCCAAGGTTATTACGAAGTTATTATAAGATCTAATGTTGTTAAAGTGACCAACTACAAAATGGCGGACAGAAATATTATAATTTTGATTATATATATTATGTTTGTTCTCTGCTGAACAAAGGACACCACCATATATGGGTACTATTATAAAACTATAAAAGCCATGTCTGTAAATTGAAGATTTTCCAGGAAACATTCGGCATTATTTTTTTTCTGTTCTGTAAAGTCTGGTAACTAGACTTTGCGTCATTGACAGCCCTAGACAGAGATGTACTGGAGTGGCGCTCTGGAGGTGAAAGCGAAATGTTTGTTGGATCTCTGTGATCCGAAGTCGAACGTTCCGCTTTCAGCGCTAAGCCGACGACCTCTTCAAAAAAGAAGTTACCTACACAAATGACTTTCCCTGTTCTGTTCTTTTGTCGAATAAATTTCCCTGATGAAAATATTTTGCTATTGTTGCAACCGACCCAGAAAAAAATTTACGCCGCCCAAAACCGGTTTAAGTACCCAAATCTCAGCATGTTACCTTCATGATTGGTTTTTTGTGTGGGTATACTTGTTACATAAAATAATTCTCAGAATGTTTACCTATATTAATGTATGAAGGCCATACAATTACTACCAATGTTGCTTTCGGATTTTCTGTTGTTATATTGCAAAGATTATACGAACCTTTAATAGATTTAGCGCACGGTACTTATAAGACAGTAAGCGTGTGAGTAATGCCGGGGTTGTGAGTTCGAGCCTCACCTGGAGCATATCTTTTTGCTGGTTTGTTCAACATTTGTAGCTATATTTTTTAAATAAAAAAAAAATTGGTGCAACCACCCAGTTACACCTGCCCGTCCGATAGGAGTAGACCAACCTATCACACCGACCAGCATATCATAATCCTCCTTTGCGCTACTCTGCGCTAGCATCAACCGCCATCATCCGCCACTGGCTAACAAGGTTTACTAACTGTGGTAGATGTTCACTCTGTCCCTCAGCCCCACGGGGCCACGGCTATATTATTGTAATGCCAGTGTTTAACAGTTGGCGTAAACCATCATTTGATCGCTGCGTTGTAGCAGTACAGTGTGTTGTTAGTTGTTAGCTCTAGCCAGATATGTTGTTCAGAGGGGAGCCTTACCTGGCGTCGGAGCTGTGGCTGACGTCCTCGAAGGGCTCCGTGGCGTCCTGCCCGGCCTTCTCTAGTAGCACCTCCTCACCACCAGGGTGCTGGGGACAATAAGCGCATCCATAAATAACTACCTAGCTAAAAGTATTGATGCATCGCATCAGTAGTTCCTACGCATCGACAATTTGGAGCTCTGACAAAATTGCCTTCATTTAGTCTTGAACATCCTAAGCCAAACCAGCAAAACAATATAGTAAGTAGATGCTTTAAGGCCACTCCATAGAAAACACAAGTTGTCTAATCTGTAAATCTAGTTTTTTTAGATTGAGCAACACTTGCTCGTATGTGTTTTACTTAAGTACCTACCTATACATTATATACTACCAATGTTACCTAGCTAATCTAGCTATGATGCATGTGTGAATGTGAAAACTAATTTACAGCATTCATCATCATTCATTCGTTAACCGTTAATCTGTTACCGTCTACCACTTATCACCACTACGCAACACCAGCAATCTACTAATCAATAAATAATCAACTATCACTGACCACAATCCTGATTACTTACAACATTAGTTTGAGATTTGAGATAACGAACCAATCAATTATAAATGGGATATTATTAATCGGGCGAATAAAACATAACTGGCAACTAATGATGAGCTAATTAAATACTGAAAGCCTTTGTTTAAGAAAAAAAAGTCAGAAAGAACGCTAAGCGAAAACGAAGTAATAGCGCGGGCGTGGCGGGTAAATAATCAAATTTCTTTTAAATTAAACGGCGGGTGAAACCGCGGGGCACAACTGCCCAACTGGTAATAGATATCTGTATTTACTTACGGCGTGACTAGTGATCAACTAATGGTGCTGATTCTGTTGAACATCGCACTAAACTAATTTTAATCATACTATAATAATATCTCTTACGAATATTATTGAAAAAGGACAAAATTTTAGAACTGTCAAATTAGTCCACGCCCTTGTCATTTACGGGAAAATAGTCGTAAGTCGTAACCATTTGCGATTACGACTAAATTGACATCAAAACTATTCAAGTGGACTAACTTGACAGGATTAAAAATCTCCTATCCCTCTCTCATGTCTTTAGGGTTCCGTACCAAAATGGTAAAAAAGGAACCCTTATGGTGCGACTTCGTCTGTCTGTCTGTCTGTCACACCTGCTTATTTCAGCAACCACTAATGCTATCGACTTGAAATTTGGAGCAGTTATAAATAATAATTGTTCAACTTTATTACAAATGAAAAAAGTCCAAAGATATTTTTATTTTAATTGCAAAAGGGGCCGGAGTGGGGCTCCGAAATTTTAAAGTGGGGATACTAGGTCAAGTGACATATCATATGAAAGGGCTTGATCTTCACATTTCAAAATATATTTTCATTTTATTTTATGTCTCACAGTTTTACTTTTATTTAAAAATACCATTCCCCCCCCCCCCTTATCTCTGAAGTTTGCGGGGCGAAAAATCTGAAATAATTAGAGTTGATAGGAATTGACCCAAATATGGCACCCAAAATTAAACGATGTTCCTAACTAGTACAGTTTTTTCAAAATAATTAAAATTCCTTCACAAACAAATTTAGTTATGCAGTCCGGATTTTTTCACTTTATACGTCCAAAACTGCTACGGAACCCTAGTTTAGTTCGTAAACAACAGAATCGGCACCAGTGGCTATTGATATTTAAGCAATGACACGTTGACCGCACCAGCTCGATTAGGGTACCTACCTATTTTAAAGTGGTTTGTAGAAGAGTGAGTGTAGGTATTACATTTGCATTATTTTGAATACGCGACACACATACCTATAACATTTTTTTTGGAACAATAAAAGTAGTTTTAGGTTAGGACATTTGTCTTGGGATAGCAAAAGTACCTACTCACCTACTTTTTTATTTACACATAATAATTATATTTATTTATTAATATCGCTTCTACATAGATATTTCTAGTATTTGTTTTATTTATTTTTATCTCAATTGCATCTTTAGATTCTTTAGTCCTTTATTCCAAACTAGTAGGATGAGAATGGCGTCAGGTAAAAAGAGTATTTTAGCGTAATAAGTAGGTACGCCTACGTGAAAATAATATGTATAAAGTACAATAGGTACAATACTCTAATGCGCCTGCCAGACTATGCTCCTTGCGCTGCTCATCGCTATGCTCCTCGCGTTGCCGTGCTTTGCCGCGATGTTGCCCTCTCTGCCCACACACTGCTCTACTCGCGCACTCCTCACTTGTCATTTGCCTTGGTGAGACAATGGACGTTGAAACGGTGGCAGCGTGCGCGCTATGCATTTTTAGTATAGCTAATTATATAATTAATGTAGTAAAAAGAAATATACATCGTCGTCGTCGTCCTCGCCAACGGAGATGGTGGATCACATCTATTCAATAAACATTAACACTTTTTCATTTGACCATTTCACGCTTGGCGACGACATAATTTCCAATTTTGCATACGCGTGCGTCTTGGGCGAGCACTCGATGCGGACTGCGACCGCGCGATTATGTGCCACATAATAATACGAGTGCGAGTGGCTGGCCACATAATGTGGCCAGCCACTCGCACTCGTATTGCCGGTCCTTTGACTCGCGCGCAAAAACCGACAAAATAGGGAGCAGTGGGCAGGACGAGGAGCATGACGTGTGGCATGACGAGTAATGTTGCCACACTATGTCTGCCTCCTTTCCTCGTTATTTCCCATGCCACTCCTCGAGTGTGTGGCAGGCGCATAATAGACTGCGGGTGGCGACCCTACCTAGAACTAAGTAGGTAAGTACCCACTAAGTACTATTGCGAAGTATTGCGTAACATTCAGGACACCGTTGGCCTAGTTCAGCCAGCCAGTAAGTGTCGGCCTCACGACGGGAACCTGTTCCACTGCAGACACCAAACGTTTCACACGCTTACTTGAATTATTTTACTCATTGTTACCAATAATAAACAAAACATAATGAGTAATGACTATTAATGACCCTTGGGCCTTGAAGGTAAATGATTAAGTAGGTCAGCGACCGAATTTCGCCAGTCATAAGTTTTTCAAACTAAATTGTTGCTTTTAAAATTTTGCAAATGAAAGAAGTTAAAAACTATTTTTATTTTCATCGCAAAAGGCGCCGAGCGCGAGTTCGAACTTGTAAGTTGGAGTTAGGTACCTATTAGGTGAACTGGCATAATAGGTCGGGGAAAAAGTTTCTTCGCATTTTTTAAGAAAATTCAAAACGTTTTTTAATACAGTTTATTTACATTTAACTAAAGTATGTAGGTACCATTTTTTTCGATAACTTTTTGCCATCTTGTAGGTAGGGACATGATCCCATTGCTATAGAAATTTTGGGACTTCTGGTCAAAATACCGCGACAAGTGGTTTTGGCAGTCCTCTCGTGATGTTAACCTGACACTGCCTAAAGAATTCTGAAGAGACCGAAACAGGTGGTAATCTGAAGGAGCAAGGTCAGGACTATACGGCGGATACATTAACACCTCCCAGCCAAACTCTCTTAATTTTTGTTGGGTGGCTAAAGATGTGTGAGGTCTAGCGTTATCATGATGAAAAACCACACCCCTTCTGTTGATTAATTCCGGCCGCTTTCTCTCAACTTCTTGCTTTAATCTCATCAGTTGTTCGCAGTAGAGTTCAGAATCGATGGTCCTGCCTGGTGGTAACAGCTCATAATGAATAATGCCCTTCCAATCCCACCACACACACAGCATCACCTTGTTGCGAGTTAACCCGGGGTTCGCCACAGTCTGCAAAGCCTGACCGGCCTTTGACCACGACCTTTTTCGCACGTTCTTGTCATACGTGATCCACTATCCATCACCAGTTATCAGCTTCTTCAAAAATGGTTCGGTTTCATTACGTCGTAATAAAGAATCACAAATGAGTACACGGTTCATTAGGTTTCTTTCAGTGAGCTCGTGAGGTACCCAAATGTCGAGCTTTTTTGTGTACCCAGTTTTTTCAAATGCGCCAAAACTGTTTTGTGGTCAATTTCCAGTTCTTCAGCTACGTCGTAACTACTGGTATGCCGATCTTGCTCCACTTTTTCAAAAATGGCATCCATTTTATCCGTGATAGGGCGACCAGAGCGACGTGCATCTTTGACATCAAAATTTCCGGATTGAAACGCTTAAACCAAATTTGTGCTACTCTCACAGACATTACACTAGGTCCATAAATATCGCAATTTTTTTTCGCGCCTTGCGTTGCATTTTTGCCTTTTTTGTAGTAAAATTTTAAAATGTATCGAATTTCTTCATTAGATTCACTCATCTTGACGGTACGAAAAACAAATGAAAATCACACATTTTCCTAATTTGAATTTGGAATTATGTTCTTTAAAATTTAAACTCTCAATGATACCAAAACCAGCCAGATACAAATAGTATAGCCAAAGAGATTTTATTACAAGTTCATACATACTATAATGCGAAAAGACTTTTTCCCCAACCTAATATTATAGGTATCATAGGTACCTATGAAACGGCTTTATCTGCACATTCCAAAATATTATACTGGCTGTTGATTTAGTCACCTGCAGTATACATAAAAGGAGGTGATTCTACCCGTCATACTGAATAACTTTCCCTATAAGACCAATATTCAATTCGTAAAAAAAACACCATTTTCATACACTTTCGACTACTTTTGTATAATTTTGCCGAATATTTAGTTGATAATTTTTGACGAATCCCAGTGCCGGTCCTAGTTTTTGCCGTAATCAGCTCTGCTCAACCTGTTTGAGCAAATGACCGTGACCCTAAGCACACGTATCGTGCATGCATACAGAAAGTGTAATGTCGAGGGCACATGCGATCATTTAACAGATAACTACGCAATGCAAATGTATGGCAAGCAGCAGGCTGCGATTGTTTACGTCTTCACGTATTGTGACAAACACACAAAGAGGGTTTAAAGTTCTGCAGCGAGAATATTTATTGTATTATAATAGGTAGCACTGCCGTTAGCGCTGGACGTCGGCGGTGTCGGCTCGTCTCGCGAATGGATTTTATGTTTTTGACTAAATAATATTTTCGTCTACGTTCATAGCATGCATGGCTTTGACATGTTTAAAATTCACAGAAATATTGAGAAATGTAGCTGTACATAAATTTTGTATAGATAGATGGTGATATCGTATCGATGACCCTTTAAAAGCAAAGTCGTAGGCATTGAGTTGTATTAGTCTCCCGATAGATGTCACAACCTAAAATTTCAGCCCTAAAAAATTAGCAGTAAAAAGTCAGCAAAATCGAACGAAATTTGCTGGAGAATTTGTTGCTTTTTAGTTGCTAATTAGTTGCCAAAAAATTAATTTTGTTGCTCCAGCCGATTTCTCAAAAACGACGTTACTGCTAACTTTACATTAAGATAGCAAAAACTTTTTCAAAAACGATAATATCGAATCGTTCTATGCGGGACAATTTGTTGCTAATTAGTTGCTGATAAGTTGCATAAAAATTAATTTTGTTGCTCCAGCCAATTTCTCAAAAATGACGTTACTGCTAACTTTACATTAAGATAGCAAAAACTTTTGCAAAAACGATAATATCGAATCGTTCTATTCGGGACAATTTGTTGCTAATTTGTTGCTGATTAGTTGCGTAAAAATTATTTTTGTTGCTCCAGCCGGTTTCTCAATATCGCCTTTTGCCAGTTTCGCATATGTTTTTGAATACCTTTGAGATCACTTTGAATTTGTTGCTGACGGTTTTTGCTATAATACAGACCTACAGAGCCAGCAACAAAATAGAAACAAAAAATCGGCCATGTTTCTTAATGCAAATACTTTGAAATAGTATTCTGCCAGCTTCAAAGACATTTTGGAATGCCTTTGAGATCATTTTGATTTTGTTGCTGAAGCATTTTGCCATAATACAGACCTACAGAGTCAGCAACAAAATAGAAACAAAAAATCGGCCATGTTTCTTAATGCAAATATGTACCTTGAAATAGTATTCTGCCAGCTTCAAATACATTTTTGAATGCCTTGGAGATCACTTTGAATTTGTTGCTGAAGCATTTTGCCATAAAACAGACCTACAGAGTCAGCAACAAAATAGAAACAAAAAATCGGCCATGTTTCTTAATGCAAATACCTTGAAATAGTATTCTGCCAGCTTCAAATACATTTCTGAATGCCTTGGAGATCACTTGGAATTTGTTGCTGAAGCATTTTGCCATAATACAGACCTACAGAGCCAGCAACAAAATAGAAACAAAAAATCGGCTATGTTTCTTAATGCAAATACCTTGAAATAGTATTCTGCCAGCTTCAAATACATTTTTGAATGCCTTGGAGATCACTTTGAATTTGTTGCTGAACAATTTTGCCATAAAACAGACCTAAAGAATTAGCAACAAAATAGAAACAAAAAATCGGCCATGTTTCTTAATGCAAAAACCTTGAAATAGTATTCTGCCAGCTTCAAATACATTTCTGAATGCCTTGGAGATCACTTTGAATTTGTTGCTGAAGCATTTTGCCATAAAACAGACCTACAGAGTCAGCAACAAAATAGAAACAAAAAATCGGCCATGTTTCTTAATGTAAGTACCTTGAAATAGTATTCTGCCAGCTTCAAATACATTTCTGAATGCCTTGGAGATCACTTGGAATTTGTTGCTGAAGCATTTTGCCATAATACAGACCTACAGAGCCAGCAACAAAATAGAAACAAAAAATCGGCCATGTTTCTTAATGCAAATACTTTGAAATAGTATTTTGCCAGCTTCAAAGACATTTTGGAATGCCTTTGAGATCATTTTGAATTTGTTGCTGAAGCATTTTGCCATAAAACAGACCTACAGAGTCAGCAACAAAATAGAAACAAAAAATCGGCCATGTTTCTTAATGCAAGTACCTTGAAATAGTATTCTGCCAGCTTCAAATACATTTCTGAATGCCTTGGAGATCACTTGGAATTTGTTGCTGATGCTGAAGCATTTTGCCATAATACAGACCTACAGAGCCAGCAACAAAATAGAAACAAAAAATCGGCCATGTTTCTTAATGCAAATACTTTGAAATAGTATTTTGCCAGCTTCAAAGACATTTTGGAATGCCTTTGAGATCATTTTGAATTTGTTGCTGAAGCATTTTGCCATAATACAGACCTACAGAGTCAGCAACAAAATAGAAACAAAAAATCGGCCATGTTTCTTAATGCAAATACCTTGAAATAGTATTCTGCCAGCTTCAAATACATTTCTGAATGCCTTGGAGATCACTTTGAATTTGTTGCTGAAGCATTTTGCCATAATACAGACCTACAGAGTCAGCAACAAAATAGAAACAAAAAATCGGCCATATTTCTTAATGCAAATACCTTGAAATAGTATTCTGCCAGCTTCAAATACATTTTTGAATGCCTTGGAGATCACTTTGAATTTGTTGCTGACGTATTTTGCTATAATACGGGCTTGTAGAGCCAGCAAAAAAATAGAAACAAAAAATCGGCCATGTTTCTTAATGCAAATATCTTGAAATAGTATTCTGCCAGCTTCAAATACATTTCTGAATGCCTTGGAGATCACTTGGAATTTGTTGCTGAAGCATTTTGCCATAAAACAGACCTACAGAGTCAGCAACAAAATAGAAACAAAAAATCGGCTATGTTTCTTAATGCAAATACCTTGAAATAGTATTCTGCCAGCTTCAAATACATTTCTGAATGCCTTGGAGATCACTTGGAATTTGTTGCTGAAGCATTTTGCCATAAAACAGAACTACAGAATCAGCAACAAAATAGAAACAAAAAATCGGCCATGTTTCTTAATGCAAATACCTTGAAATAATATTCTGCCAGCTTCAAATACATTTTTGAATGCCTTGGAGATCACTTGGAATTTGTTGCTGAAGCATTTTGCCATAATACAGACTTACAGAGCCAGCAACAAAATAGAAACAAAAAATCGGCCATGTTTCTTAATGCAAATACTTTAAAAAAGTATTCTGCCAGCTTCAAAGACATTTTGGAATGCCTTTGAGATCATTTTGAATTTGTTGCTGAAGCATTTTGCCATAATACAGACCTACAGAGTCAGCAACAAAATAGAAACAAAAAATTGGCTATGTTTCTTAATGCAAATACCTTGAAATAGTATTCTGCCAGCTTCAAATACATTTCTGAATGCCTTGGAGATCACTTGGAATTTGTTGCTGAAGCATTTTGCCATAAAACAGACCTACAGAGTCAGCAACAAAATAGAAACAAAAAATCGGCCATGTTTCTTAATGCAAATACCTTGAAATAGTATTCTGCCAGCTTCAAATAAATTTTTGAATGCCTTGGAGATCACTTGGAATTTGTTGCTGAAGCATTTAGCCATAATACACACTGACAGAGCCAGCAACAAAATAGAAACAAAAAATCGGCCATTCTTCTTAATGCAAATACTTTAAAATAGTATTCTGCCAGCTTCAAAGACATTTTAGAATGCCTTTGAGATCATTTTGAATTTGTTGCTGAAGCATTTTGCCATAATACAGACCTACAGAGTCAGCAACAAAATAGAAACAAAAAATCGGCCATGTTTCTTAATGCAAATACCTTGAAATAGTATTCTGCCAGCTTCAAATACATTTCTGAATGCCTTGGAGATCACTTTGAATTTGTTGCTGAAGCATTTTGCCATAATACAGACTTACAGAGCCAGCAACAAAATAGAAACAACAAATCGGCCATGTTTCTTAATGCAAATACCTTGAAATAGTATTCTGCCAGCTTCAAATACATTTCTGAATGCCTTGGAGATCACTTGGAATTTGTTGCTGAAGCATTTTGCCATAATACAGACCTACAGAGCCAGCAACAAAATAGAAACAAAAAATCGGCCAAGTTTCTTAATGCAAATACTTTAAAAAAGTATTCTGCCAGCTTCAAAGAAATTTTGGAATGCCTTTGAGATCATTTTGAATTTGTTGCTGAAGCATTTTGCCATAAAACAGACCTACAGAGTCAGCAACAAAATAGAAACAAAAAATCGGCCATGTTTCTTAATGCAAATACCTTGAAATAGTATTCTGCCAGCTTCAAATAAATTTTTGAATGCCTTGGAGATCACTTGGAATTTGTTGCTGAAGCATTTAGCCATAATACAGACTTACAGAGCCAGCAACAAAATAGAAACAAAAAATCGGCCATTCTTCTTAATGCAAATACTTTAAAATAGTATTCTGCCAGCTTCAAAGACATTTTAGAATGCCTTTGAGATCATTTTGAATTTGTTGCTGAAGCATTTTGCCATAATACAGACCTACAGAGTCAGCAACAAAATAGAAACAAAAAATCGGCCATGTTTCTTAATGCAAATACCTTGAAATAGTATTCTGCCAGCTTCAAATACATTTCTGAATGCCTTGGAGATCACTTGGAATTTGTTGCTGAAGCATTTTGCCATAATACAGACCTGAAAAATCAGCAACAAAATAGAAACAACAAATCGGCCATGTTTCTTAATGCAAATACCTTGAAATAGTATTCTGCCAGCTTCAAATACATTTCTGAATGCCTTGGAGATCACTTGGAATTTGTTGCTGAAGCATTTTGCCATAATACAGACCTACAGAGCCAGCAACAAAATAGAAACAAAAAATCGGCCAAGTTTCTTAATGCAAATACTTTAAAAAAGTATTCTGCCAGCTTCAAAGAAATTTTGGAATGCCTTTGAGATCATTTTGAATTTGTTGCTGAAGCATTTTGCCATAAAACAGACCTACAGAGTCAGCAACAAAATAGAAACAAAAAATCGGCCATGTTTCTTAATGCAAATACCTTGAAATAGTATTCTGCCAGCTTCAAATAAATTTTTGAATGCCTTGGAGATCACTTGGAATTTGTTGCTGAAGCATTTAGCCATAATACAGACTTACAGAGCCAGCAACAAAATAGAAACAAAAAATCGGCCATTCTTCTTAATGCAAATACTTTAAAATAGTATTCTGCCAGCTTCAAAGACATTTTAGAATGCCTTTGAGATCATTTTGAATTTGTTGCTGAAGCATTTTGCCATAATACAGACCTACAGAGTCAGCAACAAAATAGAAACAAAAAATCGGCCATGTTTCTTAATGCAAATACCTTGAAATAGTATTCTGCCAGCTTCAAATACATTTCTGAATGCCTTGGAGATCACTTGGAATTTGTTGCTGAAGCATTTTGCCATAAAACAGACCTACAGAGTCAGCAACAAAATAGAAACAAAAAATCGGCCATGTTTCTTAATGCAAATACCTTGAAATAGTATTCTGCCAGCTTCAAATACATTTCTGAATGCCTTGGAGATCACTTGGAATTTGTTGCTGAAGCATTTTGCCATAATACAGACTTACAGAGCCAGCAACAAAATAGAAACAAAACATCGGCCATGTTTCTTAATGCAAATACTTTAAAAAAGTATTCTGCCAGCTTCAAAGACATTTTGGAATGCCTTTGAGATCATTTTGAATTTGTTACTGAAGCATTTTGCCATAATACAGACCTACAGAGTCAGCAACAAAATAGAAACAAAAAATTGGCTATGTTTCTTAATGCAAATACCTTGAAATAGTATTCTGCCAGCTTCAAATACATTTCTGAATGCCTTGGAGATCACTTGGAATTTGTTGCTGAAGCATTTTGCCATAAAACAGACCTACAGAGTCAGCAACAAAATAGAAACAAAAAATCGGCCATGTTTCTTAATGCAAATACCTTGAAATAGTATTCTGCCAGCTTCAAATAAATTTTTGAATGCCTTGGAGATCACTTGGAATTTGTTGCTGAAGCATTTAGCCATAATACAGACTTACAGAGCCAGCAACAAAATAGAAACAAAAAATCGGCCATTCTTCTTAATGCAAATACTTTAAAATAGTCTGCCAGCTTCAAAGACATTTTAGAATGCCTTTGAGATCATTTTGAATTTGTTGCTGAAGCATTTTGCCATAATACAGACCTACAGAGCCAGCAACAAAATAGAAACAAAAAATCGGCCAAGTTTCTTAATGCAAATACTTTCAAATACTATTCTGCCAGCTTCAAAGACATTTTGGAATGCCTTTGAGATCATTTTGAATTTGTTGCTGAAGCATTTTGCCATAATACAGACCTACAGAGTCAGCAACAAAATAGAAACAAAAAATCGGCCATGTTTCTTAACGCAAATACCTTTAAATAGTATTCTGCTAGCTTCAAATACATTTCTGAATGCCTTGGAGATCACTTTGAATTTGTTGCTGAAGCATTTTGCCATAAAACAGACCTACAGAGTCAGCAACAAAATAGAAACAAAAAATCGGCCATGTTTCTTAATGCAAATACCTTGAAATAGTATTCTGCCAGCTTCAAATACATTTCTGAATGCCTTGGAGATCACTTGGAATTTGTTGCTGAAGCATTTTGCCATAAAACAGACCTACAGAGTCAGCAACAAAATAGAAACAAAAAATCGGCCATGTTTCTTAATGCAAATACCTTGAAATAGTATTCTGCCAGCTTCAAATACATTTCTGAATGCCTTGGAGATCACTTGGAATTTGTTGCTGAAGCATTTTGCCATAATACAGACTTACAGAGCCAGCAACAAAATAGAAACAAAACATCGGCCATGTTTCTTAATGCAAATACTTTAAAAAAGTATTCTGCCAGCTTCAAAGACATTTTGGAATGCCTTTGAGATCATTTTGAATTTGTTACTGAAGCATTTTGCCATAATACAGACCTACAGAGTCAGCAACAAAATAGAAACAAAAAATTGGCTATGTTTCTTAATGCAAATACCTTGAAATAGTATTCTGCCAGCTTCAAATACATTTCTGAATGCCTTGGAGATCACTTGGAATTTGTTGCTGAAGCATTTTGCCATAAAACAGACCTACAGAGTCAGCAACAAAATAGAAACAAAAAATCGGCCATGTTTCTTAATGCAAATACCTTGAAATAGTATTCTGCCAGCTTCAAATAAATTTTTGAATGCCTTGGAGATCACTTGGAATTTGTTGCTGAAGCATTTAGCCATAATACAGACTTACAGAGCCAGCAACAAAATAGAAACAAAAAATCGGCCATTCTTCTTAATGCAAATACTTTAAAATAGTATTCTGCCAGCTTCAAAGACATTTTAGAATGCCTTTGAGATCATTTTGAATTTGTTGCTGAAGCATTTTGCCATAATACAGACCTACAGAGTCAGCAACAAAATAGAAACAAAAAATCGGCCATGTTTCTTAATGCAAATACCTTGAAATAGTATTCTGCCAGCTTCAAATACATTTCTGAATGCCTTGGAGATCACTTGGAATTTGTTGCTGAAGCATTTTGCCATAATACAGACCTACAGAGCCAGCAACAAAATAGAAACAAAAAATTGGCTATGTTTCTTAATGCAAATACCTTTAAATAGTATTCTGCTAGCTTCAAAAACATTTCTGAATGCCTTGGAGATCACTTTGAATTTGTTGCTGAAGCATTTTGCCATAAAACAGACCTACAGAGTCAGCAACAAAATAGAAACAAAAAATCGGCCATGTTTCTTAATGCAAATACCTTGAAATAGTATTCTGCCAGCTTCAAATACATTTCTGAATGCCTTGGAGATCACTTGGAATTTGTTGCTGAAGCATTTTGCCATAATACAGACTTACAGAGCCAGCAACAAAATAGAAACAAAAAATCGGCCATGTTTCTTAATGCAAATACTTTAAAAAAGTATTCTGCCAGCTTCAAAGACATTTTGGAATGCCTTTGAGATCATTTTGAATTTGTTGCTGAAGCATTTTGCCATAATACAGACCTACAGAGTCAGCAACAAAATAGAAACAAAAAATCGGCCATGTTTCTTAATGCAAATACCTTTAAATAATAGTATTCTGCTAGCTTCAAATACATTTCTGAATGCCTTGGAGATCACTTTGAATTTGTTGCTGAAGCATTTTGCCATAAAACAGACCTACAGAGTCAGCAACAAAATAGAAACAAAAAATCGGCCATGTTTCTTAATGCAAATACCTTGAAATAGTATTCTGCCAGCTTCAAATACATTTCTGAATGCCTTGGAGATCACTTGGAATTTGTTGCTGAAGCATTTTGCCATAATACAGACCTATAGAGTTAGCAACAAAATAGAAACAAAAAATCGGCCATGTTACTTAATGCAAATACCTTGAAATAGTATTCTGCCAGCTTCAAAGACATTTCTGAATGCCTTGGAGATCACTTTGAATTTGTTGCTGAAACATTTTGTCATAATACAGACCTACAGAGCCAGCAACAAAATAGAAACAAAAAATCGGCCATGATTCTTAATGCAAATACCTTGAAATAGTATTCTGCCAGCTTCAAATACATTTCTGAATGCCTTGGAGATCACTTGGAATTTATTGCTGAAGCATTTTGCCATAATACAGACCTACAGAGCCAGCAACAAAATAGAAACCAATAATCGGCTATGTTTCTTTATTTGCATTAAGAAACATGGTCGGTTTTTTGTTTCTATTTTGTTGCTGGCTCTGTAGGTCTGTATTATGACAAAATGCTTCAGCAACAAATTCAAAGTGATCTCAAAGGCATTCAAAAATATATATAAACCTGGCAGAATACGATTTCAAGATATTTGCATTAAGAAACATCGCCGATTTTTTGTTTCTATTTTGTTGCTGGCTCTGTAGGTCTGTATTATGAGAAAATGCTTCAGCAACAAATTCAAAGTGATCTCCAAGGCATTCAGAAATGTCTTTGAAGCTGGCAGAATACTATTTCAAGGTATTTGCATTAAGTAACATGGCCGATTTTTTGTTTTTATTTTGTTGCTAACTCTATAGGTCTGTATTATGGCAAAATGCTTCAGCAACAAATTCCAAGTGATCTCCAAGGCATTCAGAAATCTATTTGAAGCTGGCAGAATACTATTTTAAGGTATTTGCATTAAGAAACATGGCCGATTTTTTGTTTCTATTTTGTTGCTGGCTCTGTAGGTCTGTATTATGGCAAAATGCTTCAGCAACAAATTCAAAGTGATCTCCAAGGCATTCAAAAATGTATTTGAAGCTGGCAGAATACTATTTCAAGGTATTTGCATTAAGAAACATGGCCGATTTTTTGTTTCTATTTTGTTGCTGGCTCTGTAGGTCTGTATTATGGCAAAATGCTTCAGCAACAAATTCCAAGTGATCTCCAAGGCATTCAGAAATGTATTTGAAGCTGGCAGAATACTATTTCAAGGTATTTGCATTAAGAAACATGGCCGATTTTTTGTTTCTATTTTGTTGCTAATTCTTTAGGTCTGTTTTATGGCAAAATGCTTTAGCAACAAATTCAAAGTGATCTCCAAGGCATTCAGAAATGTATTTGAAGCTGGCAGAATACTATTTCAAGGTATTTGCATTAAGAAACATGGCCGATTTTTTGTTTCTATTTTGTTGCTGATTCTGTAGGTCTGTATTATAGCAAAATGCTTCAGCAACAAATTCAAAGTGATCTCCAAGGCATTCAAAAATGTATTTGAAGCTGGCAGAATACTATTTCAAGGTATTTGCATTAAGAAACATAGCCGATTTTTTGTTTCTATTTTGTTGCTGACTCTGTAGGTCTGTATTATGGCAAAATGCTTCAGCAACAAATTCCAAGTGATCTCCAGGGCATTCAGAAATGTATTTGAAGCTGGCAGAATACTATTTCAAGGTATTTGCATTAAGAAACATGGCCGATTTTTTGTTTCTATTTTGTTGCTGACTCTGTAGGTCTGTTTTATGGCAAAATGCTTCAGCAACAAATTCATAGTGATCTCCAAGGCATTTAGAAATGTTTTTGAAGCTGGCAGAATACTATTTCAAAGTATTTGCATTAAGAAACATAGCCGATTTTTTGTTTCTATTTTGTTGCTGACTCTGTAGGTCTGTATTATGGCAAAATGCTTCAGCAACAAATTCCAAGTGATCTCCAGGGCATTCAGAAATGTATTTGAAGCTGGCAGAATACTATTTCAAGGTATTTGCATTAAGAAACATGGCCGATTTTTTGTTTCTATTTTGTTGCTGACTCTGTAGGTCTGTTTTATGGCAAAATGCTTCAGCAACAAATTCCAAGTGATCTCCAGGGCATTCAGAAATGTATTTGAAGCTGGCAGAATACTATTTCAAGGTATTTGCATTAAGAAACATGGCCGATTTTTTGTTTCTATTTTGTTGCTGACTCTGTAGGTCTGTTTTATGGCAAAATGCTTCAGCAACAAATTCAAAGTGATCTCCAAGGCATTCAAAAATGTATTTGAAGCTGGCAGAATACTATTTCAAGGTATTTGCATTAAGAAATATGGCCGATTTTTTGTTTCTATTTTGTTGCTGATTCTGTAGGTCTGTATTATGGCAAAATGCTTCAGCAACAAATTCAAAGTGATCTCCAAGGCATTCAGAAATGTATTTAAAGCTGGCAAAATACGATTTCAAGGTATTTGCATTAAGAAACATGGCCGATTTTTGTTTCTATTTTGTTGCTGGCTCTTTAAGCCTGTATTATAGCAAAATGGGTCAGCAACAAATTCAAAGTGACCTCAAAGGCATTTAAAAATGTATTTAAACCTGGCAGAATACGATTTCAAGATATTTGCATGAAGAAACATGGCCGATTTTTTGTTTTTATTTTTTTGCTGGCTCTATCAGCCCGTATCATAGCAAAATACGTCAGCAACAAATTCATAGTGATCTCCAAGGCATTTAGAAATGTTTTTGAAGCTGGCAGAATACTATTTCAAAGTATTTGCATTAAGAAACACGGCAGATTTTTTGTTTCTATTTTGTTGCTGGCTCTGTAGGTCTGTATTATGGCAAAATGCTTCAGCAACAAATTCCAAGTGATCTCCAAGGCATTCAAAAATGTATTTGAAGCTGGCAGAATATTATTTCAAGGTATTTGCATTAAGAAACATGGCCGATTTTTTGTTTCTATTTTGTTGCTGATTCTGTAGTTCTGTTTTATGGCAAAATGCTTCAGCAACAAATTCCAAGTGATCTCCAAGGCATTCAGAAATGTATTTGAAGCTGGCAGAATACTATTTCAAGGTATTTGCATTAAGAAACATAGCCGATTTTTTGTTTCTATTTTGTTGCTGACTCTGTAGGTCTGTTTTATGGCAAAATGCTTCAGCAACAAATTCCAAGTGATCTCCAAGGCATTCGGAAATGTCTTTGAAGCTGGCAGAATACTATTTCCAGATATTTGCATTAAGAAACATGGCCGATTTTTTGTTTCTATTTTTTTGCTGGCTCTACAAGCCCGTATTATAGCAAAATACGTCAGCAACAAATTCAAAGTGATCTCCAAGGCATTCAAAAATGTATTTGAAGCTGGCAGAATACTATTTCAAGGTATTTGCATTAAGAAATATGGCCGATTTTTTGTTTCTATTTTGTTGCTGACTCTGTAGGTCTGTATTATGGCAAAATGCTTCAGCAACAAATTCAAAGTGATCTCCAAGGCATTCAGAAATGTATTTGAAGCTGGCAGAATACTATTTCAAGGTATTTGCATTAAGAAACATGGCCGATTTTTTGTTTCTATTTTGTTGCTGACTCTGTAGGTCTGTATTATGGCAAAATGCTTCAGCAACAAATTCAAAATGATCTCAAAGGCATTCCAAAATGTCTTTGAAGCTGGCAAAATACTATTTCAAAGTATTTGCAGTAAGAAACATGGCCGATTTTTTGTTTCTATTTTGTTGCTGGCTCTGTAGGTCTGTATTATGGCAAAATGCTTCAGCAACAAATTCCAAGTGATCTCCAAGGCATTCAGAAATGTATTTGAAGCTGGCAGAATACTATTTCAAGGTACTTGCATTAAGAAACATGGCCGATTTTTTGTTTCTATTTTGTTGCTGACTCTGTAGGTCTGTTTTATGGCAAAATGCTTCAGCAACAAATTCAAAGTGATCTCCAAGGCATTCAGAAATGTATTTGAAGCTGGCAGAATACTATTTCAAGGTATTTGCATTAAGAAACATGGCCGATTTTTTGTTTCTATTTTGTTGCTGATTCTGTAGGTCTGTATTATGGCAAAATGCTTCAGCAACAAATTCAAAGTGATCTCCAAGGCATTCCAAAATGTCTTTGAAGCTGGCAGAATACTATTTCAAAGTATTTGCATTAAGAAACATGGCCGATTTTTTGTTTCTATTTTGTTGCTGGCTCTGTAGGTCTGTATTATGGCAAAATGCTTCAGCAACAAATTCCAAGTGATCTCCAAGGCATTCAGAAATGTATTTGAAGCTGGCAGAATACTATTTCAAGGTTTTTGCATTAAGAAACATGGCCGATTTTTTGTTTCTATTTTGTTGCTAATTCTTTAGGTCTGTTTTATGGCAAAATGCTTCAGCAACAAATTCAAAGTGATCTCCAAGGCATTCAAAAATGTATTTGAAGCTGGCAGAATACTATTTCAAGGTATTTGCATTAAGAAACATAGCCGATTTTTTGTTTCTATTTTGTTGCTGGCTCTGTAGGTCTGTATTATGGCAAAATGCTTCAGCAACAAATTCCAAGTGATCTCCAAGGCATTCAGAAATGTATTTGAAGCTGGCAGAATACTATTTCAAGGTATTTGCATTAAGAAACATGGCCGATTTTTTGTTTCTATTTTGTTGCTGACTCTGTAGGTCTGTTTTATGGCAAAATGCTTCAGCAACAAATTCAAAGTGATCTCCAAGGCATTCAAAAATGTATTTGAAGCTGGCAGAATACTATTTCAAGGTACATATTTGCATTAAGAAACATGGCCGATTTTTTGTTTCTATTTTGTTGCTGACTCTGTAGGTCTGTATTATGGCAAAATGCTTCAGCAACAAAATCAAAATGATCTCAAAGGCATTCCAAAATGTCTTTGAAGCTGGCAGAATACTATTTCAAAGTATTTGCATTAAGAAACATGGCCGATTTTTTGTTTCTATTTTGTTGCTGGCTCTGTAGGTCTGTATTATAGCAAAAACCGTCAGCAACAAATTCAAAGTGATCTCAAAGGTATTCAAAAACATATGCGAAACTGGCAAAAGGCGATATTGAGAAACCGGCTGGAGCAACAAAAATAATTTTTACGCAACTAATCAGCAACAAATTAGCAACAAATTGTCCCGAATAGAACGATTCGATATTATCGTTTTTGCAAAAGTTTTTGCTATCTTAATGTAAAGTTAGCAGTAACGTCATTTTTGAGAAATTGGCTGGAGCAACAAAATTAATTTTTATGCAACTTATCAGCAACTAATTAGCAACAAATTGTCCCGCATAGAACGATTCGATATTATGGTTTTTGAAAAAGTTTTTGCTATCTTAATGTAAAGTTAGCAGTAACGTCGTTTTTGAGAAATCGGCTGGAGCAACAAAATTAATTTTTTGGCAACTAATTAGCAACTAAAAAGCAACAAATTCTCCAGCAAATTTCGTTCGATTTTGCTGACTTTTTACTGCTAATTTTTTAGGGCTTAAAATTTCAACTGATGCGGGTGTGACACGTGACTCGGTAGCAGTGGTTAGAGCGACGCCACGGTATGGCAGAGGTCGCGGGTGTAAGTCCCGGCCGTGTCAGTAGATTTTATATCTCTCACATTTGATAACATTAAAGTAACTCGTGTATTGACTTCTTTCCGCTAAACAGTCCTCTATTCTAACTCCGACAGCAAAGAATACGGCTGAGCAAAGTCCTTGTCCCCAGCGTTACATAATTAATCGCTCTATTCTTGTGGTATTACGACGAGTAATTTATCGATAATGAGATGATAAAACGTTTACTTGTAATTAGTATTAGTTTGCTTAGCTTAGCAGATAGCGCAATGTCACCGATGACGGCTAGCTAGGGCATGTCGCGCGGCGATAACACGAATTAACCGTGGATGTGACCGCATGCATACACTGTCAATAACCTTTATTTACATACAAAGCTCAAGTCTGGAGCAGCCCGACCGGGAAGAACCCCCATCTTACAGAATGTAACAACCAAATAACGCTATATCTACTCTTCGGTAGTGTTGTGTTCCTGCACGCGTAGCATGACTAATTTTATGTCTATTCTGCCAAAGAATAAAAAAGTTCTTTCTATCCAACTCGTTATCTCTTCTGCCCGAGCACGTGGCGACCCGTGCTTAACTTATCAGAGTTTTGTCTACTGAAGAATAGAAACATTTATTTTACAATCTGTCATTTTGTCTATTCTTCCGTCGACAAAACCCGTTTCTATTGTGGTCATGCTACGCGTGTTGTAGTGAGTAAGGTCGCCAAAGCTTCTGACGATGCGCTGTGTTGACAGCGGGGGACCTGCTTGTCCTCTAAGCTGTCGGCACAGTGACTCCTCATTACAAAGGGTCGACAACTCGCATGTGATATTCAGTGTTGCGCACGTTTCATAGGCTACAGGCCTCAAAGCCATAGGCGGACCGCGGCTGTACGCGTGTGTTAACCACCATCGTAGTACAGGTTGGACCGTGTAGGTAGGTACCTGCTTCTAACCTTCAACGCGTCAAAAACACTAGAACAAAGTCCATAAATATTAATAGCTAAACTATACAAACTTAAAAACTGGTTTATTCGGCATACAGCCAACGCATGAACGCTAGACGCAGTGCGTATGTAAGAGAAGATGGTAGGTACCATCAACTCTTTGTGTACACTGTATGGAATACTTCATGGCGCACATTTATTAGTTACTACTTTCCGCCCGCGGCTTCGCCCGCGTTCTTGGGATAAAAAGTAGCCTATGTGTTATTCTGATGTATAAGCTATATTAGGTACTGTAAGTTTCATCAACATCCGTTCAGTAGTTTTTGCGTGAATGAGTAACAAGCATCCATACATATTTACATCCATACATCTTTACATCCTCACAAACTTTTACGTTTATAATGCACCACTTGATGGAGTTAAAAAGCAATATGTAGACGACAAGAGCAGATAATGTCTATGTGGGTCACTTGAAGAGGGCGCTCGTCGTCGACCCCGGATTCCGTCGTCTACGCCGCAAAATGAGAAATTCCACCGCTTCTTCACGAGTTCACGACACAGATCGCATTATTAACATTCCAGGCGCCGCCGATAAAAGAGCTATAAGTTAGGATGTATGTGGTGACGACTAGATATTCGCATACTTATATAATTAACCAACTTTAAAAAAAGGAAGAGTTTATGCGTAGGTAGTATTTGATGCGTATATTTTTTATGTTTAACGCAACTTTTCACATTTTTCACATATTAGAGATAATTATTAAATATTGTTATTCAACATTGAAGAGTTTTAAAAACAACTGACACGGGCGGGATCTGAACCCGCGACCTCTGCCGTACCGTGGCATCGCTTTAACCACTGACCTACCGTGTCCTGTCCGCATTAAAGTTCACAATAGATATGATTCATTTTAGAATATTTTCCTTTGATTGTCCATACGAGAAAAACTATAAAAAAAAATGTTGTTATTTTGAAGCTATGAATAAATAGGTACGCACCGGCCGCACCTTCACCTATGCGTATTATTAAAGTCGCCTTAGGGACCATGCCAACAAGTTCAACAACCAACAAGACTGTGTTTCTTAATTAGGACACACTGTAACATGTAACTTCGATTCCTTTGTGTACATTATATGTACATGGTGGCGGCGCGTAGGTATTTTAAACAACGGATGTTGGCCACAGTGCAATTTTCCATTTTATGATTGAATATTGTAAACTTTATTATCTAGTAAGGTACTAGGTGAATAAAAACTATATACTGGACTTTTATGTAGTAAGAAGGTTTTGTGTTAGCATGATCTGCATGATACAATCGCTGCAACGCACGCCCTAATTTCATCACGCCACGTAATTCTGTTGAGGTTTCAGTAATTATTAATTTGCTGAATAATGAATACTCAACGCGTTAATGAATTCGTACAGATTTAATAAATGCAACGGTACCAAATGTAGTCCCCATTACCGTTTTGATACAAAAAAGTAGAAGTTTACTAAACTATCATTACTATATAATATAAGTAGTCCGTCACGCCTCCTTAGCCCCTGTGGGTTCCCAGAAGTCAAGCGGTACGCTGACAGGTCGCCAATTAGCCGCTGTCACCCATTACTTAGACCTTTTTAAAAACAAATAAAATTAATCAGTCCAGTCCCAGTTAGTTCTTACACATGCTCATTAGTAGCATGAGTAGTTGAGTAGTATCATAATCAAAATAAGCACGCTCGTTTCTTAGAGCAGGAGTTGTACACCCATACATACTAGTATGTAGCATGCTTTGTTGCTGTGTAAATTCGTATAATAGGTACCTAGTTGCCGAAAATCGGTGGTTGAATTTACGCTACGTAAATTCCACAAGTATTTTTTGGCATAGGCATAAGTTCATAACATACGGCAACATAAAACACGTTACAGGGCCCAATTCTGCTATTGCAATTGTGTAAGAATGGCGTCATAATGACACCATAACGGACTATCTCTTTCGTTCGGTCAAAACGATGTCATTGAGAGACCATTTTGACACTATTATTACAATTGCATTAGCAGACTTGGGGCCCAGGTGGAATTATGCCGCGTAAGTCCGGCTTGATGTGTGCACGAAACTAAAGGATATTCAAAAAGCGTGTTTTCTTGAAGACCTTCATAGGTCATTAACGTTTGATCTTATGAGTACCTATACATATAAATTCGGATGATTACGATTTGAAATGAGCCGCCATAGTAACATAAAAATACACTCCAATGACATAATAATACCACATTGCTATTGATGGTTGGTTTGCCCACGATTTTTTCATTAGGTTGCTTATTATAGCTTACAATAATTAAGTTGATTATGCTAGAATTTGATAAGAGTGATTTAAGATTTAATGTGTATTTAAGCCAAGAATACGGTCTACTCATCAATAGAGGAAAAACCAAGCTGATGTTTGTAGAGCGGGCACTACCCAGAGAACCAACGAGTTGTGCGACCTCGATGTGGTACACAAGTTTGTGTACCTAGGATCGCAAATCAGTGATGATGGTGACTGCAAGCAGGAAGTGGTAAGAAGAGCTCAAATGGCAAAATCCGCAGTAAAGCGACTCGAAAAGCTATGGCTAAATAGAGGCATCAACCGCAAAACAAAAATCAGATTCATGCGGACCCCCCTTATCTTCTCGATATTCCTTTATGCGTCTGAAACCTGGACATTGAAAGCCCGTGTGCGCTCGAGGATTGACGCATTCGAAATGTGGTGCTGGCGTAAGATGCTCCGTATATCTTGGACAGAACATCGGACAAATGAGTCAATTCTCAAGGAATTGCACATAAACAAGCGCCTTTCTGCCATATCCAGGAAAGAGTCCTTAAGTTTTTCAGACACACCGTCAGGAGAGATCTAGATAGTCTAGAAAGGCTCCTAATAACTGGTGCGGTTGAGGGGAAAAGGGGCAGAGGACGCTCGCCGACGAGGTGGACCGCTACAACTCAGGAAGCCACCGGGACTACCCTGCAGACAGCCGTCCAGCTGGCGCAGGATCGAGTGGCCTGGAGAACGATGGTGGCGAGACACCATAGTCACGTCCCTCAGTCATGAGGATACGATCAAGAAGAAGTGTATTTAAGTGAATTTTTAAACACGTTAAAGACGTTATTAATAATTCATTTAGGAGCCGAGCAAAAGGGGTGAAACGCGGGGAACAGCTAATTTTAAATATAAGAGATTAAAACAACTGATGCGGGTGTGAGCGTGACACGTTAGAGCGACGCCACGGTACGGCACAGGTCGCGGGTTCAAATCCTGCCCGTGTCAACAATAAGAGCGATTTATTTTGAAGATGTTCGGTAAGTGTTTTCAGATTATTTACCGTGGGCATTTTAATAGATGAATCCAAATTATTTAGTCAATTGATGTCTCAATAAGACCATAGCGGCTAACATGCGCGCCGCGACAAAATTTTGTCGACGCTTTTATCGTGCATTTGTCTCGTATTCGCACGAGTAAGAGCGAGACAAAACAGTCGACAAAATTTGTTGCGGCGCGCATGTTAGCCCTACATGAATCTTAGTGATAGCGGACACACGTCATATATTATAAGCAAGCTGTTTAACGATATGTGTCGATATGTAGGTAACTGGGCTATCTCTAGATCATACAATGACAAATAAAAAGTTTTGTTTCGACTTGACGCAATGACCAAGGCAAAGGTCAAAGACCATGTTTGACACGATAGGCGGCTAGGGTCGCCGCCGGGACGCTTAGTGAGTGCCATGGCCCTTGAAACACGTTGTTTGATCACGTGACATGAGTCATGACCCGTGCCATTTACAGGCTGCGGGCTACTGCGATATATTTACCTACGAATCAAAAAACGTTTTTTTTTGTTATTGAAGAAACAATGTTTTAAGAACATAAATATCTCTGAGACCGGAGACCCCGAACAATGAACCGTGTTTCCGTTCGACACGCATGCATAAATAAGTAAATTGTTTTTTTTTCAACAAATTCAGACTTATAATCGATACAGTAGACAGAACTTAGATCGGTATGGATTCATAGCAAATACCACAAAATAAATAGTTTTATTTTGTTGTAATATACCTACCTACCCTCGTTTAACCTAACAGACTGTAAAATGAGTAAAAGAAATTGATTGATAGATTTCAATAGGGGCAGGTGTGTGACTTTTATTACCACACCTACATACCTACCTAATAATCGTAATAATATTTCGTTCCATTTTGAAGGGTTGGGTGGTGCCAGTGTAATTACAGGCATATGACACCGCAGGGGCGCGTGGGCGTTGGCCACCCTAAAGACCAAGTTGACATGACTTTGTCTATGGGTGGACAACGCCCCTGCAGTGCTTCGGTTATTACTTTCCCATCAAGAGGGTAGTCTGGCCACCCAGTAACATAAAAAAAATAGTGAACAAACAAAGAAAGCATGACTCACTCCTGGCCAAAATAGAAAACTGAAAAATGTTCATTTAGTTAATTGAAGTAACTTTATTGTTTAAATATTAATTACCTATGTTGTGCTTATGTCAACATTTCATTATTAGTAATGAAATGATTATCACTTAGCGATTAGGATGTTTGTGCACTTATTTATACTTATATTTAAATATTTGCACGACTGGAAAGTTGAATGCAGTGAGACCATAATTCATGATTTTACCATGTCATATGTGTACCTACCTATATTCTAGCAAATAAATCATTCATTCATACAATTTTTTTTACATACATACATAGGTAGGTTATACAGTTTATATTTTATATAATACTAGCGACCCGCCCCAGCTTCGCACGGGTAGCACTAAGTACCTACAGTACGTGCAATCTAAGTGGACCGGACCGGCCTGCCAGGCTCCTCAAGTTCGTCCGTCGTCGGCGTGATATTATTTTGTTGCGCGAGTTATTTGATATTTCCTAAGATATTCATCCAAATTAAATGAAGAATTCTTTTAGACCAAATTTGAAAATCATAAAAATGGTTATTGTGAGTCAACCTTAAAATATAGACATAATTATGCTGTCGCGGACTTTTTTGTAGACCTTTTTAAGGTATACAATACTGTAGTAGGTACATTATTTTGATCTATCTCGTCGTTTGCAATGTAAGCGCAAAAAAAATTGTTTATTTACGACATCACATTAGCAATCTCTAAAATTTAAAGCATTAGCATACATAGGGACAGACAGACCGACAGACAGACAGCGGGAAGCGACTTTGTTTTATACTATGTAGTGATGACAAACTACAAAAGTTGAAATTTTGAAGATTATGTTCAGGCGCTGTCCCAGGGGGGGGGGGGGTGGTCGTAAAAAAATCGTACAAAAATGCGCCAAACACGGTAATTCACGGACGGTATAACACGTCGGAATTAATCGGTATGACCCCACCTAAGGTCTTCGACTGCGGTATGACCCCTTCCAAAAACGTCGGCTGTGACCGCGCCTGATTATGGTCCCTAGAGGGTGCAGAGATCTAAGAAAAGATATTATGAAAATAAACCTCTAAAGACCCAAATGTCATGGCAGATTTAATACAGTCCTATCATATGAACCAGCCATGCAAACAACTAGAACAATGTAGGTGACTATTCAATTTCCCTTAAAACAAATAAGAGTGTTAGTTCTCTGACCAGTTATTTGTTTGGTGGTTTTAAAAGTCATGTTAAAGAGTCTTGTGATAGTATTTGTAATTTCTAGCACCAATATTATTGTATTCCCTCACTTAAGCAAATCACACTCCTTTATTGTTGCATTGATTGCTAGCTATTTTATAGACAATGCTAACTACAAATAGGCTAGTAACTTTGTATCGCAGATCTCAATTTAGTCCTTGCGGACAATAGAAAATACAAATCATTCACGATTTTGAAAGAAACAGTTACAAGTAATTCAGGATTAGTTATACATATATTATAGTGCGCTGCCGTGTCACGCACATGTCTGATAACTTAAGATACAAGAGATATATGCTTATCAGGTGCAAACCATATTTTATTAGGGTCTTTTATCAATCACAAAAACAATTTTTCATCTAACTTTAACGATTCGTCATATGGGCTCATCCAAAATTCTTGTAACTATGATTTTAAAAACTTTAAACGCTGATATCTCAAAAATATGTTTTGTGAGATACAACAAATAGGCCTGACACGGCAGTGCACATTAAACCGGCAATGTTACTTCTGAAAATATCGTAATTATAAATAAATTATACGTGGCCTGTATCAGACACACAACTGACCTCTACGAGGAAGGTGGTGACGTCGTAAACCTCATTGTGAATGATAAGTACGGCGTCATTGCGCGTGCAGCGTGACTTCAGCTCCTCGCGCGTGAATAACTTCGGCTGCTCCTCCATCGTGTGTACGTGTACCACACTTGCGTTTAAGCACCGCGAGTGAGCCTGCCCGAGCCGCCGCACTCCACACTAAACAATTAAGCACTTTATGCAGAAAGCCGTGATAACACCGGTATCACGGACGTGTCGACACAGACACTACAATCATGAAACAACGGCTAAATTAAATATTTACCAATCTTTATAGGAAATGCCTCACTTGCCGTCACCTGGTACAATGATATGACATTGACATGACAATTGCAATTGACAGTTGAGAGTTGAGACTTGACAGCTAGTCTTGTGTTGCCAATTAAAAAAATAGTTTTGAAACGTAAATAGTACGAAGGTATGAAAATAAATAGAGATGTTACAGTTAACCGGTCAAAATCAAAACGCAACGCAGTCAAAACCAGTAAAAACTACTTTCACTTTTGAACTAAGACGTTGGTCAAAAATAGTAATAACCAAAAAACGCAACGCAGTCAAAACTACTTTCACTTTTGAACGTTGGTCAAAAATAGTAATAACAAAAAAATATCGGTCAAAATCAAAACTGGTTTTGACCAGAAAATATCGGTTAAAATTGGTTTTAGTTTTAAGGTTTAGTGATAGACAAAATCATTTTCGACTAGGAGCATTATGGACCGTACCACAAAAAAGAAAAACACGTGTTCAACACGAATGCTGCCAAAAATAATAGGCACTTGTTTTAGCACTAACTTGCCTAAAACAAGTGTGTATTTTTTTTTGGTAGCATTCGCGTTTAACACGTGTTTTCTTTTTTGTAGTAAGGGTGAAAGTGTTCAAGTCAGTTTACACGTAAGGGCGCGCGCGCACTGTGTGACGACATTCACCGCATGGCACGAAAAGTAGCGTTGTTTGTACCTTGTTTCATACAACTATCATTAGTTTTTGCATCGCTCGAGAATGTCACAACTGCAAAATAAATATAAGAGACTGTCACTGATTGTCAGTAGTTTTGAAACGTAAATACACACATCAAAAGTGTCTAGGGATCAAGCATTTTTATGCGGATTTCTTGAGATTGAGATGTGGCTTTGTAATAAATTTATGATTTTATAAATTTATATGTATCCTTTTTGGTGCATTTCATAATTTGAATCAGGAACTCTCAATCAAATTCGAGTAAAAGATGAAAATAAGCTGTCAATATTTTCCCTATAAAAACATACAACGCATTGAAGACATTATTAGTGCTACTGTTTCCCTACTACTGATTAAAACCAACTTTATTATGGAGCGGCGACGTCATTTAAGCAGGGAAGAAATGCTCAGAGCCGTGGGAATGATAGAAGCTGGTTCCCGGCAACGTACTGTTGCTTTAGCTCTGAATACAAGTCAGAGTGTTATCAGTCGACTTTGGACACGTTACCGAAGCACTGGTACCGTGGCTGAGCGCCATGGAGGACGGTATCGCTGCACCACACGGAGACAAGACCGATACATTCAAATCTTAACTCGAAGAGCTCCAACAATAACCGCCATGATGTTAGCCGTGAGGCTTCATCACTCTTCAGGGAACTTAATTAGCGACCAAACAGTCAGAAACCGCTTGCATGAAGTGAACCTTCATTCCCGAAGACCGCTACGGGTACCACCTATAGCAATGCACAATCGTAGGATTCGATATCAATGGGCTCTTGAACACAGAAATTGAGCAGAAGAACAATGGCGTTTCGTGTGCTTTTCTGATGAGTCTCGTTTTGGTATGAGACCGGATACAAGACGTATACGACACTGGAGAACCCCTGGACGCCAACAGCGATTAAAATCCTGCCAGGAAGTCCATCCTTATAGTGGTGGAACCATCATGGTATGGGCGGGTATTTGGATCGGCGGAAGAACTGAGTTGATTTGGATCAGAGGCAACCTCAACGCTCAAATTTATGCTGAGACGATTGTATCAGACGTCATCGTTCCTCTACAAGTGCAAATCGGTCCCTTATTTCAGTTAATGCATGATAATGCACGACCGCACACCGCAAGAGTTGTAAGACAGACTCTCGCCGCAGCTAACATCAATGTCCTGCCCTGGCCTGCTCAGTCGCCAGACTTGAACCCGATTGAGCATGCATGGGATATGCTACAGAGAAGAGCTCTGCCGAATATGGAGGGTATCCAGTCGCAAGAAGACCTTTTTTTGTTGTTGCAACGAACGTGGGCGGCCATTCCACAGCGTGATTTGGATGAACTCATTTTGAGTATGCCAAACCGATGTTCTTGTGTTGTTAGTGTTCGCGGTAGAAACACGGATTATTAATTGTTTAAGTTACCCAATAAAATTTTAAAGAAAACTGTTATTTCAGTCTTTTTTTCGAACTTTAATGTTAGTGGTTCAAATGTCAAAAATCCCTTTATTAGGAAAATGGCAAATTTCTTTATTAATGCAAAGGTGACTTGGTTTATCGTTACTGTGACAAACGAAAACACTTTATTTGATGAATCCTTAAAGAAAATTTTAATTAATATCAATCAGGAGAAAAGTTATTGCAAAAATATATGTTGATCCCTAGATACTTTTGATGTGTGTAGTACGAAGGTATGTAAATAAATAGAGATGTTACAGTTAACCAGTCAAAATCAAAACGCAACGCAGTCAAAACCAGTCAAAACTACTTTCACTTTTGAACTAAGACGTTGGTCAAAAATAGTAATAACCAAAAAACGCAACGCAGTCAAAACTACTTTCACTTTTGAACGTTGGTCAAAACAGTAATAACAAAAAAATATCGGTCAAAATCAAAACTGGTTTTGACTATATCGGTTAAAATTGGTTTTAGTTTTAAGGTTTAGTGATAGTCAAAATCATTTTCGACTAGGAGCATTATGGACCGTACCACAAAAAAGATAAACACGTGTTCAACACGAATGCTGCCAAAGATAATCCGCACTTGTTTTAGCACTAGGTAGTCTAAAACAAGTGTTTATTATTTTGGTAGCATTGGCGTTTAACACGTGTTTATCTTTTTTGTGGTAAGGGTATATGTGTCTAATAAATAAGCGTCCAATTCCGGTTATGTGTTATGTGTTTCTAATGTAAATGTGATCCTCCTGAAGACTGATCTTGTCGCCCCTTCGCTTCACTATCACACTCGGCCACAGCTCCGCTCGGGAATCTAGGACTCGATTCGCTCGCCATCTCCACCTACTTGCTACGCTTCGGCTTCGGGCTCTCAATTCGCCCCTCCTCCTTTAACATAGCGCTCTAGGGGTAGGACAGAGTCTGACCACGTGCAGTCAAGGTGCACTGAATCAGATTATCATGCATTTCAACTTAGGTATAGTTTCCGAGCAGAAAATAGTTTTGATTGCAGGCTTTAGTCAAAACTAGTTTTGACCAACGTTTTTGGTCAAAAGTAGTTTTGACCGGTCAAGAATTTTGATTGTAACCGACAAAACTGGAGACTACGAACAGCTACAGAAAGTCAAAACATTTGAGATTTGACTATGATACATAGTAGTGAGTGAAAGTGATAGAATTAAAAATGTACTGACAGTATTTTTGGTCTCCAGTTTTATCTATGATACATATCTTCATGCTAAATAGTAAAATATTTCATGTGATTTATAACAATATATTCCTTTATTTACAATAAGTTAGATACTTGTGCTCAGAGAAATATCAACAATAATTATATCTCAAGAGTCAAGCAAGACATGCGAAACTGTTTATTACTGGTCACACTAAACAGTGCAGCAACAGCTTAAGCATTATTGCAAGTTTGCAACATTGTTCAAGTTGTTTGCTGGCACAGAACGTAATTATATTACTCTAGCGAGTTTGCCGATGTTATATAATGAGTATGACAAAGCAACATAGGGACCAATCGGGCGTTTTTCTATTAGACGGCGACCACGGCGACTGCACCTGTGCCATTGCTTCAGCAGTGCTAAAAATGTTGTTAATTTCCACAGCTTTTCTTGTTTATTGCTGCCGGCCTAGCATGACCACGATAGAAACGGGTTTTGTCTACATAGAAATAGACAAAGTGACAGATTGTAGAAACATTTCGACCGTTTCATTCATAAAACGTAGAAATGTTTCTACAATCTGTCACTTTGTCTATTTCTATGTAGACAAAACCCGTTTCTATCGTGGTCATGCTAGGCCGGCTGGTTTAACTTGTTTACGGTATGGCCTTGAAGGTTCTGGGTGCGAAGTGGTTTTCCCAATTCATTACCATCTAATAGAAAAACACCCAGTCTTTGAACAGCAAGAATTATTGAGGCTCTTAATTTACTACTAGCAACAATAATATATCCCAGTTTAAAAAATATAAGTAACTATGTGTGTACATTAGTTATTTAACAGTCATTTAAAGCTTTATAGAATTTTGAGCCCATGTCAAGCTAGATTATTATTATAGATTACAAAAAAGATATCAATGATTTATTTTGTCCACTACTTGTACAATAATAGTAACTGTAGAGCTAAAACAACAAAGGTTCAACATAATCTAACTAATGAATAAGTACCACTCGGGCTCTGAGGATCATCTTGTCTACAGCCTGACAGAGCCGGCCTCTTGAATATCTTTCTGTTTGTGTGTACCATCACAGAATGGTCTGTTCTTTGTTTGTTTACAATTACATAGCCAGTAATCCTTAGTCTTTTCCACAGTAAATCTGACCGGCCTGAAATAAACAAAAATTAAACATTATTGATCTGACACTTCAGAAATGTAGATCATCTATTTCCATCTTTTAGAGCAGTGGTTCCCAATCGCAAAGAGCCAAAAGACTTACATAAAAACTCTCCCTCAAGAATTGCAAGATTTATAATTATGAAAAAAGTAAAGAAGAATCTATTAATCTATATCGGAGCATTCTTTACCTTTGTGTCACTTTAAGAAAGTGATCCTTATGTGTTCCATCACATAGCGGCTGTGACTTGGACCGTCCACACAGGCACCAGTGGTATGTCTTCCCTGCTTCCAGGGCTAGCTTGAAGGGTTTCTTGTCATACACAATACCATTTTCCTGCTGATTTGTTGCCGAGTATACTGACGCCAAGGGATTCTTTGGAATCTCAGGCTTGGAGCTTTTGGTTGCATAGTTTTTCTGTAAATAAATAATATAGGTCAGAGGTTATAATAAAAATATGTAGGTAAATTGTATCTAGCTCGTAATATTAAATTTATTCTGCTACGTATACATATTTTTGGACATTTCAAATTAATAGGTTTATTATTGATATCACTTTAAAAGTTAATTAGCATATATAAAATTGAATGATAAACTCACCGATCTTATGGAATTTGTGAATGAAACTAGTAATTTTTTTCGAGCGAACATTGTTATGCGGAACTGCACTATTTTTTCAATAAATCTCAAATTAAGTTTTCATAAAATGTATTTATTTCTACTATAAAGTAGGTAATAAATTCGATCTTATTTCATTGACCTAGTCACATACATAAGATGATAAGACATTGACATTTTTATCGTGTTGCCAACTCAATGGATTTCCACTAAAACCGGTGGTTTTTAGACCCCTCTTCAGCGGAGGAATTTTGTTTTTAGTGTTTGGTGGTTTTTGTAAGTGGTTTAGTTTACAACAGTTAGTGCCTAGTGTAACATTATGAGGTAGGCAAAACTATTCAGGGATTCCCCAAATGTTACGTCTGCAATGATTACCAGCCAGCTGATTAGACGTAGATAAACAATATGTCGTAGGTAGTAAATAAACACATCGAAACCACAATATATGCAGAAGTTCGGAGATTCCTAGTTTAAACTTCGGCTTTTTGCTCGCCTTCGGTGACCAACATCAGCCACTCCGGGTCATACGGCTCACACAAAAACACTCTAGGTGTAGGGCGGACAAAATCACGTGAAGAATTCGGTTCTATCACAACTTATTAAATCTTTTCAACATTTACCGTGTCGCGGTGTCTCTGAGGTAAAACCTAAGATTTACCGAGATTCACCGATAGTGATAAAAGTTTGAAATGAACGATGATCACAGAACAAGAACAGTTCGGACTCTTAAGGCGCGTCTCTTGCGCCCTGTTTTTGTGTTCGACGAACATCGAAGAGTGAACAGTGAACGATAAAGGGGCGTGGTCTAGGTGTTTTGAGTGTTTTTATTCGTCAAAACACGTAGACCACGCCCCTTTATCGTTCACTGTTCACTGTTCGATGTTCGTCGAACACGAAAACAGGGCGCAAGAGACCCTGTCGCGGACCTTTAGAACATAAAATCCGCGAATGTAAATATAATAATCAGACATAGCAACATTACAACAATAACTTTATGCAATGGCAACATCGATGGAAACTGTCAAATGAACCGGCGACTCGGTAAGAACAGTATTGTATTTATTGTTTATCAGTTTAAAGCTGTGAGTGAGTTATACCAGGACTGGAGCCGGCATCTCTGTAATGAAAGCTGAGTATCTAAAGTTTTAAGACTAATTAATCTTTCTAAGTATTTACTATGTTATTCACTGAATCCGTCGTTCTCAGAGAGAGATTCTCTGAGATACAGAATAATGATTACATTCAACCAATGAGTTTGGTAAAGTATGTATGTTATAGTTGTGTATTACTGAAGCTTTTGAGATCTCAATTAGCATTAGAGTGATGAGTGATGATTGGAGGCAGCATGAAGAGTATGCTGTGCTCACCGTCCTATAACGGTATGCTTGACCTTAAAGCCTTTAGTTAAATAAGAGATAGGACGGAGAGAGGGACCTGATTGGATCCGCCGTACTATAACGGTACGCTTAACCTTAAAGCCCTTAGTTGAATAAGAGATGGGACGGCGAGAGGGAACCGATCGGATCCACCGTCCTGTAACGGTACGCTTGACCTTAAAGCCTTTAGTGAGTAAAAGACAGTACGGCAAGAGGGATCCGATGGGGTCCACCATCCTATAACGGTACGCTTGACCTTAAAGCCTTTAGTTGAGTAAAAGATAGTACGGAAAGAGGGATTCAATGGGGTCCACCATCCTATAAAGGTACGCTTGACCTTAAAGCTTTTAGTGCCTCCTGGGAGGAGCTCTCAGGGGCGGAACCCATACCGGGTTCCAGCTGTTGAGAAATGTAATAACAAAATCTAATATTTGACATGGGTTTCAGTAAATACCAATAACCTAAGATGCCCAAAATATCGAAGTGTCAGTGTCATCGATAATATCTATCTACAGATGGTGAAAGTGGCCCCGTGTTTGAGTCGTGTTGGTCAGCATTCAGTGCTCTGTCTCCATAAAGAATTAACAAGCGAAGCAGATAATATATATGCCAGGTAAATTTCCCAAAACAACATTTTTTCTCATTCGCTACGTCTGTCTAAGGTTACATTCCTCAAAGGAGATTACACATAATACTCTAGTATTATATTATTCTGTTAAATGGTAGAATCTTAACATATATAGACAGACCTCGCGACATGGTGGAGATGCTGGGATATTAACTGGTTTCAAGAATATTATGAGTGCCAAGAAAGCCTAACATAGGCATGGCAGCAGTACCATGATCATGAGTAAGAGAGAACTGAATCGACACAACTCTCATCACCAATAGTGGAAAAGAGCAATTATTATTTAGATATTTGAAGCTATTTAAACCACACTAGAAGTTGTGAATAAAGATTCAGTTACAGTATGCGCTAATGTAAACGGAGCACACGGGATTGAGCACGGGCCACCGACACTACGACGAATTTGAATCCAATTTGTTTTAATTAATTTAATATTGTAAAGTGTAATTTGTTTGTAACTGAGGGTTTCCGAATGAATCGCTAGATGGCGCTAGTTGCCTCAATATGTAAACAATTATTGTGAACTGTTGTTCAAAAGAGAGTAGTGTAAATAAATACGTAAGTTGCATAATTAAAGATTATATTGTTAATTTACCCATTTATGTTGAATCGTTTCATTCATTTAATCTATACCTTATTTTATGAAGGATTGCTGTGATCCGGCCGGAAGTGCCTCCATTCCGGACGTAATTTACTGTCAAATAATTGACGAACCAATTCGTGGAAAATCAGCCCTTAAGAAATTCTCTGGTTTAAATACCACACTAGAGAATTAAATAATTTTTAACTAATTTCTTTACTGTTCGAACAAAGTTACCTTTCAGTTATGATTATCAATAATAAGTTAAAAAAAAAAAAAAAAAAGAACCAACTTCCGCTGACGTATTAGTCCATAGGGATGTACGATAGTGCATCGAGTTTTTGCATTATTACGCTCGCTAATCGATTGCGGTTCCGATTAATTTATGTTTTGTCTTTAACACTCGATTATCGTGAACTTGATGTTTCATGTATCTGAAAAAAAAATTGGATACTGTTAATTTTAAGTCTGGAATTTTAATTTAATCGATAAATGAGAAACCTATCATGAAAGTGAAAACAGATTGTCGTTACGATTTATTATACGATTAACTACCGCACTAATGTCGACAATACTATGACTACTCTATGGTTGGAAAAGTTTTACTTGTAATATGGCGCATGGAACGACGAGAAAAGTTTGAATACCTTGTTTTGCTTAAGTATTGTCTTCTGCCGTAAAACAAGAAAGTGAGGATCTACCTACTGGTAAGTTATCAATATGAATACAGTTTTGAACAATTGAACTTTCTGTTGACCCAGTTGCGTGAATTGTGAATTTAATCTGGATATGTAAAAATTATCATAAATAAAACGATTTATTTCGTCATATAAGATCTTGTCCCAATAAAATCCGAATGGCCCATGATAATTGCCATGTTGCTTTGTAAAAGGCATAAGGATTGATGTGATAATCGGGGATTTACAGAAACCACATCGACCAACTTGGGCTAGTAATTTGCGGCCTAATACCTATTGACAAGGATACCCCCTGAGTACCCACGATCCGCTGTGTAGACGGAACTACGGATACCTACACAACTACGAGGTAAATAGACTTTTATTGAGATTGGTAGATGGAGTCATACCCTATGAATTGGTAGGTATGCCACGAGTGTGCGTATATCGGTTTCATCGAGTAAAGTCTACCGACTTGTTTAGTAAATAACTCACACTGGCAGAATTCTGATGATTTACCTACTTGAAAGTTCAGTGAGCACCAAGTACCTAAATGAGACTGTTAGTAAAATAATAAGACTAACATGCATAAATAATACTACACCTCACAAAACATAGAGGAAGTAAGATTAATACTAAAAGAGAGATTTATCACGACATGATATTTAGTTAAAAATTAGAATAACTATATCTTGTTAAATTAATTTTTTCTTGCTTGGAAACAAAAGTGGTAGCGAGTAGGTACTAGTACTTATTGAGTACCACACCTAAGAATTTAGCTATTTGTCTAATAATATTGTATTATCTGGATCCATTCAATCTTAGTTAATGAAGAACAGTTGATAGCATAGCATTTAGAATGGGATGTAATTTTGTCACAAAGAATATTAATTAATCAACTACTTAGAGCAGTAATTATCATGAACATTAATTTTAGTAGAGAGTAATTAGGTATTTCTTCAAATATAAACATTATTTTGTTAAAATTACATAATTGTTTACCCACTGTGGAAACAAACTCTGTGTTCAATCTGTTATTTCTAACAGCATCCGGAGATTTCTGAAACCAAACACATTAAATTAAGACAAATTTAATATTAAAGTGTAAAACTTGTTAAGTTCTTACTACATGATAAATAACACATTCAAACATGTCAACTATAATTTCAGGATTCAAATGAGAGTGAATCCAAACACACATTAACTAATCTATAAACAAAGTGTAGCCCTTACCTTTGCTAACACACCTCGGATATTTAGGTTTCTTGTAAACTTAAGTGCATCTGAAAATAAATGAAAATGATTAGGTACCTTTACACACTGATGAAATAATTATGATAAATTTACTGTTTCAACAAGCCAACATTAAAAGAAATATGATTTTATCAAATCAATTAACCCTTTGAGTACCTACTGTAGAATTTTAACACTTGATCCACTAGTGTTAACTATAAACTTGTGTTTCTGCTTGCATTTCTTGAAAACAATTATCAAGTGAGATTACGTACAGTCAACGACCTTTGTCCGTCACCCCCATGAGGACGATTGTCGTATGCAGGAATGTAACGGCTTTCGTTAGTACTAATTAATAAATACTTACTAATGTCAGATTTGATGAACTTTAACAAACTAAATAATACTAATAAGTAGGTACACATAGAATATCTGATAGAATTTCACAAACATCTAAATAGGGACTATTCCGAATGAGGTAATGACATCAAATCACAATGTTTGGGTTAATATATTACATAAACTCATACACTTCTAGAGTAAGTGTATGAGAAAAGGGGAATTCTCTTATAATATAATACATACAATAATTACATAGACGATTATGCTGTGCATTCTAGTAAACAGCAGGGAAGTGATACAATTTTCGGTTACAGGACCTGGCAAATATGGAAGAATTATTGTTGCACCGCTTGCAATTATTAGTAAATCAAATCGCACATCAGTCTAGCTTATCCTCCCGCCTCTCTATACGTAACGATGAGACAAGATATGACGCAGAAATTATAAAAGTTAAACTTGAATCATTTTTAAAGAGATTTAACGAAGACCTCACTAACTACTTTCGTACAGTTAATAATCCTTCCGCTGACGACATAGGAAAAATGAGCGAAGTTCAACTTGAAGCTGAACAAAACCTCGCCGAATTGAATGCGAAAATTAAAATGTTTTCTGCGCAAAACAATACAGTCGGACAGAGGACCACCCAAGCCAGCAGCATTTCTAGCCGCCTGCCAAAACTAAACTTACCTGAGTTCGACGGGGACGTATTGAACTGGCATCAATTTTGGGACCAGTTCAGTTCTAACATCGACGCCAGAGACATCACTGAGGTCGATAAGTTACTGTACCTAAAAGCATCTGTAAAAGGGGAGGCCAAGCAGGTTATTGACGGTTTCGACACTACTAACGCCAACTACCAGATTGCTTTGAAGACATTGAAAGAAAGATATGGAAAGACTTGCCATTTGGTCGACGCTCATTACTCTGCGTTGTCTAAAGTAAAAACTGCCGATAAAACGACAAATGAGTGCAGGAGAGTACTAAACAATGTAGAACGGCATTTAAGAGTCCTAGAGTCACTTGGTGAAGACATCAACCATAATCATTTGAGGCATCTAATTTTCGAGAAATTTCCTGAAGACCTAATTTATGAACTTAAGATAAAATCGACTGAGAACTCTATTCAAGAGTTGAGGAAACTTTTGGAAATCATCATTACTGCTCGTGAAGATGCGAGTCGAATAACACAAGAACGAAACCCTAAGGTAATTGAAAATTACACTGTAGAAACGCTGTATGTTACACAAGAGAACAAGAAACATCCCCTTGAAACAAAGGAAAATATGAGCAATAATAAAGAAACGAAGTCGTCGAAGGTCAAGTCATCAGGAGAACCTCAAAGGAAGAGGACGAAGTTCAGCTGTATATTCTGTAATGGTAGCCACTTCAATGACCAATGTGATAAATTTAAAACTTCTACAGATAGAAAGACTATGATCAAAGACCGTTGTTATCAATGTTTTCGGCTTGGCCATAGCATCCAAAGTTGCAAATCACGTAAGCCATGCTTTCATTGTAAAGAACGTGGAAAACACAATAGGGCATTGTGTCCCAATCAATTTTCTTCTCAAGTAAAGTTATCTACGTTGTCCGCAATAAACAATAAAAGAGACACTGTGCTGCAAACGGCAGTTGCTATAGCTTCAAAGGAAGGAGAGACTTCCCACCATGTTAAATGTCGAATCTTGATGGATTCCGGGTCACAGAGATCCTACGTCACTCAAAAAATCGCACGTGAATTAGATCTTGCAGTTGAGGAAGAAGAAAACTTATATGTTTTTACCTTTGGAGCAGAAACTCCCCGAGAACTCAAAAGTACAGTAGTTAGACTCAATTTAGAAACCCGAGACATGTCTAAACGATCAATTTATGTAAATGTAATACCAATGATATGTAAAGGAATACCAGTTGCACCCTGTGAGCTTAGTAACTGGAAACAGAAAGAATTACTAGCTGACGATAGTTCATCTGAACAAGTTGATATTCTTATAGGCAACGATTACTACTACAGTTTTATGAAAACTGAGAAGATTCAAATTAGAGACAACTTGTATCTAGTTGATTCCAAGTTCGGTTGGATATTATCCGGAATAATGAACACGGAAACTAAAGAAGCTTTAACTGTAACTACATATTTCCAAACAGAACTAGATGTGAAGTTAACTAAGCCAGACCTGCCAATGGATCAAGTGAACATATCCTCTCTGTGGGATCTTGAGTCCATTGGGATAACCGATTCACCAAAAATAACAAAGGAAGAAGAAGCGATTCGAAGTTTCAATGAGACTACCGAACTTATCGAAGGAAGGTATTACGTGCACTGGCCTTGGAAAGAATTTCCGCCTAATCTGAACACTAATTTCGGAATGGCATTCGGCCGCCTTAAGAGCTTAATCAAACGAATGAATTCCGAATCAATACAGTCATATGATGAAACGCTGCAAGATCAGCGACAGAAAGGAATAATTGAAATAGTTTCCGAATTTGGTGAAACTACATATGAAGATAGACCTGTACACTACTTACCACATCACGGTGTTCAACAGCCAGGGAAGCCAACTAGAATTGTATACGATGCTTCGGCTAAAGTTAATGGGCATAAAAGCTTAAACGAATGTTTATATTGCGGGCCGATGATACTCGAAGACCTAACTAAACTAATAATTAGATTCAGATCACATCAAATAGGTTTATCAGCCGATGTAGAAAAAGCATTCCTACAGATAGGATTACACAAAGGAGACAGGGACGTTACACGGTTCCTATGGCTTAAGGATACTTCTAAACCAGTCACCGAGGATAACTTGTTATGTATGAGATTCACTCGCGTTCCATTTGGAATAATATCAAGTCCATTTTTGCTTAATGCCACCATTAAACACCATCTCATGAAATCAAAAGATTCCGTCATTAGCAACGCGGCTAATGACATATACGTAGACAACCTAGTGACTGGTACACAAACAGTGCATGAAGCGTTGATTCTTTGTAAACGCTATAAAGATACATTTCATGATATATCTATGAATCTAAGAGAATGGAGCTCGAACTCTGAAGAATTCATGCATGAGATTTCCGACACATACCAAAATCAGACCATAAAATTATTAGGTTTAGAATGGCATTTAAAAGAAGATACTTTACGACTACGTTTTAATAATAACAAACATAATGCAAATACCAAGAGAGACATTCTAAGAGTAATAGCTTCAGTCTATGATCCTTGTGGCTTCGCTGTGCCTACATTGTTACCAGGAAAGTTATTGTTACAAGAATTATGGAAAGAAAAGATAAAATGGGATACACCCATACCTGAAAGTATTGCTTCAAAATGGAAAGAAATCAACAACGACCTTAGTAAGATCTCTGAAATCACATTACCAAGACGTTATAACAGATTACCTAGAGAGAACTGTGACTTACATTGCTTTACAGACTCATCTACGCAAGCATATGCTGCAGTAATTTATATAGTATCTAAAGGTGAGATATCGTTTGTGATCGGCAAGTCTCGTCTAGTTCCAATAAAAGACCAGGAACACCTAAAGATACCTAGATTGGAATTACTGGGAGTACTAATTGGAAGCCGTTTAATGAGATATGTACTCGATTCTCTAAAACTAGAAGTAAGACGACACATATTGTGGACTGACAGTCAAATAGTTATCGACTGGGTTAATTCAGATAAATTATTACCACCATTTGTTGCACGAAGAATTGAAGAAATCAAGAGAAACAAAGAAATGACTATCAGATATGTTCCATCCGAACTTAATCCTGCGGATGTTGCTACGAGATCGGTGAGCACAAAAGAGGACAGAGATAAATGGCTAGCAGGACCTCAGTTTCTGATACAAGGATCCGAAACCTGGCCTACAAGCAAGGTAAAGTCCATAAACCTGTTGTCCCGGGAGGGTCTCTCGAGGGAACCTCGAGTCGAAATATATGTTAATAAAGAGCGTCAAGATACACCGGAAAAGAATATTGACAAGAGAGAACGAGAAAGAAATTTGCAAGTCCAAACGAGTGGATTGTCAAACAAGCTTGAAACGATTAAAAAATTACAAGCCGAATATTTCCCACAAGAATACAATGAGGAGGAAACTAATTTAAGTCGCAATTTGAGATTATTTAAAGACGTAGATGGCATCTTACGTTGTAAAGGTCGCTTGATGAATGCAGACTGGACCTTTGAAAAACGGTATCCTATTCTCATACCAAAGGTGAGTGAATTTACCAATAACATTATAATGAAAACACACAATGAAAATTATCATGTGGGTGTAAATCACACCTTGAGCATCATACGACAATCGTACTGGATCCCCCAAGGAAAAGGTCAAGTTCAGAAACTTCTGAGACAATGTCCGAATTGCGTGAAACATGGTGGGGGGCCCTTTAAGCTTCCACCGACACCAGCGCTACCGCCAGAAAGAGTAAACTATAGTGCACCATTTACTTTCGTAGGAGTGGACTACATGGGACCACTTTTGGTGAAAGGAGAAAACGGAGAAACCAAAAGATGGATTTGCCTCTACACCTGCCTAGCAGTAAGAGCTATACACCTAGAAGTCGTTCAAGATCTAACGGCAGAAGAAGGCCTACTATCATTGAGAAGAATGATAGCTACCAGAGGCGTTCCAACACTCATAACATCAGACAACGCCACGCATTTCAAACTTATGTCTGAAATACTGTCAAAACAATACTGTATTAATAAAGAAATACAGTGGAAATTCATACCTCAACTTGCGCCGTGGTTCGGAGGTTTTTACGAGAGACTGATAGGTATAGTTAAAAATTGTATGAAAAGAACATTGAGAAAACACATGCTGACACACAGTCAGTTAACTACAGTTGCAAAAGAGATTGAAGCATCTGTAAATATGAGACCACTCACTAGCGTAGACTCGGAGCTAGAACACGTTTTAAAACCAGCAGATTTTCTTACAATGGGAAAATGTATAATGGTAGAAAGCTCACCTGAAAACTTTGTCAACGAAGGTACTGTAACAAAAACCGATCTTATTAAAGGTTGGAAGAAAGGGTTAGTCATTTTACAAGAATTCAAAGAAATGTTTCTGAACAGATATTTACCAAGTCTTCGTGAGAGATATTGGCATTCACACAAAGAACCAAGAGTAACTGCGAAGATTGCACCAGCAGTGGGCCAGATCGTCCAGTTGCGAGGTGATTCTAAAAATAGAGAAACCTGGAAAGTAGGAACGATAGTCTCACTTCAAAAGGGAATAGATGGACTATGTAGAGTAGCTAAAGTGAAAATAGGTAACAAAGAATTCACAAGATCTTTAGCACATCTATATCCTCTTGAAATAGAAGACGGTGAAAGTGAATCTATTCGATTATATAACGAATCTATAAGTGGAAGTGAAGGATTCGACACACAGGATGTTCAGTCTGTAGACATAGCTATGGAACCTTTAGATATAGAAAAAACCAGTAAAACTATAAATGAGCAAGGAGACGAAACCAACTTTGTCCGAGATCCATCAGTATATAGTGAAGAATCAGTAGAGGCTAACGGGAGGATAGATGACGATAAGATAAATCATGACGATAAGATTGATAACGATAAGAATAATGAGTATAAGAAAAAAGACAAAGAAGTACCAAAAGAAAGAAGAGTTGCGGCTACGAGAGCTCTGCAAAAGATCAGAGAGTGGACGCAAAATCTAGTGACGTTATTTTAATTTCCCGGCCGGGAGTGTCGCGGACCTTTAGAACATAAAATCCGCGAATGTAAATATAATAATCAGACATAGCAACATTACAACAATAACTTTATGCAATGGCAACATCGATGGAAACTGTCAAATGAACCGGCGACTCGGTAAGAACAGTATTGTATTTATTGTTTATCAGTTTAAAGCTGTGAGTGAGTTATACCAGGACTGGAGCCGGCATCTCTGTAATGAAAGCTGAGTATCTAAAGTTTTAAGACTAATTAATCTTTCTAAGTATTTACTATGTTATTCACTGAATCCGTCGTTCTCAGAGAGAGATTCTCTGAGATACAGATTAATGATTACATTCAACCAATGAGTTTGGTAAAGTATGTATGTTATAGTTGTGTATTACTGAAGCTTTTGAGATCTCAATTAGCATTAGAGTGATGAGTGATGATTGGAGGCAGCATGAAGAGTATGCTGTGCTCACCGTCCTATAACGGTATGCTTGACCTTAAAGCCTTTAGTTAAATAAGAGATAGGACGGAGAGAGGGACCTGATTGGATCCGCCGTACTATAACGGTACGCTTAACCTTAAAGCCCTTAGTTGAATAAGAGATGGGACGGCGAGAGGGAACCGATCGGATCCACCGTCCTGTAACGGTACGCTTGACCTTAAAGCCTTTAGTGAGTAAAAGACAGTACGGCAAGAGGGATCCGATGGGGTCCACCATCCTATAACGGTACGCTTGACCTTAAAGCCTTTAGTTGAGTAAAAGATAGTACGGAAAGAGGGATTCAATGGGGTCCACCATCCTATAAAGGTACGCTTGACCTTAAAGCTTTTAGTGCCTCCTGGGAGGAGCTCTCAGGGGCGGAACCCATACCGGGTTCCAGCTGTTGAGAAATGTAATAACAAAATCTAATATTTGACATGGGTTTCAGTAAATACCAATAACCTAAGATGCCCAAAATATCGAAGTGTCAGTGTCATCGATAATATCTATCTACAGATGGTGAAAGTGGCCCCGTGTTTGAGTCGTGTTGGTCAGCATTCAGTGCTCTGTCTCCATAAAGAATTAACAAGCGAAGCAGATAATATATATGCCAGGTAAATTTCCCAAAACAACATTTTTTCTCATTCGCTACGTCTGTCTAAGGTTACATTCCTCAAAGGAGATTACACATAATACTCTAGTATTATATTATTCTGTTAAATGGTAGAATCTTAACATATATAGACAGACCTCGCGACAGACCCGGCTTTAAGGCGCGTCTCATGCGACCTGTTTTCGTGTTCGACGAACATCGAACAGTGAACAGTGAACGATAAAGGGGCGTGAACGAAAAACTATTGCGGTTTGTCCAAAAAAAAGTTGGCAACACTGCTAGTGACAAGACACTGTCAAAAAGGTATTTCGTCAAACGTCGGCGCAATCATCAGTGTGACCGTTTGTGGCAGATTTCTGCCAATTTGGCAGATTTGGCTGTTCAATTTCCACTTTGGCATAATGTGTTGACGAAATACAAAAGTGGCAGAAACTGGCAGATTTAGGAATATTTTTCTATCTTTATATTATTTTCGGAGACTATATAGATTGAATACAAAAACAAACAAATTGCGGATATTTAATTTTGTAGGAAATCATTTTACCGACTGGCAATTTTGTTCCAATACAGTCTCTATTTGGGGATTTCCTGTTTATTGTCTGTTGATGTATCTGAGCCACGCAATCATCAACTGGAGTTAAGACCCACAAATTATTCTTATTATCATTACTAAGTTATTATTTTCATCTTATTTATTATTTTATATTCAACTAGCAACCCGCTCGGCTTCACACGGGTTGCTATAAACCTTCCTCTAGAATCACTCTATCTATTAAAAAAACCGCATCAAAATCCGTTGCGTAGTTTTAAAGATCTTAGCATACATAGAGACAGACAGACAGCGGGAAGCGACTTTGTTTTATACTATATGTAGTGATTTCACTATTTACGTTGATAACGATTGCGGTTGTGTCATAATGAAGAGAAGAGCGTTCTTAACTTTTTACCGTCCCAAGTGGGAAAAGGATCTTTTGCTTCCTTCGTGGATTTCAAGAGCGAAGAATGATCGTGCTTTTGCATTTTGCAGAGCTTGCAACTCGAAATTGACCATAAGGTTGTCTTCGTTAAAAAAATACGAATCATCCAATACACCAAACCCCAAAGAAACGCTAAAATTAAGTGGCATATTTATGGCATTTTTCTTATGAGCATTCGGCAGATTTTGGCAGATATCAGGTAGCGTGTGGCAGATTCTCGATTTTCTCAACGGTCACCCTGGCAATCATGCAATCGAATTTCAATTTGATTTCGACTATAATTCAAAATTGATTTTTTATGAATTTCAGATACTATGAAATAAAATTAAGCAATTTTTTGGTAGTAGTAAAATGTTTATGAAGTACAGTGATGTCTAGAATTAAAGGAATAGAAGTTAAAGTTCAAAAGGAAGTGTTACAAACACGCAAATATGGCCTCAACGAAATACTCAACAAGAAAAACGAAGATCAGTCCACAAACTCGAAAGATGATACGGAAAGTAAGTATCCTGAGTAATCCTGACTTTTATTTGCACGCATATAAACAAGTAGACTGATATGGACCGTACAAGTTTTGTCAATACATGTTGAGGTTAGGTTTACTTTTGATAAATTGAATTGAATCTCCAGAGTAATATTGTGGTTGTGGTATGGCTAACTCCACAAATGCCATAACCAAGAAATGAAGTGATTATCACGAAATTCATTTGTAAATGTATACATTGGGTAGCATCTGCAGGTTTAAATAATTAAAATTGCACATTTTGAATTAAATACAAAAATATGATTTATAAGAACTTATTCTGGCATTATTTTAGAACTTCAGATAAAAGAATTGTTGCACAAACTTCCAAGACTGGATAAAATATTTGAGGTTCACCGTAAGATTGGAGAGGGCACATTTAGTTCAGTGTACCTTGGGTCGCTGAGGCAGCACGCCTCTCTGCCCGATAGCGAGAAGAGATGGTTTGCCATCAAACACCTGGTGCCAACTGCACACCCGGCTCGGATAGAACATGAACTTCGCTGCCTTCAAGACATGGGGTTTGTATTTGAATCATAATGCAGTCTGTTGCAGGCGCGGTCCCAGCCAACGCTTTTGGGGGGGGGGGGGTCATACCGCAGCTGAAGACTTTAGGGAGGGGTCATACCGATTAATGCCGACGTGATATACCATGAATTACCGTGTTTGGCGTATTTTTGTATGATTTTGGGGGGGATCATGACCCCCGTGCCCCCCCCCCCCCCCCCCCTGGGACCGCGCCTGTACTGTTGGTTGTCTTACTTATATGTATTTACTAAGCAGCATTCTTGATCTGTTTGTTGCATCAGTCCGAGGGCCATGTTCCGCAGAGCGGCACAGACTGCTGGAGGTGATTCTTGACCCTTGTTTGGATAGTTGTGCACCATGCATGTTACTATACATCAGTGGTTCCCAACAAAATTAAGATCTGCAAAACAAAATTATATTCAATAGTAATTATTTTTTTGACCTTTGGGATTCTCCAATCTCTACACCAAAGTGTTGCCTGGTCAAAAAAGGTTGGAAACCACTGTCATAAATACAGCTTTGTCATCTGGCTTGCTGCTCTTACACCGTGTAACATGTTCTGTTTCAGAGGCAAACACCACGTGATAGGAGTGGAGCTGTGCCTTCGCAATTTAGATACTATAGTTTTTGTCATGCCTTATATACCTCATAGGAAATTTTCAGTGAGTTGCTGCTTAATTTATTATGATTATGACTACAGTGCATCATGTGGTGTGTACACTACAATGACCACAATGACATTACCAGGAGTACGTGGGCGAGATGGACGCGGCCGAGCTGCGCCAGTACATGCGCGCGCTGCTGGTCGCGCTGCGGCACGTGCACTCGTTCGGCGTCATCCACCGCGACGTCAAGCCCAGCAACTTCCTGTACGACCGCGACAACAGACGGTATGTGACTAATTGACTATGTGACATAACACACGAACATCACACTCGCTGGCCATCAATTACATTAAGGGCCACATCTCATTAGGATGCTTCCGTGGCTACCATTGGCGTCCGTGAGATGCCAAAACTGATATGCTAAAACATACCTAACCTTGTACGTTGTAATACAACTTAACATGTTTTAATAGGCGGAGCTGCTGGCGTCCCTGCCATGGCATCCTAATAAGATATGGCCCCAAGTTGGTGAGAACACTGAGTCAAGGTCCTATAGAGCTTGTCACTTTTGACTTGATCAACGTGATGATGTTGCCGATGGACCGAATGTGATCGATGATTAATATTATAGTGTTTTAGTTTAGTGTCAGTGACGAGTGGTGAATAACAGTGTTAAATAAAGGGTGTGCGGCATTTTTAATGTGTGGGAGATCTCTATATTTACAAAGGAGCATTTGTGGTTGTGACGCACGCTGCTTTAAAAGTGGCGACAGCGGTTCCGTTAATAATTTGCTGTGCCAACATATCTCCTTGTTTTTATGATCTGAGGAGCTCTCAATGCATGAAGGAACTGTAGTTATGCATACAATGGACTTCTGGTTATGTTATTATAAGACTGGCAGCCTAAGCAGCACTCATTAAAAATAGCTTCATGTCTGCCACAATGATGCTCAACACTTCCACACACAACTACTTGGTGGTTGGTTGAGGAGTGTTATTATTTACTGGCTGGTAAAGGCTGAAGTTACTGCATCCCGTAGGTACCTGCTGGTCGACTTCGGGCTAGCGCAGCGCCTCTGCCCCGCGCCAGAAGAGACGCCAGTCGTCCCCGCCCCGCCCCCCGCACACTCCAATGGCGTACGGAAACGGGCCCGTGAGGAGGTATGAAAAAATAGCAGTCGGCAGAATGGGATTTACTCGTTTACCGAGCTGAAGGTCGGGTAGTTCTATAAGTGACCCCCATTACTTCGCTATGTTTGCGGGATTTACGAAAAAAATAGATTAGATCAATTTTGAAGATATTTGTGTCATATATTTTTTAGGGTTCCATAGCCAAATGGCAAAAACGGACCCCTTATAATTTTGTCTTTCCATCCGTTCATAGCCATTTAATTTACTTCAACAAAATTGAGTAGTTTTGAAAAATCCTGTTTGTGTCCTTTCTATGTTCATGTTTGTTTCAAAAGGAGCTTTAAACTTTTTTTTTAAACTAATTTTATTGTAGAACCACCTATCCTTTTGCAAGATAAAACTACCTGGCTCAAATTGCTGAAGTAAAGAAATCAAACGTGGTTACTTATTTTGAAACTCGCCTGTAAGGAGGAGGCATCGTCTGCTGCGAAGCGGGTCGCGCTCGATCTTAGCACGGGCGGGCCCGTCCCGGTCGCCGCCCCGGCGCGGCTCGGCGGGGCCGCCCCGGGCGCGCGGGCCCCGGCCGCCGCCCCGGCGCGCTGCGCGTGCGCGGGCGCGGCGGGCGTGTGCGGCGCGTGCGCGGCGCGGCCGGCGCCCCGCGCGCCGCGCGCCGGCACGCAGGGCTTCCGGCCGCCCGAGGTGCTGCTGAAGTACCCGCAGCAGACCACGGCCGTGGACGTGTGGGCGGCGGGCGTGGTGCTGGCCAGCGCGCTCACGGCGCGGTACCCGTTCTTCCGCGCGGCCGACGACGTGGCGGCGCTGGCCGAGCTCGCCGACCTGCTGGGCACGGAGCCGCTGCAGCGCGCCGCCGAGGCGCTGGGTACTGACGTCACGTGACTGTTGCCCCATTCGGAGGTTGGCACGTGTCGCTAAGAGTGTGTGCCCGCGCAGGTCGGCGCGTGGTGACGTCGTCGGCGCGGCGCGGGCTGTGCCTGCGCAAGCTGGCGGCGCGGCTGCGCGGCGCGCCGCCCGCGGAGCCCGTCAACGGCGCGAGCGCGAGTTGCTCGCGCTGTCGGCTGCCCCGGGATCAGTGCCTGTGTCGCGATGAGACCAAAAAGGTATTTTCCTATTTAATATTTTTGATAGTGTGAGGAGGTGACAGTATGTAATGCAAAGCGGTGCAGTGGCAGGCCACTGACATGTGGTTGCCGCGGCCCACGATGCAGTGCGCGTGTCCGCAGGCGGAGCAGTTCTCGCCGGGCCGCAGCGTGGCGGGCTTCCCGGACGCGGCGTTCGCGCTGGCGGCGCGGCTGCTGGCGCCGGACCCGCGCGCGCGGCTGTCGGCGCAGGCGGCGCTCGCGCACCCCTTCCTCGCCACTGACCGCGGCGAGTAGGGATCCGAGTCCACTCGGTCAAAGCATACTCGGACCGTGTCAACGCGGCTATAGCGAGTGCGCGACCGCTCTGACACACCGACCTACGTGTTTTACGATTGCTTGCATCTATTATAAAGCGAAGTGTCCACTAGCAATAAAATTTGCGGAAGTTGACTTGCGCAAGCGACTTCCAACGTGTAAAAGCTCGCGCATGTTGACTTGTTGTTCGAGAAGTCGCTTGCGCAAGTCAACTTCCGCAAATTTTATTGCTAGTGGACACTTTGCTTCACTTCGTTAAGTTGGTTACAGTGATACAGTTTTAAGTTAAGTATTAAAGAGACACTTATTGTTTTAGCATTTCTCCATATACGCGATTTGTTTGCGTAATATCATTATGTATAATGTCACCTTGCTACCTCAAGTGAAGGCCAACGACGGCTGTGAACCATGCCCCTCCAGGGATTATTAATAAATTATCATAGTAAAATGACCTGATAGTAATAATGTTTTGTATTTAAATAAAAGATTGTTGCAGACCTTTATCATAGCCGCCGTGTCACCTTTTGAGCGCCACGCTATAAACGAATGGGCGAAGACCCGTTTTTCTCAGGAAAAGATAGTGGTATCAAGCTGAAATTAATAACTATTGAGGTGGCTCGGAGGCGTAAAAAAATGTTTGATACTGGCAAATTCACTCATCAAAACCTATAGGGTACCTACTCCCCGTTGACGTAGAATCTCAAGAGGAGATCACTCATTTTGTTCGATGATTTGGGATAAAAAAAAGTCTGCGGGCAGGAAAGAATTATATTTTATTTAAATGGTGGCAGGAGTAGAAAAATTTCTTTGTATAGCGACAATGCTGTGATGAATTCCAGAACAAAGATATACAATGATCTTTAAATGGAATAAATGATGTCCATTCCGTATAATAATATTATTATTCCACCATTTCACAATGATTAGTGATGAATTGATGATTAATGAGTGTTAACACATACAACGCTAGCCCATCTGTAATCGGCGTAATATGGATTTAAAAAGGCACAGGGGCAGGGGAAGCAGGGGCAATGTTTGGATCCACCTTTTCCTTTATATTTGTACGATACCCTCAGACCGCCAGTCCTACTCGCACTTGTCCGGATTTATTTTTTAACAGACTTCCAAAAAGGAGGAGGTTCTGCATTCGGTTGGTTTTTTCGTTATTTATTGAACTTGTATGAATTGAAAAGAATGGGCATTTTATCGTTGGATTATGCAAATAAAATACATGAACGTTTTCAATAAGTATTACGTTTATTTTGCGCTTTTGTAGACCGTCTATTTTTCGACGTCCATACACGTCGCTGGCGTTCAAAAGGTCAAAAATGATATGAGAGCCAGATGCATACGTCTGACCCAAAACGGTGCTCCCACGCTGCTGTTAAAAATGTTTACAAATATTTTTTAACACATAGATTTACTAACAAATGTTAGGAATTGTTACATTCTGATAGGATTTTTTAGATATTTTGAGTGCTCCTACACTGATGTAAAATTTTTATAACATTTGAAACATGACATCAAGCAGTTTGGATTTACAGTTCCAGGCGTCTTCACGAAAATGGAAGATTTGAATGATAAAAGATGTTTTATTTGTTACAATTTGTTAACTACCTAACAATTTTGTTTAGAAAATATAGTTACTAACCTCAGATCATAGAAACAAGGAGATATGCCATCATAGCAAATTAGTACCGGAACAACTGATGCCTCTTTTAATACATTTTTCGACACAATTACGCGCATAATTAAGCGCTCCTTGCGAATAAAAAGATCTTCCACGCATTAAACATTCCGAACACCCTCAATCGAACACTTAATCGTCACTCAACACTAGCACTAAACTAAAACACTGTATTTATACCATCGATCGTGTTCAGTTCGTCGCCAGCGCGTACGTTTTTAATATGAGCAATTTGCTCAAGATCAGGCATCAAGCTCGATAGCGCCTTGGCACATCTCCCTTGTTTCTATGATCTGAGTTCCTAACATTACCCAACATGAAATAATTTCTTAACATTATGTTAAAGAATCTAAATGTGACCAAATGTTTGTTTAGAAAATGTTTACTAATGTTTGTAAACATTTTTAACAGCAGTGTGGGAGCACTATAACACAGTATAGTATTTACATGGATTTTATTAACTTCTTTACAAGGTATTGTTAAGTGTCCATTGCCTTGTGTTATGTAAACTAAGTTGTGTTATTTAATGGATAACTTGCATTGCTGAATGTTTGTCGGCCAGAATTATTGATAACTGACGTACAGACGGTGGTTTGTATCGTGCGTTATTTTACGAATGAGAAGAGTGGCGCGACCGTGCGTTGATATAAGTTATATTGTTGATTAGTTGTAATGGGGATCTCAGAGTAAAGTTTAAGTTATATCGAGTACAAAGTAGTGATAGGGGGACGCGCGGTAACCAGCGGATGAGCGATGCGCACAATCTTACTATAGTGTCTATACACGTGTGCCTTTATATTGTGTTCAACTGTTCAGAAGAAAGTTGTTATGTTACCTCATTGTAAACAACCTCTATACATATTATTAAAAGCTAACTTATGCAATTTGGACTTTTATTTCACGAAGCATATTTTTAAATTAACGACTTTATTAAAACCAAAAACACTTGATTTAAAAATACTTTATTAAAAAAATGTTATTCTTAAGCAGTCTTTGTTTAATGCATAGACATCATACAAAAGAGATTTTATTACTGATATTACCTTCAGAGTAATTTATTACTGATATTACCTCAGAGTTTCAGGCGCCGCAAACGCAACTCAATGCAAATCAAGCAAGCAGAACGGTGTAACATTAATTTGTTTCCATGGGAAACAAGTATCGCCAAACAAAAACGTCTTGATGTGTATTACATGATACATAATAAGGTGACGCACACATCACTTCCGGCACCAGATCGCCAATGCCTCGCCTCATCGTCTCGCCGTCATCGTCAACGCAATATAAGTATACCACCGTAGAGAGCGTGTGCTCAGAGCACTTCCGAAGCATCGGCGCGGCTAGTTGGGTACAGCTCGTTGACGGCTGGACCACACGCACCGCGCACTAGGTTTCCTGATCCCTCGGCGACGGAGATGCTGTAAAGCAGCGATTGCCAGACGTAAACGCGGCGATGGTGAGACGTAAGCGCGGCGGCCGATTTGACCACTAACTTGACAACACTAGCTTGTACCGAGGCTAGGCGATGTCGTTAGTATGCTGATTATAATCAGCATGAAGTTTCTGAAAGCGGTTCAAAATTCAGATGGCGATTCGTTGCCGGGCCGAAACGTGTGCTACCTTTAATTAGCTGTCCACAACCATGCAGAGCTCAGCTCACGTGCACTTGTATCATAAATAGTAAATACTACAATCCTTAAGGCTTGTTTCACCACATCTGGATAAATTCTGGTTAATTTTGAATTTATCCAATGGATAGTGCCTATCTGGACACTGCAACTCAAGGACTTACCTCACTTTTTGACATTCAAAAAGTAACTTCTAATAATAATTGAAATAAATGATTTGACTTTACGCTAAAGTAGCAAATGGATACAGTGGCCTAACCGTGAGTAAGGCTCACTCCCCACTGACGCAGAGTCGAAGCGAAGCGACAATTAAAAAAATTATATAGCACACTGACTTATATCTCATCATAATGCAAAAATTTCTAGAGATAGAAAAGAAACCGGACGTGCGTGTCGAACCACGCAGTAGGGTTCCGTAGCAAGTAGTAATTCAGTATTCCGACCACAAATATATGTAAGCTTGTATTTCGTAATCACTACGTAGTACAAAACAAAGTCGCTTCCCGCTGTCTGTCCCTATGTATGCTTACAACTAGGCAACGGATTTTGATGCGGTTTTTTTTAATAGATAAAGTGATTTAAGCACCCGTGCGAAGCCGGGGCGGTCGCTAGTTTTATGATAAAATACAAAGTTATTTTTACGGTTGAAAAATTGGAAACAGAAAATAGCGAATATTTAAAAACTAATCAACGTATTTGTTGAGACAGACACTGTTAACGACTTTCGGAGCTCCTAGTTTACTAAATATGCATCTAAATAAGAAAGTTACATACATATATGAACTCTTTTTCAAAGACCTCTATCCAACTATAACCCACACGCACTCCCTTGCGTGAAAAAAAATTGTTTAATATATGCCCCCCCCCCCCCCGCTCCCTGATTATTAAATTTTTCGTAATGACACTACAAGCCTTAATGGCAATTTTGTACAAATTGATTATGAACTGTAGATTTCAGGAGAGTGTGTGACCGGACATCCGGACACGACGAAACTATAATTATATGGGTTCCTAGTTTTACTAAGGAACCCTAAAAAAACTGCGCCGATGGGTGACATTTATCATAAAATGCACCATTATGATAAATGTCACCCATCGGCGCAGGCCGTTTGCGTTCGCGCGTTTTTTTAGGGTCAAATTGACGCTTCGCTTCGACTTCGCGCCAGTGGGGGTCGAGCCTTAGGCTGCTTTTCCACCAGAGATGTGCTATGCTACGGTGCGGATTACACGCGCCAACTAACCAGCTGCTCTTAAATACAATATGGATAGACACTTATCTCCCGCAGATGTTATCGTGAATTTCACACTCTTTGGTGTCCCCACACTTGTCGACGCAGAATCGGTTGAAGCTAGTCGGAAAATGCTTAGTGCCTATCGGTTTAAGTGTGTAAACGAACTTGTTCGGCGCTGCACGGGCTGACGACGTCATAGAGACATAATGTTTCTGACCACCTCGAGCAGAATCCGCGTCAATAACTGTGGCGAAACCCTACTTGTGCATAATGGATGACACTACAAATGCATTTCTCACTAGGTTACACATACAGGCTGAGTGAGCACGTCACCTACAGCTGTACACAGAATCAAAATATAAAACCTAAAATTATTCTAGTTTCATTGCATTGAACATGTTCCTTGTTGTTGGATATACTGCTAAATTGTATCATGTTTATGACATGCATTAATTTTTCCAGAAGTTGGGGTTTTGTTGTAGCCTCCTCTCGAAGTTCTGGTACCAGGTGTGCAGCGTGCTGAGCGGTATGTACGAGACGCCCGGCGTGGGCGTCATCTGGTCCTGCGTCACCGAGAACGACGCCACGAAGTTCACCAGGTGTTCTAGCATCTTCTGGGCAAACGTTATGTAATTGTTTTGTTGTTGCGCCTGAAACAATCATTGCTAATTGTGTACTTTATTACTTACTTATACATTGTACATGCATATCAAACCACGCAGTATAAGGTTCCATTGCACATACTAAGCAGACAAGCAGAAAGGAGTATTTCAGTTGTCTGACTGTAATATAACTTTGTATTTCACAATGATGTTTGTCAATAAACTGAAAATAGCTAATATTTCAAAAACGTTGTAACCAAGGTTTATCTATACTAATATTATAAAGAGGAAATATTTTTTGTTTGTTTGTACCGAATAGGCTCCGAAACTACTGGACCGATTTTAAAAATTCTTTCACTAATAGAAAGCTTCATTATCACTGAGTAACATAGGCTACTTTTTATCCCGAAAAAATGCACAGTTCCTGTGAGACACGCGGACGTGTCGCGGGCGAAGTGCTAGTTGTTAATAAGTTTAAAATATCAGCTGTTTTCAATTTGAGTACATCAATTTTACAAACTAATTTTTGTTCTTGTAATGGCACCCCAACAAATTTACTACACAGTTGTAGAGCCATTTACATAATAAACCTACCTGCCTTTCAACCATGTAGCCCCAAAGGTCTCCAAGTAATAGGATGGCACAATCAACAATCATTTTACCATGCACTAGTCAGTCTAATACCACTCATATTTGTGATAATAAATCAACCTCACCCCTGGTTGATAATCCTGGCAACTTGGTTGAGCCTAAGCAAGTATTGGGCAGAGACAAGCTCAATCAGAAATAATATGCCTAACAGACAGACAGGGACTGTGGCGTGCCCAACATAATATCCCATTTAATATTATGGACAGAGACAAAGACAATGCATACTTACAACTGAAGACGAAAGGAGCTGGACGTTAGATTCAGGTTCAATGGCTATACCAATCTGTGCATTATGACATATCTGCTGTTGTCCAAATGCACTTATGAATTTATTGTCACCTGTGAACCATAAGGAGAAATGTGGGTAAAGCACCAGTTTACAACATAACAAGAACAAGTTTAAAACACTGTTAATCAGAGAATCTTACTAGATAGTTCATGTAGCTTTTTCAAGGTTCCTATTTTGAAAATGGCTGAGGGTTTAGTGTTGGAGATGTGTCCGAGGAGCTGCCAGTTGGGAGGCGCCGCGGAGTCCGGCCAGCTCCAGTAGACCATGCCCACCGTGCCCGCCGGCAGCGGCGCGACGCCCGTCAGGAACACTACCGCATGGTTGATATTGTCCGCCTCCGTGATTGTTATGAGGAACTGAGTGTCTGACAGCGGCGCGAAGTCTGTCTGCACCTGTTAAACCCACAAAACACCTTAAAAATTGGTGATTCGATCGGCAACATTATGTAAAAGCATGGACATCTACTTACGAGACGACCCGAAACAATTAACCCGAATACATTAGACATTTCAGTGAGATAATTTATATTTGCGGCTAATAAACACAATACACAACATTAACCTCACCAAAAATTCTACTTTATTCTAGAAACATTCTATTCATTCAATAATTTTAGCGTATTCTATACATACGCATTTTTTATCTGTAGACGCTTCAAGCAAGCTTGACAATCAGAAAAGTACAAAACGTCAAACTCAAATGTAGATTTTGTCGATTTGTTGTTTACAGTGTTGCTAACTGGCGCCTTTATCCTTTAGCTAAATATTTTGTGAAAAGTTGCTAGATTGCCCGATTTTTGCACCTATATAACTGCTTGACTCGTTTATCATTCATTAAAAACTTTTTTAACAAAAAATAACCGACTTCAAAAATCCACTACAAAGAAAATAATAATTTTGGTTTCGGAAGTCGGTGGCTTTGGTTTTTGTTAGCTTTTTTTTGCCACCGACTTCCGAAACCAAAATTATTATTTTCTTTGTAGTGGGTTTTTGAAGTCGGTTATTTATTGTTAAAAAAGTTTTTTATTTTTCCCTTTTTAGTTCTTTATCCCGTGTTAGATTACTTTCACGAATTCATTCAACAGTAAATCTTCTACGGAGTGTGTACATTTATGCCTATAACTTTGTACATAGGAATGATTACATAATGTACTATATACTAAACCTTCCTGAAAGTATGTAGATTACGTTAGTGAAAACCCCATCCAAATCGAATCAGTTTTTGAGAAAATCGCGCACACACAAACATACATACATACATACATACTTACATACATACATACATACATACATACCTACATACATACATACATACGGGACGAATACAGAACCTCCTTTTTTGAAGTCGGTTAAGAAGTCGGTTAAATAACAATCAGCCGTAAATCTACAAAAATTGTCAATAAAATCTTGACCACAAAAACTGCTAGATAAAGTACCTACATAGCTAAAAAGTTTAGCTACAAGTTTCAATAAAAAGAATGTAGCTGACTGACATAAAAAAATTGCTAGGTCTCGCTATTAAGTTGCTAAGTTGGCAACACTGGTCGTTTGGCTAGGATAGGATCCTGTCTATGGTCTAGAATTCTAGATATATACTTATTTTTATATTATTACATAAGTACAAAAATACTAATTAATGATGTGCCGGATTATTAAAAATGTAGATCATCATTAAAAATTGAACCTATGTTTATAATTAATAAGGTAAAAGATCCGTAACTGATCTGTCTAAAATGTATCGGATACCTACAGATACTGAACTTTTTTCTCCCGCGGATACGGATATCCGGAACATCACTAGTCCTAATGAATTTAAGCCAGTGGTTCTTAAACTTTTTGTATCCACGGACCCCTGTCGATGAAAATCTTAGGAAAAAAAAACAAAGCATTGACCTAATATTAAAAATCACATTTATTGGTTAGCTAACCACTAAAACTGATTCTTTATTATAGTATCACTTTTATTAATAAGCTAACCAACCAATGCACTGCGTTATTTTCCTAATAAATATGTGAGTGAACTGAGTGGTTGTGGACCCCTGGCACTCACGTCACGGACCCCCTGGGGGTCCGTGGACCTCAGTTTAAGAAACCCTGATTTAGGCGGTAGCTATGTGGTAGCTATCGAAACAAAATGTACCTACAGCGCCCGCTCTAGCGGTTTTGTCGCCCCCGACAAAAAGACAAATTGCCGCCCTTAACAATGGGTACCTACCTACGTATTGTGTTGTAAACTTTCTTAAATCATAGGCTGCGGTGACTGCTTATCATCAGACAAGTCGTTAGCGTTTCATATAAGGCAATTCGTTAGCGTTTCATACATTCAGGGGAGCTAACCTACCCTCGAAGGGACTTCCCTTCCGAGGCGATGTTAGCTCCCCTGAATGTCAATATGTTACAAAGTTTTTAACGGTGTTGAAAGTTTTCTTTCAGCACCAATTCTCTTTCAACACTTTTAACTATGCAGTAATGCATAGGACAGTCAAGCACGGCGCCGTTACACTAAATTCCATAAGTCTAGAGAAGAATTTCAGGCTATCACATAAGAATATTTTCTTGTTTCATGCTTTTCAGTTAGATTTTTGTCGTAATCGGGTTTTAGTTTTGTGCACTTAAAACCAAAATGCCGCCCCCAAATTATGGCACCCCGGGCAAATATCCGGGTTGGTCCCCTAGAGTGGGGCCTGTGTACGACACATCAAGCTATACATTCCCAGTTTACACTGACCTCTCACTGTAAGGAAATCCTATACAATGCGAGGTCAGCTTATACTGGTAATGTATAGCTTGATCTGTAGCCGTACGTACCTACCTATCAAGATAAATTCAAGAATCTTTGTCCTTGAATAATTTGCATTTTAGATGAAATTATAAATAGGTATTTTCCACGTCTTAATGGAATACATTTCTTAGAAAAAAAACCCGGCCAAGTGCGAGTTTTGCTCACCCACCGCGGGTTCCGTACCATTATTCTTGGACGTAAGTATAAAAGTACAAAAAACTGGCCGCACTAAGGGCGGGTTGCTTCAAACCATCTGTATCCGTAAGTCAGTACGTAGGTAATCGTTAAGTCAGTATGAAATTGTCGTACAAGCCGCCATATTTGACGGTTACAGATACGTAACTGTAAGATGAAACAACATGGCCTAAGTTTGTTCTTGTTGTGAAGGAACTTTGAAAAAACAGCGCTAGTTAGGAACATAGTTTTATGTTCCATTTTAAGTCGCTAGCATAAGTAGTTGCTGAAATAAGCAGCTGTGACAGACGCACAGACGGACAGACGAAGTCGCACTATAAGGGTTCCTTTTTACCCGACTGCGAGACGCAAAGGAGGGTAATGTGTTTATCAGTCTATGTATGTATGTTTGTTTCTATGTGGCGTTCTAGAGACCAAATGCGTAGGCCGATTTTAATAATTCTTACGTCAATCGATTCGTCTTAACCTTGCGAGTGTCACTAAAGACATAACAGTAATCAAAATTCACCACAGCGACAACCAGACACCATATTGTCAAAATGAAAAAAAAAAAAGTTGATGAACTATGTCAAGTGGGGTGTCGTTGAATAGGTATTTTAAAATCATCTTTAGGTTCCATTTATCATTTTTCATTTTAAATAATAGTTTAGGATATATAACGATTTAAAGTTGTTTAACAAAGCAATCATCCTCGCTAATTCTTACTTATCCTCAAAACCTATCATGTGGGGTATCAAAATGAAGGGCTCGAAAAGAAGATTACGAAAACATACATTAAAAACTAAAAAGTGAAAAATAAAAATAGTAAATTAAAAATTAAAAAACCCGACTGCCAAAAAACAACTAAAAAGTTCAAAACAAGAGCACTTTTCAAGCAGTCTGATGCAGTTGGTGGCATAAAATCTAAGATTTAACACAAATAATTGCCACCAACTGCATCAGACTGCTTGAAAAGTGCTTTTGTTTTGATATTTTTAGTTGTTTTTTGGCAGTCGGGTTTTTTTAATTTTTAATTACTATTTAGTACGGAACCCTAAAAATAAACTCGGCACCTTTGATTAGATTAAAATAGGTGCGGTCTAGTACCTATCGAAAAATACCTAATCCATTAGGTAATGTCTGGACTCTAATCTGCATAAACCACGTCTAAAGCTTACGGCATATGGACCACCAAAGGATACCTATATTAGAAGTAGGTACCTAGTTAACCAGGGTACCTACCTACTAATCGAGTCACCTTTATTATCAATAGATAATAAGACATTGGACATATTCATATAATTTATTGGAATTAAAGATCAAACTTAGTCATACAAACAAGTAACAGGAACTAGCACCTGAAATGACAAACTAATCAACATAACAATGGTTTTGTATAAATAACAAACACAAAACTTAAGATGATTTGAATGCAAGTTATCATATAAATGCAATTAATTGAGTCAGAGAGCAGGCAAAGCTGAACATCAAATAGATAAATAACAGTTCTACTGATAAGAAGTAAAGAGCAAATAATATTCGTGATAAGAGACAGTCACAGGGCGATAGCAAGCGGGGAGAGACGCCACTAGTAAATTAACTTATATCACACAAATAGTACATCATGTCACCGTAACAACCATTAACTCTATTGTTATAAGTGCTTCTACTTCACATAACAGGTATAGTCACATCGTAGTATACAATAATATACAAACAAATATTTATCTTTTAAAAATTATACATCCATTGTTCTTGTGTATACTACTAGTAAATTGCTAATTTTATTATTTTATTAACTATAATTATTTTAAATCTTCTCTAATCATTACATAAAGAAAAAATAATACTTTAAAGTTACATCATGAGACAAACATTTAACATCTAATAAGCCTAATTATTCAGCAATCTTATCTAGATCGTAATAATAAATTATTGAATATGTTTGTAGTTATTGTACTGATATATCAATTATAATTCTTAGCTTAGATTGTTACTTAATCTCTCATGTAAGGGTAGTCGATGTCGCGCAGGGGCACGAAGGTCTCCTTGATGGACTGGGGCGTGGTCCAGCGCATGACGTACACGGGCCCGCCCGCCTTGTCGTTGGTGCCGGACATGCGCCCGCCGCCGAACGGCTGCTGGCCCACCACCGACCCGGTCGACTTGTCGTTAATGTAGAAGTTGCCGGCTGTCATCTTGAGCTCATCCAGAGCCCTCTGGAGGAAAGTTTGGTCCATTGCGAATACTGCTCCCGTCAGTGCGAACTTGGTCGACGTACTAATGAGTGACATTGTCTTGTCGACTTCACGGTCGTCATACACATACATGGACAGCACGGGTCCAAAGATCTCTTCAGTCAAAAGCTTGTCGTGGGGGTCCGAAGTCTCAATAATAGTGGGCTGCACAAAGTAGCCCTTGCTGTCATCAAATTCGCCTCCAACAATTATTTTGTTCTTAGAATTCTTCTTGGCAGATTTGATGTAGCCTGTGATTCTATTGAAGGACTTGTCATCAATGACAGCACCCATGAAGATTTTGAAGTCGGATGGGTCACCTATCTTCAATTTAGCACACTCCTGAATTAGGCCCTGCTTGATTGGCTCAGCAAGAGATTTAGGAATATAAATTCTTGAGCAGGCCGAGCATTTTTGTCCACAATATTCAAATGATGAGCGAATAGTGCCAGTGACCACAGTTTGGATATCGGCTGAGGGATGCACAAAGTGGTAATTTTTCCCTCCACACTCACCAATCAGCCTAGGATAGTTATGATACCGGCTAAGGTTCTTCCCAACTTCATTCCACAGCCAGTTGAATGTCGGCACAGAGCCAGTGAAGTTGATACCTGCCAGGCTAGGGGAGGAAGTAATGGTGCGACCAAACGTTGGTCCGTCGGCTGGAACGAAGTTAACTACACCGTCTGGGAGTCCTGCTTCACGCATTATGTTAAAGATCCTCCAGTTTGATAAAAGAGCTGTATCTGATGGTTTCCATACAACACCGTTACCCATGAGAGCAGGCGTGTAGGCCAAGTTGCCCCCGATAGCAGTGAAATTGAAGGGACTGATTGCTGCAATAAAGCCATCAATGCCACGGAATCTGAGAGAGTTTCTAGTAACCGAGGGATTTTCAGAAATAGGTTGATACTTAGAATTCTCTTTTAAGAAGAATACATTAAATCTGAAGAAGTCAATGAGTTCAGCAGCAGAATCGATTTCAGCTTGGATCACACTTTTAGACTGGCCCAACATTGTGGCAGCATTCAGTTTCTGCCTGTGGGCTCCAGCCATCAGCTCAGCGGCAGTGTTCCAGATGCGGATACGTTCCTCCAGCGGTGTGCGGTCCCAGCGCACCTGAGCATCGACAGACACTTTTATTGCTTTTTGTACGGTTTTCTCACTCGCGTAGTAGAACTTGGCGATCTTTTTGGAGTGGTTGTGCGGCATCACCTGGAAGCGCGGCTCGCCCTCCTTGATGCTCTCGCCGCCGATGACGATGGGCACCTCCTCGGTGACGGCGGCGGTCTGCTTGAGCTCCGCGGCCAGCGCGGCGCGCTCGGCGCTGCCCTCGCGGTACTCCAGGACGGGCTCGTTCTGCACGCCGAAGTCTTGGAACTTGGGCAGCTCCACGATGCTGGAGAGCGAGCGCTCGAGGGCGCGCCCTCCGCGAACAGTCTTCGTCCATACGCTCAACATCTTTAGGCAGTAATCCGTTGATTCAAGCTATGTTAATCTTCGTGCAAAGTACTGTCAAAAGCGATTGTTACAATGTTACGTAAACTGTATCGTTCGCAAACACGACAAGATAAAAAGCCCACGGATGGTATGTAACCGACTGACGTCGATATTATTTTCCACTGAAGCTGCGACCTTCACCGATCCATCACATTTTGTACGAAACGAAATGGCACCGATTGAATATTGTGTACAATATATTTTAGACACGTAACTTTTCCTTGTACTTATAATTTTCGAATTTTAAAATGCGATTTAAAACGTTTTCGATTTTGTGTTTTACGTTTTTATTCTCCCATTGTTTTGGATTAAGCTCTTCAATCTTTGATTAGAAGAATCAGACATTCAGAACATTGATGTTTTTCTTTTCACAGCAGCTCACAATCAGAAATTCAGAACCAATCAGAACCAGACTCAGCTGACATTTGAGTACGGGATACTGCAATGCAACGCGCACAAAAGCAAAAGAAAAAAAACTGGACAAAGCTACTCGCTTCAAATGTCATTTGAAAGTAATAGTTGTCTCTTTTTCTCTTGCTCCTTTGATTTGGAATTTTTCAGTTTTGAAGCAGGACAAGAAAATGTTCTCGTTTCTTCTGTATCTATCTCCCTCTATTCGATTTTTTGAACTCTTTTAGGCGTTTGTGCACTACAGACGTTTTCAATTCGTATTCGGTTTTTAACGTGTTTTTAGCCAATAGGCCTGCAGAACGATCCCCACCACTTTTTAAAATGTATGAAAAAAAAAACCGTGCAAGAGCGTGGCCGGGCCACGCTCAGTCTAGGGTTCCGTAGCAAGTATTTCATAATATTATTATGAGATACAAACTTATTTTTGCGGTTGTCAAACTCAAAACTGAAAAAAGTGAATTATTTCAAAAAGTTGTTGACGTATCTTGTTCAAATCAATTTTAATCGACAGTATTTATTAGATGCCATAAGCTTGATTTTTTTCAGATTTTTTGTTCACGCGATTGGAAAATTACAGGGGGGCGGGACACATTGTTAATGACTTTCGGAGCTCCTAGTTCACTATATGAACTTAAATAAAAAAGTCATTTAAAAAACTCTAAGTTATTTTCAAAGACCTATCCAACGATACCCCATACGAGGGGGTGCTCGGAAATATATTTTTTCATCCCTCAGTTTCATGTATGGGGGTCACCCCTAATTATTTTATTTTTCGTAATTTCACTACAGGCCTTTATGGCGGTTCACAGAAGACATCTAACTGCGAAGTTTCATACAGATCGGTCATGAACTGTAGATTTGACGAGGGTGTGACAGACGGACAGACAGACGGACGGGACGAAACTATAAGGGTTCCTAGTTTTACTACGGAACCCTAAAAACGGTCCGTGAAAAACGTGCTGGAAACGTGTAGTGCACAATCGCCCTTTGTTGTGGAGCCGAGCCATGCGCACAGAACAATATTACTCTAGCGAGGCCATGCGCGTCGTCATGTCGCATGTCGCACACTGTTGCAAATACCCTTGAGAGCGGACATTTTGAGTGAAGCTTAGCAAGTGATCCGTCATAATATTCTAAACGCCAGAGTAGAACTCCTGAGTGCCAATGTATGGTTGCTGAGAAAAACAATCCGAAAGATTGTCAACTTCAGATATTCCAAAAGTGCAAAAACTATATTTTCTCGAAAAAAATAAAAGTAACTACAAATTTCAAAGCATCATCATAATAAGCATTTAAAACAGTACTTAATTAGCTTTATTGCATTTCCGAAACCCGAGCCTAACATGAGTAAATGCAACATTTCATTCAAATTTTTATTTTTTTTCTCTCTTATGCCACATTGATAGCACCCAGAGAGAGTTGATTAATATCTGCTATGTATTTTATTAGTACAAAAAAAATCAACTTCATATCCCGAGGAACTTCTGAGATAATCGTTTTTAAAATTGTAAAATTCTAGACGCCTGACATTTTTTAAGAGCAACATACACGGGTAAGTTTGCTGTTCACTTTTGAGGAGATATTTAGAGACTCGCATTTTTGAAAGAAACTTCATCATAATTGGCACTCGGGAGTTCTACTCTGGCGTTTAGAATATTATGACGGATCACTTGCTAAGCTTCACTCAAAATGTCCGCTCTCAAGGGTTTTTGCAACAGTCTGTGTCGTCATCGCAATAAACCATAGACTAAAGGCTAGCGTCCACCATACCACCAGGCGCGCCGAGCCGAGCCGAATCGAATCGCAAATAATTTGCCTCCTAATACATTTAAGCCTGGCTCTGCAGTCTCGACATAGATAATATCGCTTTATGACCGAAATCGGTCGGTATCTATGAAAAAATCTATGGAAAAATATGGCGGAACAACCGATTTCGGTCGTAAAACGATCGCTATCTATGTCGAGACTGCAGGCCCCGGCTCGACGCTAATGGATGCAGTTTCATAGTAAATTAATAAATATAGGAGGCGAATTATTGCGACTCGATTCGGCTCGGCTCGGCGCGCCTGGTGGACGCTACCCGTATTCAGGGCAGCCAAGGGAATTCTTATGTGAAACGTTCTATACATAGACTTACGCTTGATTCCAACTTGATTCACACTAGACTTACCTACGCCTGATTGACACTCAACTTAAGCTTGATTCACATTAGACTTACGCCTGATTTACACTAGACTTACGGCAGGCGCGGTCCCAGTGAGGGGTCATGGGGGTCATGACCCCCACCAAATCTTACAAAAATGCGCCAAACACGGTAATTCACGGTATAGCACGTCGGCATTAATCGGTATGACCCCCCCTAAAGTCTTCGGCTGCGGTATGACCCCCCCCAAAATCCGCGCCTGACTTAGGTAGGTACGGTTAATTCACACTAGACTTACGCTTGATTCACACTAGACTTAGGTACGCTTGATTCACACTATACTTGCAACCTTTAATACTTAATTAAGTCATCATGACTGTATGAATGATGTAGTATCATACATCCACGTATACATTGCATGTATGTTGGCAACAGGACTTGGTGCTAATGAACTTAAAAGTCTTAAAACTGACAAAAAGTATTTATATCTATTCGAATCGGATGCATAAAGCACGGGGGGATTGTAATGAGAACATAACGAACTTGAATTATTTACCATTAACTCAGGGTTTCTTAAAATGGAACCAGGGTTCGTGACATGAGCGCCAGGGGTCCACAGCCACTCAGGTTCACTGCAGTAATTCACACATCATCGTTTCTCACCGAGTCCAAACAACAACTAACATCCCTTCAGCAACCTTCTCAAGTTTTGATATAAGATTAGGGCTGCCATCACCTAAATTGTTGAAGCCGGACAAAAACTTTAAACACCCCGGACATTTGGCTGAAATTGGGTAAGGTTCCCGGACGACCCCGAAAAAAAATTTCATCAATCAGGATACCCCTGACACAAAGTGACCGGGTTTCACCCGGACACTTTTTGAAACCCCTACCGGACGCTCCCCGGACGCCCTCTAAACTAGGACAAATCCGGGGAAACCCGGACGGATGGCAGCCCTATATAAGATGAACCACAGAACAGTTCTTTATTCCGTGAGATGAACTAAGTAGATACCTACCTATTGTAAACTAAACTGACCAATAAAAGTGATTTACTAGTGTATATTTATTGCCTTTGTTTTCTTTACCTAGGTGCCTAAAATCTTACACAGGGTATCGTGGAATTTTAACATTTTGAAAGTGGTTCGGTCGGGGCTACAAAAAGGACATAATATTAAATATACTTATCTACTTATATTAGTATATAAGTAGATAAGTATATTATTGTCCTTGTAATTTTTATATTTTAAGTCAAACACACTCTTAATACAACTTATAATCATTTATTTGGCTTACGACGTCGCGACAAAACAATCAGATCCAAGTTATCTCCATAGACAATTTTCCTGTTTTTTACACCATAGCTTAAAATATTAAATTAACACAATGTTGCCACAATATTCCACATTCGTCCCCTTTTTAAAACTAAACCATATTCTATAAATCTAATCGATCAGGAGCTCTTCTTATTCTTTCGGATCTACGGACACCAGGTGATGGAGACTCGTGATATGAACCCTCTACAGAATCACTGCTTTTATCCAACTTGCTACCACTTTGTCCTAAGTGTTCCCAATTACTTTCCAGTTCGCTAGGAACACTACTATCAAAGTTTGATCCATCAAAACTTATAGTTCTGTCAACCATTTCTCTCTCTCTAGTCAAACACTGGGGTAAAGATTCATTTTCCAAAGTCTCCTGCACCTGATCCGGCACAATTTCTACATTTGGTTCATTATCTACATTTCGAACACAGATTAATATAAACCTAATTTCGAACTGCACTAGGTCTAAGGGAGGATGCATGAAAATATTTATGAACTCCTTCAACATTTACAATATATCTAACTGCACTTAGTCTTTTCAAAATAACTCCCTTGACCCATCCTTTCCCTTTACAAAGTTCTTTACACCAAACACTCTGTCCTTCCTGAAATATGATCCTCTTTTCCCCTATTTCCTTATACTTTCTATTTGAAATAATATTTTGTGGTTTCATTAAATCAAACCTAGTACGAGGTTTTTGTTTGAACAAAATCTCATTTGGTGACATACCTGTTACATTTGGAGTGTTTCTATAAGTGAAAAGAAAATTTTGTAACAAAACTTCAGGATTTAGATTAGGATTTTGGCTTCCCAGTCTACTCAACCCTCCTTTTATAGTTTGTACTGTTCTCTCAGCCATACCATTAGATTGAGGATGGTAGGGTGGAGTCTTTACGGCTTCACATCCATTTGCTTTTAAAAAAATTACAAACTCTACAGAATTAAATGGAGGACCATTATCACTTACCAATGTAGCAGGTATACCAGTAACAGCAAAAGTTTTACACAATTTTTCAATTACATGAGAAGCAGTTGTACTCTTCATAATGTGTACATCTAGCCATTTTGAACGTGAATCTACTATTAGAAAATATGTAACAGACTTGACATAACAAAAATCAACATGCACTCGCTCAAAATTTCTTTCACTTTTAATCCAAGACGTTAAGGGATAAGCCTGTGTAAATCCTCTACTTTCCTGACAAATATCACAAGCCAGTACTAGTTTTTCAATGTCTTGACCCAACAATGGCCACCAGCAATATTCTCTCATTAACATTTTTGATTGAACAATTCCATGATGTGCTTCATGAAACATACCTAGAACTTTAGATCTTAATTTAAGAGGTATAATTACCCTACTACCCCATAGTAAACATTTCTGCTCTATACACAACTCGGCACGCTTTAAAAAATAAGGTTTTAAGTTGTCATCCTTTACACTATTTGGCCAACCCGATAAAACATATTCATAAACTTTACATAAAACAGGATCTTTTTTAGTATAAAGCGCGATCTCCTTAAAATCTATGGGGGGATCTTCAGTGAAACTCAAAAAATTTATAGTGTCACCACTGACTTCTGCAACTTCTGGCAGAGGCAGACGTGATAATGCATCCGCATTTCCTAATAGGGTTCCCTTTCGATAACAGATCTCATAAGTATATCCAGATAGAAGTAATGCCCATCTTTGAAGTCTAGCATTAGCTGTCACAGGAATTCCTTTAAGGGGATCAAAAACAAACTTTAATGGTTGATGATCTGTGATTAACACAAATTTACGGCCATATAAAAACTTATGGAATTTTTTAATTGCAAAGATTATAGCTAGAGCTTCCTTTTCTACTTGTGAATAATTTTTTTGTGCACTATTTAAAGTACCCGATGCAAAACTAATAGGCTCTCCATCAATTTTATGACTAAGTACTGCCCCAACTCCATATTCACTGGCATCTGTTGTTAAATACAATTCTTTATTCACATCATAATGAACTAGTAACTGATTGTCTACCAGCAACTGCTTACTATTTTGAAATGCCTTTTCACAATCCCCAGACCACTTAAAAGGAGTATTATTTTTTAATAGCTGATGCAGAGGTGTTAACTGTTCAGACAATCTAGGTAAAAATTTACAATAATAATTCAAAAGACCCAGATACGCTTGTAATTGTGTTACAGTTTTTGGAGCTGGGGCCCTTCTGATGGCCTCTACTTTATCTGGCAAAGGTTTAATGCCTTCTTTATCAATTTTATGGCCCAAAAACTTAATTTCACTACAGAAAAATTGACATTTTTCCAAATTTACTTTAACATTATAAGCAACTAACCGCTCCATAACCTTTTTTAAATTTTGATAACATTCAAAAACATTGTTCCCTTTGATCACTACATCATCAATAAAGCACTTAACATTATCCAACCCTTGTAAAATCTGATCCATGACACATTGAAACACAGAAGGACCACTAGAGACCCCAAATTGTAATCTGTTTGGTCTAAACAGTCCTAAATGAGTATTTATAGTCATATACTCCCTAGAAGATTCTTCCAACAAAAGTTGTTGGTACGCTCCTGTTAAATCTAAAACACAAAAAACACTGCCTCCACTTAGAGCTGCAAAAATGTCCTCAGGTATTGGCAAAGGATAGTGCTCAGTATCCAACACTTTATTTAAAGTGACTTTGTAATCTACACAGATACGCAACTTTTTATTACATCTCTGTGCCAATGCAATTGGACTAGCCCATTTACTATGCTTTACTCTTTCAATAATCCCTGCTTTTTCCAAACTTAACAATTCTTCCTCTACTTCTTCCTTCTTAGAATATGGAATAGTATAAGCTTTGTGGAAAATGGGCTCAGCTCCTTTCTTCAGTTGTAAACTAGCTTTTAATGTTAATATATGAGATGACCTGTCTTTCGCAAAAGCTTGCTTATATTTTGTTTTTATATTGTCAATTAATTTATCTTTATCACTAGTTACTGTATTTATCTGTCTTAAATCAAAATACTTTTGCCAGTTAGGACGTATGACATTTAACCAGTTTCTTCCTACTAACGGATTGAAATATTTATTACAATCAATTACAATTAAATGCAATTCTATTTTTTTATTTTGTATGAATATTTTGAAAGATCCGAACACATTTAGTGGCTCACCTGACACTGACTTTAACTTATAGTTGCATTTCTTTAACTTTACAATACTGTTTGAAAAATACTTGTCAAAGTCTTCCTTATGTATTACAGACTTGCAAGCTCCTGTGTCCACTTGCATTTTCAAAACTTGACCATTTGGTAGTCATAATGGCATCCAAGCTACCTCCTCTCCACTCGAAATTTGCTGAATACTGCCCAGAATTATTTCTTCCTCTTTTGAACATTCTTGCTCATCCACTTGTTTTAACATATTTTTTCCTCTGAAGTTACACTTAGTGGCAATATGCCCTTTTCTATGGCAGTGGAAACAAACCCAACTCTTTTTAAAACATTTTTCAGTCATATGCTTGCCTCCACAGCGGGTGCACTCTTGAGAATTTTGTGCACTGGACCCTTGAAATGGAGAATGTTTCAATCCCGGCCTCTGAACAAATTGTATACTACCTGTTTCCGGTTGAATATATTTTGTCTCTTTCTCTGCACTTTCATAGGCTGCTGCTATTTTTACCGCTTGTTCAAATGAAAGACTATCACCTACCGTTAACAGCTTTTTTATATGTTGTTCGTTTGACAATCCACATACTAGACGATCTCTTAATGCCTCATCTAAAAAAGTGCCGAAATTGCAGAGAGCTGCCTTTCTTTTTATTTCGACCACAAACTGGTTTACCGACTGGTTTTCTTGTTTACATTTATAGAATTCGTATCGACCTGCTACCGCTGACTTTTGGATTACATAGTGGCGAGTTAAAATTTCAATTAGTTCAGTATATGTTTTGCTCGCCGGCTTTTTTGGAGATACAAGATTTTTCAAAACATTATAAGTTTCTGGTCCCACCATAGTAATTAACATTGGTACCTTCATGGCTTCGTCTACTTTGTTCACAATTAGGAACTGCTCCATTCGCTCACTATAATCTTTGAAATCATGTTTCTCTGCGTTAAAATGTTCGATATTTCCAATTAGAGCCATTTTTATCCTCGTCGCCAATTTTATATTTTAAGTCAAACACACTCTTAATACAACTTATAATCATTTATTTGGCTTACGACGTCGCGACAAAACAATCAGATCCAAGTTATCTCCATAGACAATTTTCCTGTTTTTTACACCATAGCTTAAAATATTAAATTAACACAATGTTGCCACAATATTCCACAGTAATTAGTTCGATGTAATTATGTAATCATAGCAAAAAGTACCTAGTGGTACTTTTTGCTATGATTACATAATTACATCGACAGCATAAGCAAAGTGATAAAATAATCATTAAAATCCTACTCCTACTGTGGATGTGTGGATGTTTGTTTGTCACACTCTCTCATGCAAAACTACTAAACGGATTTTGATAAAACACTTTAAAGCAATACATATAAGTACCTAACTTATAAATATTATATCAGAATAACAAATAGGTACCTACCTACGCTATAATTTATAAGCGAGCGCAACCGCGAGCGGAAGCTAGTCGGTTTATAATCGACGAAGATATCGCATAGCATAGGTACCTACCTAACAAAATACAAAAATAAAAATACACAGTCGAAAAGCTCATTTCGAGGTCGGTTAAAAATAGGTACCTACCCTACAATGAATAAACTAACACCAATATCAGTAAGTATACGGACTTGACGCTCTGTAGGCTAATTCACGTAACTAAAGAAGTTCAGTTGCAGTGCAGTTGCAGTTAAGTTTCGATCAAAACAACGCTTTTCGTATTCTCTTATCATCGGCGATCGCTGTCAGAGACGCTCGCGTCAGGTTCGCGTCACGCGAGCGCCAAACGGCATTCTGCTGCTGCGCGTCATCAGTGCGTGATTCCGAACGCAACTTGATTGGTATTCTCCTAATAACTTTACAAGTTTTTGTTCGATCAACGTGCAGTATTGGTTACGCTCAACATAAGTTCCTCATTATTAACTTTTGTTGTCATCAAAGTGTATTTTTTGTGAATGTAAGTGTTTAAAATTAAAGATTGTGAGTAATAAGTTTAATTAATTAAACATTTTTGTAAATACAAGTCGTTTTCAATTAAATTCCAAATAGGTATTTAAATATTTTTTTTGGGGACTATGACTTTTCGTCTTGGTTTGAGGATTATATCCCTAGCAGATGAAATAGACGAACGACGTCAACAAGTCCAATGAAGACGTAGGTACATAAGCTAAAAAAAAATATTGTTTGGTAGGTACTCGTACCTCTACCTACCTACATTTGAAAATGTTTGTACCTAGGTACTCGTATTATGTTAATTTGTGATGCAGAGCTAAACATACTATGTAGTATGTACAACCCTCGCCAATAAAGAAGCGAATCTAAGATGGCACACCCGATATGTGTAACTCGCACGTTATAGCTGTCTTTACTCACACACGTTGGGTGTGAGTAAAGACAGTAATATCGTGCGAGTGAGAGGGAATGTAGTGCCGCCATTTTAGATTCGCTTCTTTATTGGCGCGGGTTGTATTTTATAGGGCTTCCCATGAATCTGCAGAAGGTAGGTAAAATAATTTTGAATGAGCCCGAAAAACGGTAATCACCGTATAACACGTTGGCACAAATCGGAAGAACCCCCCCCCCCTTTCAAAGTTGACCCCGCCTGAATGTTAGACCATCATAAAGGCGTGGTCAACGACTTTGGGGGGGGGTCATACCGATTAATGCCGACGTGCTATAACGTGAATTACCGTGTTTCGAACATTTTTGGGGGGTCATGACCCCCACGACCCCCCGCCCCCTCCTCGGACCGCACCTGGCATCATTCAGCCAAATTTTAGTAAAAAATATCTTTTATTATTAATTAAAACTTAATTATTTGTATTTATGGTAAGAAAAACCACTAAAATCATTATTAACATTTATTATAATATTCTATAACTTTATATTCATTGATACGTAATCGATTCTATTCAATTATTTCGCAAATTAATATTTTTTGTCTCTTGAGGCGGCACCGTAGGTAAGTTTGGTTTTGGTGCAGTTGACGTGCGGTTCACGCGCAGCTTACGCGCAGTTCTCAGATTACAAGAATACCATTTCGCTGCTAAGCTTAAACTTAACTGCAGCGTCACTGCAACTTGATCGGCGCGTCTTGTAATTACGTGAATTAGCCTACGATCGGGCAACCGGATCAGCTAGTCTATTCGGTACCGACACGCCGCGCGATATCACCGCGAGAACTGCCAATTTGTTTGCGAACGTTCAAGGGAGAATGTCACGGTGAGATTCTCCCTCGAACGTTGGCAAACAAATTGACAGTTCTCGCGGTGATATCACGCGGCGTGTCGGTACCGAATGGACCAGCAGGGTACCGGACCGGGTTACCTGACGTGAGCAGCCTCCCTTAGTAAACCTATCTTCTTTGCTAGGTATTCTTCTATATCTACATATTTATAAAACGCAACATCTTTCTATTCTACTGCTTGTCTGTTCGCTTATATCTTGAGTTTTATTGGATTTAGATGCGATTTTAACGATTATGTAGGATATTTATTCATTGGTTGGTTACATTTCTCTTCTTGGCTAGTTCTTTTAAATATGAGTCATCAAATGATGAGCATGAGCACCTACGGATGTAGTAAAAGCCGGCGGCGCCGGCGTCCCTGCTCCTACTACCTACACTGGTGACTCAGTTCTGCTGAGTTTACATTCTATTAGTAGGTCCTACAAACAGGAAACAGGTAAGTATCCTGTAAATATTTATGATTACAAAAAAAAAACTTTGGCTTCCTTCAACTGAAAATGACATAACTTCAACTAGACACTCTTATTTTTTTAACTCCAAAAATTAATATTTTAACAGATCTTAAGGTTCTAAATTACAGTAAAACAATGCTGCGGGTGGTGTCTGTGGAGCGGCGGGCGGTGGGCCGGCGGTGCGGCGCGGCGCCGGCGCGGCGGGCGGCGCGCGCGGCGCGGCCAGCGTCGGCGCTGCGGCCGCCGTGCGCCGTGCTCCCGCGGCCGCCGCGCAACGAGCGCGCGCTGGAGCCCTGCGCCGGCTCCCGCGAGCGCGCCTGCCTGGCGCACGAGCTCACCGCGCTCACCCGCAGCCCTGAATCTATACCTCTAATTATCGGGCCCGAGAAAACTACTGCCGGAGATTGCTGCGTTCAAGCTATGCCTTTCGACCACCGGCATATCGCCGCGTATTATCATCGCGCGTGGCCAGAGACTATCACGCGGGCCATGGAGATGGCCACCGCCTGCCAGCCGAGCTGGGAGCGTACCTCGGTGGACGACCGCTGCTGCGTCCTGGAGCGCGCCGCCGACCTGCTTGCCGGAGTTTTCCGACAGCGCGTCATCGCGGCAGCCATGATCGGCCAGGGCATGACGGCAATCCAGGCGGAACTCAACATGTGTCAACTGATTGATTACCTGCGGTTCGGATGCTACTTTATGAGGGAGCTCACCAGGAGTAAATGTGTGATCGACGGCGGCGAGAAAGCGATTAACCACAACCAATACCACGGCCTCGAAGGGTTCTGGGCGGCCATCACGCCTTACAATTCGCTCGCTCACGCCGCGCAACTGGCGATCGTGCCGGCGATCATAGGGAACTGCGTTGTGTGGAAGCCGAGCGACCACTCGGTGCTGGCGTGCTACCGCGTACTCGAGTGTCTGCAGTGTGCGGGGCTGCCCCCCGGAGTCATCAACTTCGTGCCGGCCGAGGAGAATCGTTTTCTAGAGGCGGTGTGCTCAAATATGGATTTGGCGGGTATTTCATTTGGTGGTACAACGCGGACCCTGGAGCATATTTGGCGCACAGTCGGTGAACGCATAGGGAGTTACTTGCGGTTCCCGCGTCTCGTGGGCACCGGCAGCGGGAAGAACTTCCACGTGGTGCACTCGTCGGCGGACCTGTCCACCGCGGTGGCGTGCACGGCACGCGCGGCCTTCGAGATGGCGGGGCAGAAGTCGTCGTCGTGCTCGCGCGTCTTCGTGGCCGAGTCGGTGCTGGACCGGTTCCTGCAGGGGCTCGCACAAGTGGCCCAGTCGCTGGTGGTGTGCCATCCGCTCGACTACAGATGTTTCACGTCTGCGCTCGCGTCGCAGGACGCATACGACAAGGTTGGCTTGCTTTTCGTCATATTGGAATATTTTTGTTTTTCCTAGGCATTATTTGATAATGAACTGTGAACGTTGAAAGGTGTGTTGGTACCTGTCACGCGCGGCTTTGGACGGCGCGGTGCGGCTGGTGTGCGGCGGGCGCGCGGAGCCGGCGGTGGGCTACTTCGTGCAGCCCGCGGTGCTGGCGGTGCGCGAGCCCACGCACGAGCTGCTGCGCGAGGAGCTGCGCGGGCCCGTGCTGGCCGTGTGCGCCTTCCCCGACCACGACCGCGACGCGCTCGTGTGGGCCGTCGCACAGACGGAGTACGCCATTACAGGCTCCATATTCGCACGTGTAAGTAAACAATATAAAAATACTTCACCCACTTTTAGGGTTCCTAGCCAAATGCCGATGACGAAACAGAACGAGAGTAGAAACATTTCTTCTGTTCATAGTAGGTATGCATAAAACGGTACAAATCTTTCTACAATAAGTCTATAATATTGTCTATTCTTCCGTCGACAAAACCCGTTTCTGCATAGCTATTCACAACCATTCGATATGCTTCCGTGTCGGAAATGGCACTTAGGTATTCGCTTATCAACTTTCCGAACCGATGGTCTCGTAAAACGCTAAATTTAGAGTCCATCGGTTTGGAAAACAGACCATCGAGAACATAGTGTCATTACCGACACGGAAGCATATCGAATGGTTGTGATTAGCTATGCTGTGGTGCTCATGCTACGCGCTGGGCTCGTGTAGACTAGTGCGCTGAAGCCCTGGTGGCGACTGTGCGCAGGACATGTCGTGGGCGCAGTGGGCGGTGGGCGCGCTGCGCGACCTGTCGGCCTCGCTGTACGTGAACGAGCGCTGCTCGGAGGAGCGGCCCGGCCAGCAAGCCGTGGGCGGCACGCGCAAGTCCAGCGCTAGCGGCGCTAAGGTACACACACCGTATACGTAACAACCTGCACAACTGGCTGGTGTTTGGAACTGGTTTGTGTATGGAACTGACTGGTGTTCGAAATTGGCTGTATGGAACTGGTTGGTGTATGGAGTTGGTTGGTGTTTGGAACTGGTTGTATGGAACGGTTGGTGTTTGGAACTTGCTTCGGTTTTTGTGGGTATGAAACTGGCCGGTGTATGGGACTGGCTGGTGTTTGGAACTGGTCTGTGTATGGAATGGCGCGTCCACTCGCAGGCGTGTTGTTGCAGGCGGGCTCCGTGTCGTACCTGCTGCAGTTCGCGACGGAGCGCTCCGTGACGGAGGCGCTGCGCACGTGCGCTGACGTCACCTACTCCTACATGGACGAGATGCCGCCCCCCGTCGTGCTCAAGTGACGGCTACAGACGTCGTGTGTCCTGTGTTAGGTGCTGTCGGTACTGTGTAATAAAACGTCAGTTCGAGTTGATTTCTATATATTTTTATTGCAATTCAGGATCAATACATTATGGATATACAATACGAGTAACGTAGCACGCAGCGCAGGGACTGGTCCGCGCGGCGCCGCAACATTTGTACACACACGAGCACATCACAATGTTACTACAACTACTAACAGAAACTTCTCCGTGTCATCTGTTTCGACGGAGGGCGACTCGGCGAGAGGGCGCGACTGGCCTCACTGACGTCATCAACATCTGATCCCCTCTAACGACTACTAGTAATGATTACAATTAACCTCTTTTGTACACGTTTTCTTACAAATCACTATCAAGATCTCACCGATTCGCACCTCAGTCTACTTACACAAACTAATCGCAAAATATTGCATTACCTACTACATTAAATGATCAGTTAAACTACAATAATAATGATGAATCACCGAAATGTCATAATATGCGTAAAGTATGATACAACTAGGCATTGGCAAGTGTCGGCCGGGCGGCCTGCCGGTACATACAACAATATAACTATGACACTCTCACAGCGTGCCCGAACGAAACATTACATACATCTACATACATATCATAACTGGGCTCCGTCCCGAGCCGCGCGCGGCTATCACATAGCCGGCTCCCTAAGGGCGATTGTGCACTACTCCGTTTCCAGCACGTTTTTCACGTACCGCTTTTTAGGGTTCCGTACCAAAATGGTAAAAAAGGTGCGACTTCGTCTGTCTGTCTGTCTGTCCGTCTGTCTCTCACAGCTGGTTATTTCAGCAACTTTCCTGGATGAACTGGTTATAGTGGTCTTTTTAGGTTCTGAACATATTCTTTGTAGATTTTTTAGTTTGTGTTTTTGTTTAATTAAAGCATTTTTTAGCGTAATGTTTTCTTCACTGAGTTTTTCTATTTCCAGATGGGCACGTTTTCGACATATTATGATCAAAAATGTCTGAAAAAATACCATTCCCCGCCCCTTATCTCCGAAGTTTGCGGAGCGAAAAATCTGAAATAATAAAATTATAGTTGATAGGAATTGACCCAAATATTGCACCAAAAATAAAACGATGTTCCTAACTAGTACAGTTTTATTAAAATCATCAAAATTCCTTCACAAACAAACTTAGTTATGCAGTCCGGTTTTTTTCACTCTATACGTCCAAAAATGAAACGGAACCCTCGGTGCGCGAGTACGACTCGCACTTGGCCAGTTTTTTTTAGCCAATAGGCTTGCAGAACGATCCCCACAACTTTTTAAACGTATGCCTATTGGAAAAAAAAACGGTCCGTGAAAAAACGTGCTGGAAACTGAGTAGTGCACAATCGCCCTAACGTTAGTCTCATAATAAATGCAGAGCGCGTGCGCACTGCGCGCACGTGCGGCGCGTGGGGCGCTCTCTAGCGAAGGCACAGCTCATTAGCAAGTGTACAATTTAATACATTTAGTTAGCGATTGTAAAAACATTTTTGTTTTAGTTTTCGTTAACCAATATTCGTAACAAATACTATGAAAATATACGCTTTTCTTTTATCACTACATTGACATTGTTTGCTATCGAATTATATTTCAATAAAAACTTGTAAACCTGTACAAAATTGTTAGTAAAAAATTGTTACAAAATTTAGGAATGCCATGTGGAATGAGTATAACGTGATCACATCAGTCTCGCGTCCCCGAGAGTGCGGCGCGGGCGCCTCACAGCTTGTCTATTTGTCTATGCTCCGCCATAGACTAACAACAAATTAATATCTACATCGTTATTTATTAAATACATACATTTAAATGCTCCAAAATGTCTCAAAACGTTAAGTTGAAGTCGTTATCAGCTAATCAGTCGAGCTCGGTTACTCAGCCATCACTTAACTCGGTAATGTATCGTTAAGTACCTACAGATATGACTGGATGCCTTAACCTACGCGCGGACATACAGTAGTTGAGCAGTTTGAACAGCGACGACGCGAGGTCGCGCGGCGGGCGCGGGCGGTGACGTCACCGCCCCGCAGCGCCGCCTTCCATCTGATCCGGTGTCTCGGAGACCTGCGCGGGGAAAGGCATTGACTTGAACCAGTAACATAGGGAATTAGTGCACCGCTCGTCTGTTCAGTTATATGTATGAGACTGAGTACCACAGAAATCTAAATAATAATTCAATAGAAATCGCGCCTCGCTCCAGGAGCGCGCAGTACATACCTGCGGCGTGTGACTAGAACAGCAGGTCGGTGGCGTGCGTGCGCGCCTCGCTCCAGGAGCGCGCAGTACATACCTGCGGCGTGTGACTAGAACAGCAGGTCGGTGGCGTGCGTGCGCGCCTCGCTCCAGGAGCGCGCAGTACATACCTGCGGCGTGTGACTAGAACAGCAGGTCGGTGGCGTGCGTGCGCGCCTCGCTCCAGGAGCGCGCAGTACATACCTGCGGCGTGTGACTAGAACAGCAGGTCGGTGGCGTGCGTGCGCGCCTCGCTCCAGGAGCGCGCAGTACATACCTGCGGCGTGTGACTAGAACAGCAGGTCGGTGGCGTGCGTGCGCGCCTCGCTCCAGGAGCGCGCAGTACATACCTGCGGCGTGTGACTAGAACAGCAGGTCGGTGGCGTGCGTGCGCGCCTCGCTCCAGGAGCGCGCGGCGTCGGCGCCGCAGGGGCGCGCGTCGCCTTCGGCGTCCGCGCCCGCCTCGCCCGCGCCGCTCGCCTCCAGCTCGTCCACTGCGGCACACACGCATGTCAACGAGGAATTCAGTCACATGTCACACCAAACGCACCGCACACGTATTGCAAACGCATGCGCGCGCGGTGCCTTCGCGTTCCTGCACACGATGCCGCCGCCGCGCAGTTACACTGTAGATACGAGTCGCGCGAAGCCCGCCACCGCGCCGCCGCCGCGCGCCTTCCCTCCGTTTGATTCATTCCATTACCACAGAACGTGCACGTTCGTACGCGGCCGGTAATGGAATAAATCAAACAGAGGGAACGCGCGCGGCGGCGGCGCGGTGGCGGGCTTCGCGCGACTCGTATCTACAGTGTAGCTGCGCCGCGGGGGCTCGTGTGCAGGAGCGCTTCGGTGTGATATCTGACGTAGAGTTAGATAATATTACAAGTCCTACTAGTTCGAACTACGCACAGACTGCACCCATATCCGGAGTATACGGGTGCAGTCCGTGCCCAGTTTAAGCTTTAATGACACAATAATTATTTTAATGACAGAAATTGCACTTTTATCATGATCGGGTCTCGATCGACTTCGGTCCCAGGATGTACTCCTTGTCCATCTAAATCCTGGGGAAATGGTTTCCCTAGTAGGTCATAGCCTCATAGGGGTAATAAGATTGAAAAGGTTAGGAATCGCTAGGGCAGTGTTCCGCAAACTTTTTGTGTTCAAGGCACACCTAGGAAATCGGAAAATTTTGGAAGTACATCATAAATGAAAAGTCATTTTTTTACCCTCCCTAATACAACTTTATCAATGAGCGACAAAACAAAAGCGCACGATGAATTTAACTTTAGGAGATTTCCGCGGCACACCAACTAATGACCACGGCACACCAGTGTGCTGCGGCACACTGCGCTAGGGTATAGTTATTTAACAAGTGACTTCAAAGCAGTAACATTTGGTGTTACATGACATCGTTACAAGAAGTACCTAGCATATCTATTCTATACCGGGACGCCGCGTGATACCACCGCGAGAACTGCTGATTTGTTTTCGTAAACAAATCGTTCGAGAGAAAATCTCACCGTGAAAAACAAATTGACAAACTGAAAGACAAATAGTCATGGGGGTGATTCTCGCGGGTGACATATTGATATCGAATTCGATATATTGCAACAAATGTCAAAATGGTAGGGATTTTGACAGTTGTTGCAATATTTATATCGAATTCGATATCAATATCGAACCTGCGAGAATCACCCCCAGTTCTCCTGGTGATATGAGGCGGCGTGTCGGTGAGTGACTCACCGGGAGCGGCGCGGCCGGGCCCCGGCTCGTGGCGCGTGACGCCCAGCTGGAAGGCGGCGGCCGCCGTCTTGTGCGGCGTGTAGCGCGACAGCGCCGCAGACGCTGCGGGAACCACGGGTTAACTACTGCTCACAGCGCTACTGTGCTGCATCTAGCGCTCGAGCGCTACGGCACCAGTAGATGGACATTGGCCTGAGACCCTGACGCCGGGGCTGCATTGGTACGGTGACAGCGATGATACGAACAAATAAATTTCGCCGCTTCTGCTTTTATGCGGCCACCGACACAATTACGATTATATGAGTTTGTTTACACGAAATCGCCGTCGCTATGGCCAGTGCGGCCCCGGCCTGAGACGTCGTGAATGCTCATCTACAGTCGATGTGGATCGCTACTCGCTAGAGTGCGTGTCAGGCACAAACTCACAGGAGCACGTGACTACTGACTACAAGTTTGCTGTTTGCGTGAAGCTTATACATATAAAATGTCTCGACATTAGATGCATTAGGTCGGATCAACGAAACTTAAAGGTTTAGCGTTTACGCTAGACGAGCCGAGCACGAAGCATAGTGTGAGCGACTAACGAGCGCACTTCGTGTTCGCACGAGCTCCATCAATATCGGTTTTTTGACGAACACAAATACGTCCACTCCACACTCGACGACGGAGCGGATCCACTCGTGCTCGGCTCACCTGGCGTAGAAGCACCTTAATAAAATGTGCACTGAGTTGCAACACTTGCAACTGGCTTATTACCAAGTCATTAGCTAGTCAACACACACATTATTTAACAAACAGTTTATTTATATTGCTTAGGGCCTAGAATCTCCTGTACAATCGTCTAGCCATCCAATCATCCGAGCTTATTCAGCATTAAAACAACGCCGCAGTTGTCAAAACATCTAGGGCCGTACCACAAAAAAGATAAACACGCGTTCAACACGAATGCTACCAAAAATAATATGCACTTGTTTTAGCACTAACTTGTCTGAAACAAGTGTGTATTATTTTTGGTAGCATTCGCGTTTAACGCGTGTTTATTTTTTTTGTCGTAAGGGTGCTACTTTCCAATGCGGAATTAAACGTAACAAAACAATCTGTGTAAACTTTTATTTAGCAACATTGCGAACTGGCTTTTAAAATTACCATAATTTACGAAAATAATTAAAAATTATGGCTAGCAAAGTGTGGTGTAAGATCAAATGTGTGGGCGAGTGGCATGTGGGCAGTGTGTGGCGTGTCGGTGGCGCGGCCGGCGGCAGTGACGTCACACGAAGGTCTCAGCGGGCCGCGGCCGCTCGCGCCGCACGCACCGGTATGCTACCAACACCACAACAAGTCAGATAGTACTCTCACGTTGACTCGCGGGCGCGGTCACGAAATATCAAACATATGGCGTTATATCCAAATGTTCACGTACGAAACGCGCGTGCGGGCTAAGTAGCGAGCCAGCTAACGACAGGCGCGCGCGGCGTGCTCGCAGCAATATCAAACGCGTGAGATGTTTGTGTGTGTTCACGTCGAACTAGCGGCGGAGCGCGCGATTCACTCGCGACGTCATGTAAGTTCAACCAGTATGAACTTGTCGCTAGCGTCGATACCGCGCAAACGCCTGGCGGCCAATGTGAACACGAACTCGTCACGTGTCCGCGCCCCCCCCCCCGCCACCGCGGCCGCGCTTTCCTACGTGAACAAGTACTATGTCTTGCGCTACTAGGTATCTATTTTTACCCGACTGCGAGACGCAAAGGAGGGTAATGTGTTTATCAGTCTATGTATGTATGTATGTATGTATGTATGTATGTATGTATGTATGTATGTATGTTTGTTTCTATGTGGCGTTCTAGAGACCAAATGCGTAGGCCGATTTTGATAATTCTTGCGTCAATCGATTCGTCTTAACCTTGCGAGTGTCACTAAAGACATAACAGTAATCAAAATTCACCACAGCGACAACCAGACGCCATTTTGTCAAAATGAAAAAAAAAAAAGTTGATGAACTATGTCAAGTGGGGTGTCGTTGAATAGGTATTTTTAAATCATCTTTAGGTTCCTTTTATCATTTTTCATTTTAAATAATAGTTTAGGATATATAACGATTTAAAGTTGTTTAACAAAGCAATCATTCTCGCTAATTCTTACTTATTGATTTAAGTTTTTATTTCAAGTATTAACGATATACAAACAAAAAAGAACATTACGAAAACATACATTAAAAACTAAAAAGTGAAAAATAAAAAAAATAGTAAATTAAAAATTAAAAAAACCCGACTGCCCAAAAACAACTAAAAAGTTCAAAACAAGAGCACTTTTCAAGCAGTCTGATGCAGTTGGTGGCATAAAATCTAAGATTTAACACAAATAATTGCCACCAACTGCATCAGACTGCTTGAAAAGTGCTCTTGTTTTGAACTTTTTAGTTGTTTTTTGGCGTATGTTGTACGTGTGAATAGTCCAATTCATTTTCAATACGAAATATACGCCCGGCCACGTGGTATGGTTGAGGTGTGTTTGTGGTACGTGTGAACAAGCCCTTACTCGCAGCTAAGTGGACAGATATGTGAGTCAATGTCGCGAAGCAGCTCAAGTGTGCGCACGTGGGAGCGCTCGCGTGTTCACTCGCGACAATTAAACAATGTTTTGACTATTAGAAAGGTAAGGACTTCTTCAAAACATTCCGTTTGTTGACTTGACGTTGCTGTTGGGTTACACGGAGAGCTAAGACTCTCAGAATGACTGTTATTATAACATCTCATATTATGAGAAGGCTTCTCACTATTATTAGCTAAAGAAGAGGCGAAACACACACTGCCCCGCGCTACGCTGCGGGGTGTGTGGTGACGGAGCAACGAGCGCACGCGTGAATGAGTTTTCAGTGTGTTGCACTACGCGTGTTTTCTATAAAAACACAGGTTGTACTTGCAAACAACGTAAGCACACACACTCCCGCGCTACGCTGCGTGATGCGGTGCAGTGTGCGAATCGCCTTAATATGTAACAGGTATGATGATCGATTGGTATGTTGGACGATTTCTGTTCGATTCATCAATAGTTTTAGGATGGATTGCACAATGTTATGAACTGTTAATTGCTGTACTTCTAGAGGTCGAGATGTGAAGGCTAACAGTACTCTGGCATGGCGGCCAGCCTGTCTATTCTGAACCGACACGCTGCGTGACATCACCGCGAGAACTGCCAATTTGTTTGCGCACGTTCGAGGGAGAATGTCACGGTGATATTCTCCCTCGAACGTTCAGTGGCAGTTCTCGCGGTGATATCACGCGGCGTATCGGTACAGTATACAGGCTGGTCTATAGCGGCCAGAGTGTAGAATGGCAATACAGTTTGGGTTCTTGGGTTCACGTCAGAGCCAACGTGGACTCACAGAGTTGAGTCTCGAGAGCGGACTCAGGGTTGCTATGTCGTATTGTTTGTTGTGGTTGTAATTGATCTGTGATCAGCTGGCCACGATGAGCTATTATTGGCACTTTGTTTGTGAGGCTGGATGTTCAACAGTGGCAATATTTCAAGAATGAGTACAAAATATTTACTGATATGTGTGTTGGCGGCTAGCGTCGCGTGCAGCGGCGACTCTGCCAGCTGCGGCGTGAGGGAGCCCTCGTCGCCCGCCGGCGCCGCGGGGAGCCCCGGCGCCGGGGCGGCCGGGGCGGCGGGGGCGGCGGCGGCCGGGGCGGCGGGGGCGGCGGCGGCCGGGGCGGCGGGGGCGGCGGCGGCCGGGGCGGCGGGCGCGGCAGCTGCCGGGGCGGCGGGGGCCGGGGCGCCCGGCGGGGCCGCGGGGGACTCCAAGCACAGTGACGTCTCTGAAGGGTACTCGAACGTGCGCGTCAGTGAGTCGTCAAACTGCAGCTTGAGCTGGAAGTAATCACAGAATATGTCAGTTGTTATCCTCCAAATGTTGAAATTGAAACAGTGTGAGTACAAAGAATGCAGGTTTTTATTGAATGTGTTTCGGTGGCAACCAGTGACGCATCAAACAGTTGCGTAATAAGCAGAATTGAATTCTCATAAAATTCCGGTCAATAAGTTCAGTCAACACGACCGCATTTCTGGCGAATTTCTGCAGTGATTCAGACTTGTAGGAATGCGGTGTCAGTGAGACAGCTAAGTGTGAGCCAACATCGTAGGGACAGTTCAGATGGGCGGCGGCGACACGTGACGGCGAGCCCTTTAGTTCACACGACCGCCTTCTGAGACGCGCGACTAGGTCGCTCACTCTAAACACATCTTATTGCCCATCATAAAACTAACGTGTGTAACCGCGACCAATTTGTGGGATTTAAAACAAGAGTGTTAGCAGGCAACAATGTTAGTTATTTGCCGGTTGCTGTCGATAGAATTACCATGACATCTTTGAAACTAAACTACTACTACTTTTTTCAGTTGAAATATATTGGATTTTCAGGACGAATACAGGACATTATAATTGTTGTTATTAATATAAGAGCTTTAAAAAACGACTGCCGCGGGTACGACTTGACCCGCGACCTCTGCCGCACCGTGGCATCGCTCTAACCAACTGAGCTACCGTGTCTTACAAGCGTCACTCGAAATTTGGAATCTCTTTGAATACGCCTCATAATAAAATTATAAACATCACGCTTCGTTAATACTTGTTTCATTATAATGTACAGTAATCGCAAAAACTTAAGACATTACTAGGAGTACAGGATGTCAAATAGATACGAAGAATATACCCAAGTATAACTTGAAAAATAAACAAGTTCTAAAGGTATTTTAGGATGTGTGAAGCATGTGGCTTGTAATGATCTCGCGTGTGTCACAAGCGGTGGGGCTGCCGGCAATGACCGCGGCTGCGTACCGACACCGCCCGGTTGACGGGTTTCTGACGTTTAATTACACAGCCAAACCGACATAGCACTCGTTGGTCACTGTCGGTCACTGTTTCGAGTCAGCAAGCAATTAAAAGTCAGTGTATTGTTTCATTTGTTCCGTTCTCAGTGATATTTAATCAATATGTAATATCAAAATAAGTGCGATGTAGTTAGCTCATTCGCCCGAGTGCAAGTTGTGGCTACGATTTAATTAAAAGCCTCTCTCCTCTTGCTATAGAGTTACACTTTTTAGGGTTCCGTAGTAAAACTAGGAACCCTTATAGTTTTGTCATGTCCGTCTGTCACACTCTCGTTAAATCTAGAGGTCATAACCAATTTGTATGAAACTCCGCAAGTAGATGTCTTGTATGTGCCGCCATAAAGACCTGTAGTGAAATCACAAAAAATAAAATAATTAGGGGTGGCCCCCATACATGAAACCGAGGGATGAAAAAAAAAAATACGCGCACCCTTTGGTATGGGGTATCGTTGGATAGGTCTTTGAAAATAACATAAAGGTTTCTAAATAACTTTTTTGTTTAAGCGCATATTTAGTGAACTACAACCTCCGAAAGTCGTTAAAAATGTGAAAAAAATCAAGCTTATAGATTCTAATAAATACACTCGATTAAAATTGAACAAGATACGTCAATAAATTTTTGAAATATTCACTAGTTTCAGTTTTGAGTTTGAGGACCGAAAAATAACAAAATAAAAATGTTATGCAGTACAAATATACATTATATTTGCGGTCGGAAGACTGAAATACTTCTTGCTACGGAACCCTAGACTGAGCGTGGTCCGACACGCTCTTGCCCGTTTTTTCTGACTCATATGATATTCCGTTAGAAAAAAAAGATTTATCTTTATTTACGCTCCCTCTATGTTAGTTAGTCCTCGGTCTTTAGACCATCCTTAGAACCAGAGTGGTCTATAATTTCCAGACACAATTGATTTTCAATTGTTTCTGTAAATGATAGGCCGCTCTGGCTCCACCGGTCCAAGTAGTGGGTGTACCTTGGCGATGCGGTCCTTGTTGGGCCGGTGCGGCATGGAGGAGCGGCCGTTGATGAGCACGTTGTCGTTGACGAAGCGCACGCTGCACGGCGAGGGCGGCCCGCCGCCGTCGGTCTCGGTCTCCGAATCCGAGTCGGAGCGCAGCAGCGCCTCCGGCCGCAGCACCACCACGCCCGGCTCGCCCGGCTGCGCGGGAGAAACACACTTTGTTACTATTGTAGGCCGTCGTAAACAACCCTTAAGGAGCGTCCGAACGACTCAACTTGACACCCGATCCGGGCGAGTCGCAACAGATTGGCACGTAACAGGTGATCGTGATCCGGAACATGCCCAGATCGGCTCTACAGATCGGGTGTCAAAATGGGTCGTTCGTAGGTATTACCCTCAGATCATAGAATTGTTTCTATGATCTGAGCTGAGATCTTTACTACTATTGGGCGAAAAATAAACAGAGGAGATTTGAATGTTGAATTTGTAAACCTAGTCGCAGCAGTTTTGACGAGGTTCATCATGCATATTACATACTAACACGTCAACATCAATAACATTAAAACTTTAAAACCTTAAACGGTATGCAGCAAACTACCTGTTTAATTATGTAGTGTAGACGAAAAATCTAGGTACAGTTGTACTAGCAATTATTTAATTGCTAAGGTCATGTAAATAGGTACGTAGTTTTGAGCGCGCTTGCACTTTGTGATTTGTTCTTAGATTAGTTCGGAACATTGATTCGCCGCGCATTTTACACACGATAGATGCGAGTTAATTTTTTTCTACAGTCCAATTAACGCTTTAATCTCCACCGTGAAGAAGATGTAACGCGTTAGCACCACCAAACTAAACGATGGACTCATAATAAACACGTTGTCATAAGTAGATCCCACGGTTCTGTGTTAAAGCGCCTGTTATCGGCATCACAAAACGAGGGCTGCTTTTCCGGGCGCTGGCGGCTGAACTAGTCCGTGAGTGCGTGGACATCCACTCGATAAGCGGTTCCATTTAAAAACATCAACTGTTAATGACGCAACAGATTAGATGGCCACAGCATCACAAACTGCTAGTCATGATCGCATGAATAGGACAGTTACATTCACATCTAACAGAGTTTTGCTGTCATGACTTCATGAGCAAACGTTTTTATCAGGTAACACATGATAGAAAAGTTGTTAAACCTTTAACAAATAAATGTTGGAATTAGATTAGATACTAATTAGGTGATAAGTTTCATACACAATGATCCATGTTTGATAGATTAAGCACCTAATAAATAAACATAAATACGAAGTTAATTTATGACGGTCACACAAGACAAGTTGTCATCGGTATTAATTTATGCAGTAAATAAAACCAGTTGCGATAGTTTTCCACGACCAACTATCGGAATGCTGTATAGAAAACATTTCTTTTTCACGGCACAGTTGCTGGAACGAATTTCCCAAAACGAGTTGCGGACGATTAGCGTCGGAATCCCGCGGCGTCCGGTGACCGTGACGAGACCGGGTTCAAGGGAAACGCGCAGACCGGTGTGTCGCATGCCGCGCGCTGGGAGCCGCAGGTCCACATACCACACACTGCTATTAAACAGGGCCATGCGGTTACTGCATACGTTTTCTTTTATCGATGTACGCTGGAATTGGTCTAACTGAACTGTTGATGCACACTGGAATTGTTCTAACTGAACTGTTGATGCACCCTAGAATAGTTCTAACTAAATTGTTGATGTTCCCTGGATTTGTTCATACTAAATTGGTGATGCATCCTGGATTTGTTCTGACCTTCTGACTAAATTGTTGATGCACCCTGGAATAGTTCTAACTAAATTGTTGATGTTCCCTGGAATAGTTCTAACTAAATAGTTGATGCTCCCTGGATTTGCTCTTACAAAATGTTTGATGCGCGCTGGAATTGTTTTAACTAAATTGTTGACGCACGCTGGAATTGTTTTAACTAAATTGTTGATGCACGCTGGAATTGTTTTAACTAAATTGTTGATGCACGCTGGAATTGTTCTAACAAATTGTTGATGCATGCTGGAATTGTTTTAACTTAACTATTGATACACCCTGGATTTGTTTTAACTAAATTTTTGATGCACGCTGGATTTGTTCTAAGTAAATTGTTGATGCATAGATTGTTCTTTATAAATTGCTTATCAGCCTATCTATATGGAGCACAATTATTAATTGTTGCGTTATTCTGTAGGAGATAAAACAGATAAAAGTAAATGAGTTAGTCGATCTCGATAAACAACTATTGAAACGTTTGTAAGCTTTAGATCAGGCAGTGGTGAAATACGAATAGTATATATAAAAAGTTTAATGATTGCACAAAGGATCGGTCGTAGTCGCAATAAGTGTCAATCAGCGCGTCCGGCTGCCGAGGACGTGCGTCAGCACAATGACGTGCAGACGAATAGAACAGTTGAACAACCTAATTATGGCAGGAGTTAGGGCCCTTCAGGAGCAAGCGAGCTACATGGCGCCTGCACCCGCGCCGATAAGGGGGCCCGCGCGTCCGCTTGACGCATGCTTCATATACAAGTACATACATAATTAATATCACATCATCAAGACCACGTGTACGGCGGACATGCTGATCCCAAAACGAGGCATTCTACTACTGTCGATGGACCCAATGTTACGACTGTTACGTGTCCTTCAGGAATGTGCCAGTAAAGCCATTTGACATTAAATTCAAAGGCCTAGCTATAAATTATGTGACGATTACGAATTTAAATTATTATGCGTGGCTTTAAATACACCAACTGGAACCTATCTGCGTATGTACTGTTCCACTTTAATAAGCAAATAATAATGTTACATTTTAATATTTGAGTAACATAATGAATAATCAGCTAACAAGGTCCGACCACAAGGATATTTGTTACATTTATTGTTTACCTCGCGTTGTTTGTGTGCCGCCTACATAGCATGAGTAATATCGAACCTATAACTTGAACACTCAATATAGCAGTTAACGATCAGTTGCCTCGCCAACTATCCACTTACAAGCGGTCGCTCGCAACTCGTCCAGTTTGTTTTTTAAACAATTCTCAGCATCCTCTCACATTTTTCTTTTCTCAGACATAAGGACACACGCATACCGCACCGCGATCATTGAAAAGGTTATAAAGTCATAACAAGTAACAAAGTTGGACCTACCAACGTCAGGCAAACAATAATGAACTCTGTTTGCAAGAAACACCCACTTATAACACGCGACGCGTCCCCTCAGCTTTCGGTTTCGAACATCGTACCTACCTTAATCAAGAAGACTGGTCCTTCATCTCGTAACATGTCTTGGATGCTGCTCAGCATGACAGATACTCAAAACTTTTCAAGCTTATTCAGTTAACGTTGGCTGCCGTTGGAACTGAAGGACCTGATTTGGAGGTCACTAAGATCAGTAAATGAAAGCTGAAAGACGCTCAAGCAAAGATGGGCGTCAGTTGTGTCAGTTCTGTGGCGCCGCACTACGAGCCTCGAGGCAGAACGTGTGATATCGTATCTTAATCGCGGATTATACGCATGATTATGTCCACTGCCGAATGTGTTTCATTTATCGCAGTTTTACAAGCATTTTAATCTTAAATCAAATAAATCATTATTCGTAGCGATAAATTTTATGTTTTGAACAATTCGTACATAATGTTTATTGTCACACACAGTCGGATTTTAGTTTCTGAAAGGGCTGCTTATTATTTCAAAATTGTCTTTTTCATCACACCGATATCGTCATAACTGATCCAATAGACAACCGGGCGTTATTTCGAAACTTCACTTGTTCTTCAAGCGGTCCAACTTGTTCAAACAGCCCACACTTGTGTGGTATGTTGTAACACATGGGTCTCTCAGGTTCCTTATCTTTATTTGGCCAGCGGCCAGCATGTCGTTCTGGATAGCACGTACATCGACAGACGCATGCATACACATCAGAACTAAGTTGTGAGTTGTTCCCTTTGGTGAGGAAAACGTACCATATGGGGAAGAACTGAACTAGCAACGACACCACTCACATAATATACATTTCATGTATTTGTTTAATTCTTCAAAAATGCCGGTCTGTTTAAAACCTGACTAAGCGTTTGAGAGAGAATGCTTGATTAAACCCAATTGGGAATCCTATTTAAAACCTGGCTAAGCGTTTGAGAGAGAATGCTTGGTTGCAATCCAATTGGGACAGAAAGTTTGCAGGAAACAATTGTAGAGAAGATTTTCCTTTCCAGACTTGGTTCTTATTGTGCTGGTCTCTTTGGTAACACTAACACGTCGTTGTCACATAAAGCAGTGCATTACGGTCGGGCAGCCGACGCTCGTGGTCACACGTCCGTGGCGGGCACGCCGCAGTCCGCACGTGTCGTCGCCGCACGCCTCCGATAATCTAAACCGCTCTAATGACACATTTTTACTTTCATGCCACTGATTACGCCAAATACACAGCATTGGGATAAATCACTGGGAGAAAGTAATCGCATATAATATATTTTAATAACTCTTTGTTCTTGACGTAGTTTCGGACACTATCATGACTCGTTTGTACAATAAGATAAAGTTAAATTAAGTGCATTAGTTAGTGTATATCAGACGGCTCTTACTAATAAGTACAGACTACACAGATTGTATCGGCTCGATAATGATCGAAATACTAGTAAGCATGTGTTATGTGTTGCTATGTTTCAAACCAAAGAGCTAGTCGATAGAGTGCCTGTATTTTGTGCTAAGTTAAAAATACAGATACCTATCTGTTGCCGCCGGTTTTGAGTCTAGGAGGCTAAGAAATTATTCCGAGGGTGGTCCCTCCCTTTTAACAATGAGGGCAATACCACCAACTTCGCTTTTTCTAACCCTTTTAAGTTCAAACCAGTACCTATGTAGCTATCTAGGTAAGTACAACTATGTACCTACATCGTTCACTTTTACATTAATGATTCAGGTTTCTCCAACAACTGAATAAGCTTAATTTGGTTAAATACAGCGGCCATTGTATCCGCTCACGAGCTGTTTGGTGCGGTAATAAAAATGTCGTAGTTATTGCAGTGGCCACTTCGCAACGTCCTGCCGCCAGTGGCCATTGTTGACTTATCAGCATTCAGCGGGATATAGATAACGTTATTTTATTGGTTCCGCTACATTACACGGCCATATAGTGGGCCGCTTACACTTCAGTACTGTGATCGTGAGCGAGCATTAACAAAACATTAATAAACGAACAATTCTCACCGCACAATGAATCAGTGTCAAGTTTCAGCGAACCTTTAACACCTTTAGCGAATTTCAGTGACTCAAGTTTGGAGTATCGAATGCGAGCTAGACGCACATGTACATAATACATGTCTGTCTGTCCCCCTGTCCGCGGCTCGCCCGCCGATCGATCCGAGCCCGTCTGCAGGCGCGCACTGCAACTGTTCGTATTTTAGACCCGTTTGTTAATTTATCGCGTTCAACAGCGCACTAAATTGTTTATGGCTGTAGTAAATTAATAAATCGTCACCGATAGCATTCCGATGGCCGTCACGAAAGTAGCGCGATACCGAGTAATAACCTGACGTAGCGCGAGATACGCGTTGACAAGTGACATGCCTCGCGTGTGTGCATCATTACATTATACACCTCAATTTACCTTTAATTAAATTGAGCTGTTCACATTGCAGAGATTTCTCTTTTGTAAACAGAACTGGGACTATCCTAAGTACCTGTCACAAAAAGAACAGTCTGCTAAAGACTGGCTTCAAAGCACCCTTACTTGCGAGCCACGTCGCGAACTCGCGGCACGATAAATGGCTCTCGGAGACGATCACATTTTCACTAGAAACAGCAAGCTGTTTTTAGTGAAAATGTGATCGTCTCCGAGAGGCGACACTCTTCAATAATAATGTGTATTTGGTACATCAGGTACGTTGCACGTGTTAGTGTAGTGGGTGCAGTGGGTAGGGTTACCAGATGACACGAATTTTCTTGACGTGTCCGGAATTTTGGCCCTCTGTCAAGGGAAAACTGTAATTGTTAAACCTTAACGATATTCAGTGAATTATTTATAAAGTTTATTAATTCATTTATTAAACCAGTTTCGTACTTGATGTTGATATAATGCGGGAAGAGTGCATGCGTGACGCGCAATATTTTAAAATTAGGCGCGAGGCGCATATTTTGGAAATCTCGCTGCCCTCACATTCAGACAAAATGTCAGGAAATTTCATTATTTGATCTGGTAACCCTAGCTGCGGGGGCATCTGCAGCTCGTCGCCGACCCTCTTACCGCTGAAATACAATACGATCAGTTACGCAACTGCGCGTGCGCACTTGTTCGCGCACATCACACTATCACACGCACTCTACACATTCTGCGCAGGTGCCTCGTGATCTACATTAGAGAAACCGTATGGGGGTTGTAGCTTAGTTACTCAGATGGGTCGATCTAGCCAGTTTTGCAACGATGTGATGTCATAACTCAGATTAAATGGGTGATAGTTGATAGTTCTTTAGAATTGAATTCGTACAATTCCGTACGTTGAGTAGCATGTTGTCATCGGATCAGCGTGCGCGTGCGCCCATCGAGCGCGTCGTCTCATGGCGGCTGCGTTAATTACCATAAAGCCTTGTTAAAATACGTCGGCGCTCCGCGAGAGAAAGTAAACGATTCATGTCCGGCTACTCGCCATATTGTCTAACGTCGCCGGTTGCCGCTACTCCAGCGTTCACAGCGGTGAACAAGCAGCGACCTCCAATCAACAATCAATTACATATCTGTAATTGAATAAGTATCTAATATAAGCGACTGTCGAACAACAATCGAAACGAAACTAGTTCCCGTTCAACTGATAACAGTTAGTACAACTGACATTAATTAGACGGCGGTTAATTTCCGCGTTGGTCAGAAGGGACACAAAATTATCTGACTTTAATTTTAGACTTTAATGAGTTTTGTGTGTACGTAAATAAGTAAATGTATGTCTGATAAATTCTAGTACGAGAAACGGCACATTGCGGTAGTTGTTAGTTCCTGCTTGCATGCAGAAATTACGAAAAATAGAGAGCATGTGATCAAAAGTGAATGATAATTAAGCAGTGTCATTAGCAAAGTCATTAATATTTGACGTTTTAGCGCCACTATTGCGAAATGCAATGTTGAAAAAAGAAACGAGACAAATACATTACGAAACACAATTATAGGATCTTGGCCGTCACTGTTAATTTTATTATTATCAATAACTAACGCGCAGAATGCATCCACATCTCAACTTGAGCTTTTATTGCCGAGCGGATGGTGGGCGCTTCGGGCGGATTCTTCTTCGTGATACTTCGGAGCTGCGCCCGCACTGCTGGTGCCGTTACACGCTGGTGTTTACATGAACACGTGTCGCCAAATGATATATTTATAACTAATTGGACAAACACTTGGCACTATCGGCCTCTGTGTACGTATATGAGGTGCGAAGATCTTGCACCGCGCGTGCCTAATCGGCTCTAACTCAACGTGACCGACCGACACACAACTGATCATACTATATTTTGCAAATTCCATCTCCAGATAACAGTGAGTCAGTTCCCAACCGTGGTATTGTTGCTAAAAACAATGAAGTTGCAGCCTTACGCTTAGCGAGAACACTGAATTTCATTGATTTCCAGAAATCCTAAGGGAATGTAATAGCATTCAACTGATGTGATGTCTGGCGTCTTCGAAGTCAAGATCCCCTATTGTAGACGTCGACGCGAGTTCAGCGAAGCACTGTCGGCTGCCACTTGAAAGGTTTCACCCCGTCCGTCAATAGTTTGTGGATATACCGTGACATGTCCAGTTCTAATTCATACCATTTGGCGACACATATTTCCTTAGCAAACTGATGTCATGGGGCAGTGTGCGTCAAACTAAACTGTTCTCTAATGGCTCTGTTTCACGACACAGGACCTCACCTTGGTCACGGTAGTTACTCTACATAACAGTTAGTTGCCACATTTTGGGAACGCGATATTGTCCGGTAGCAGGAAGCAATTAATTCGTAAAGGACATCTGGTTGGCGACGCGAATGCATTTCGTCGCTCAGATAAAGTCGGATTTACATTACGAAACTAGTGGCATAAAATTAGTTACATGACATTAACTTCATCAACAATTTCACGTGTAAACTTAATTTCATTATGCATGCATTATTTTAGTGAAACAAAAATAGTTTCGTGTTAAGCGCGATTTCTTGATAAAACTAATGTCACGCAACTAATTTCATCGTGTAAATATGACGCGTAACTAGTGTCGTGACAACATCTGAACGACAATAGTGCGCAAGGCAAAATAAAGCTTTGAATCTGGCGGGGCCGTGGTGTCAGCGATACTCTGGGTTACACTACACTTATTACCTACTTTACAAAAATAATTTCACAGGTTTTGAAACTAGTTTCGTGAAATTAATTTTACCATGCATGCCACTACAAGTAAATACGGTTTCAGGTAATTCCGTAAATAACAATATACTAATCAATTTGACGTTTGTATGAGTAACGTGGTCGATCGGCGAGTCACACGGGCGTGCACCGCTTGTTGGAGTCATGTCACCCGTTCGGTCAATATTGTCATAACAGTGTTCGTGATAATTGGACAAAACGACGCGCTGTGTCCCGCCCGACACCGACTGTGGCCAACGCTAATTTATCCGCTTGCGAATTTACGACAGACAGCCCACGTTCTAATGTGTTTGACAACGTGACCCGTTCAACAGTTAGGCACACTCACACATTCATTTACATCCACAAATGATAGTTCGGAAAAATAAGTCCGAATAAAATTAAAAATAAACCCGATGTGGCAAACCCGCACCAAGTAAGCGATCACTGCTCGGGAGAGGTACTTGCCATGCAGGGGGACACTAATAGGCTGGTATTTATCTGTTCAACAGGACCTGCGGCAAAGAGACGCGCGCTGTTTATTTGAAAATTTCTATGTTTAGCAAAAATGAACAGCTGTAAATGTAGAGAAGGAACAGTAGAAATACCGTTAGAGTAAGGATGTCGGGTGAGCGAGTGCGGGGCGCGGGGGGATCGCGCATCATACATCACGTAGAGAGCAGCGCGCGCGGCGCTGACACGGCCAATCAGAGCGGAACGTTGATAACCGCACCAGTGTTTTTGTGCCATTATACCATTTCCGACGGCGCGCCGGCGGTGCTTCACGTGCTGCTGTTATATCAGCTCTTACATGCCAGCGGTCCGCGACCCACCTGCAAGCGAGACGCCCAGCGCTGTCGGGCATCACTCATCCGTCAGTTATAGAAGATGGCAGAATTCTAATATAATAACACCAGAATACTAGCGCACCCTGGCTGCGCTCGGGTGATTCGAATACCAATGTAAGTTTTAAGCCTCTCAGGAGAAATGATCTGAATGATGGTGACAAATCTGAAATCTGCATCAAAATCCAACAAGTAGTTTCAAACCATATCCGACCACACAGACTTACAGACAGGTGCAGCCGTGCGACTTCATTTTATGCTATTTTGAGATGCAGAATGTTCCGAAGAAACAGATCGTAGTCTATACTTGTACTTAAACATAAATTGCCTTTCTGCAATGATTCTGTATTAAAATAGGCATCATAGGAAATAGTGTTTCACGCTATTCCGAGGTTTCCGAGCGTCGAAACATGGAGGTCATTGTAGACTCTCTTATGGTTTGAAAGCGGCAGTGAAATTGATAACACGGTGAAATCCTGATTGTGATCGTATTCGAAATCGGAGTCATAACGTGAAATTGGGTCAGTTCCCTAAAGCACACTATTGATGTCCACGACAACACATCGCATATCAATCAGGCATTCAATGACGTCATGACGTCGCTTTCCTGGCACCAGCGTCTTTGTTACGTGTGCCGCTTGCGGACCCTCACGGCTCGCCGTGCTCATAGATAGTCATGAGTGATGTATTGCAATGTTGTGTCCGACAGTTTATCGCCGATAACGCCATATCAGATATCTTTATCACTTAATGTACTGCTGACTAAGCCGCTAACTCTCCCAAGGACGCTTGATTGATTTTGAATACCTCATAGGTATTTTGGTCTGGATAATCTTTTTCAACTTTCAATTTCAATTTAAAACGAGTCATTGACTTCCAAAGTTAAGAGTATTTGTCAGTTCTTGGTATTGTGAAGATGCCTGCTGCAGGTGTGAGTCTGTGAGTCAAAGTCAAAGTCAAAACATTTATTTCAATTAGACCATTTACAGGCACTTTTGAATAGTCAAGCAATAGTTGTCAGTCAGTTTGTCCGTTAGTTGAAGCTAGTTGTCCGTTCCAAAACGTAGATTCCTATGGAGAAGAACGGACAAGAAACTCCATGGTTACTCTTTTTCAACTAATTCAAATATACAATTTCTTTGTTTACATTTATGCCCTAATATGTGAGAACAATGTGAGATATTATAAAAATCCCTTAGGATAAAAAATTAAATCAAAGGTAGGTACTAAAATAAAATAAAAATCATTTAAACCTGTAAAATGTCAAAATATTGCTTGAGCAGTCAAGAGATGACCAGTACCGACTGACAGCGCCCGTTCACGGACATGACGCGTGCATTAGCACCGTTTAACTCAACCATTTTGGAGGGAATCGAACGATCCAATACACAGAGCAGAGAGCAATAATATAATTCGCTGCGAGACTAGTTTCGTACAGGTTAGTTATTATGAAGTCATCTGTGGGTTATTTGACGTGCTATTACGGGCTAATGAGCGCGGGCATCGAGCCTCCGTAATGAACGGTTTAATGACACGTTAGTAGCAGTGCATGAGAACCTGCATACAGAAGCCTCAATTTAATCGCTCATTCCCGCCTGGGCGCCATTATACTTTTAACTTTGTGGCGAGATTGGGAAACTTATTGATCAACTGGGACCATTGTATCCAGGACGAACATTAAACCAAAACATTTTGGGTTCCATTCTTTTAGAAGTATCAAGCACTAAGGAATTTTTGAAATTCTTCGTTTCGTTGGATCTCGTGTTCGTGGTGTCTAACTCTAGACCTTTTATTTAAAGGTGACTTGCAGAGTTGCCTATTATTTGATGATGCAGGTTATACTCGCTCCACTTCGTTTGTGTGTAAAATTATTCGTATACCAAGGTCATATCGGTTTGCAAAATGACAAATGTCATCAGGCGATAATGAATAGCTGCATTTTCGTAGCAACGCAACAACGTGTTGAAATCTGGCTGACAAGACACGCTGGTCAAATACGTGTGACCGAGAGCTAATATTTGTTACTTAATGGTCCGTCTGTTTCGGTCATTATTGTAAATGTAATGTGCACACAAAAGGGTGTGAATGTAACGGCGCGAGCGCCGCGACCGTGCTGACCTCTGATCTCAGCGGCGATCTCGTCCGACCGCTACGTCATGGGGATGCCTCGCATTTCACTTTTATCTAACAAACTTCAAATCTAAGATAAATATAATAATTATACCTAACTAGTAGTGTGAATGTTGCTCCATGAAGTTGCTTGTTTAACATTAATATTAATGCGCTTATTATTAAAATTCGTCGTTATAGTTGTTGCGAAAGTCTTATTAGTATTTTAGACGGTCGTCAAGCAGGCATCTAATGCAGCTGTAGACGTACCAATACCTATTACCTAGTCGACCTCAGCCACTTCAGCAATTTGGCACCAACAAAATATGGAGCAACACAACAATTTGCTGAACAAGATCCTTGCAAAACATTTCAGTCACGTCTACTCAAACTAAATTGATGTTGCACTCCAAATATAATTCTCCGTAATGCGATATAGTAGGTATGCGTATGCTATATTTTCGCGGGCTTGACTCTGCAGAAATCTAAATTATTTGGATTTCTTTGGACGAGTCTGAGGCGCAGTGGCAATGCTACGTCAGAATCGAAACGATACGGTTTATCAGACTTAGTTAATAGGTAGTTTGACGCCTACACGATCCTCCACTGACCATTACTTGTTGGTTGTATTCCAGTTGCACAAAGTGACATAATAAAAAATGACTAGTTTGGAAAGCTAGACTTGACATATGACGCATGATTCTTTAAAGGAATCTTCGTAGGAGCAGCGATTCAGTTTTTGTCGTGGACTGGATTGAGTAAGAAAGGTTCATATAAACAAAAGCTCGGGACCGGTTGGCGGCGCGCCGGGCCTCGGGCGCAACGCTCCTTATGTAAAGTGCACACAGAGCTGCGCCGGCGCATCGCTTCGCTCTCACCGCGCTCTGGGAACGCACTTTTTTGGCAGCCCACCCATTGTTGGAGCACTCGAAGCGTTCCGCAGATGCGTTTTTACCAGAGTTAGAAAGCAAAGATATTAGTATAATTAGTAATTACTAAACACGTTTCCTTATGCGCCATAGAGAATGTGTCTCGTAACAATAACTGAACAGTTTTTACGGAATGCCAGCGCGTTGATTGACTTATCCGCTGCAGGAAGCAACACTTTGAGTTATCGACGCGAGTTGACTGCTGACCAATGTCTTCAAATTACTTGTGATCAATGTAACCCTGAAATGGCCGCTTGTTATGTTTGTCATGTAGGTATTACATTTATCGTAATAATTTTAACATGGTGCCTATCAGATAAGTCGTGAGGCCCATTACAAAACAAATGATAGATTAATTCTAGTAAATCCTGAGATATGGACTACGATGTAACCACACGCATATACAGCCTGTCCTGCCGTCAGCACGGAACATGTTAATGAACGCAGCCTTAACTCAACAAGTACGCCGATGTCGCGATAGTAGGTCCACTCGACTTCGCGTGGCTGGTTACACTACACACACGGAAGGGCTGCCGCTGCTCGAACTACTGAACTTGATTTTCACGCGCGGAATGTAACACCGGAACAGATGTAAGCGAAAATTTATTAAAAAGATTACTTGAGCTGATTAGTGTAACCCCAATTTTTAAATATAGACAAGACTATCACGACACAGTAAATCAAAATAATTAGCAGATGTAACGCGATCTGTGAGCAATTAGCGCTTAGATACCAAGTGGTCCCGTTAGGGGCGCCGCACCACGGCTAAACTCAGAGAATCCGTTTCATACATTACTTGCGTGATATCAATCGGTAATGGAAACAAAAGTATCACAATCTACGAGTGAGGCGTTGCCGTTTGGTTGGTAAGGATCAAAACTGGTCATCTTCAATGTTAATAAGACTTCTTTATGTAGTTATTTGTGTTATGATGACGCAGCGGATCGTCGGCGGCGTGGGCGACCGCAGCTGCTTGTCACAACACGGTGCCGTTACTCGTCACTGATCAATAATGACGCTTTTTACTCGTCTGCGAGGAATCAATACAACTGGCTATACGGGCTAGTGCGGCCCACCAGCCGCTGGTAGCCACAGCTCCGACGGACTGGAATGAGGGCTTATGGCGCAATTAGGCAACGCTGTACCGCCTGTACAAACATACATGCCGCCATTATGTCCACCGTCAAAACTAAACGTACCTACCTAGTTGGTGATCAGCGTTTTGGTGTGTTTTTGCCGCAGGGAAAGAAAGTGTGTGTAGTAATCATTGTAATTCAATGAAAATGATAAACTTGACAGTCGTACACGGCGTACTCCAATGATTACAATGGAGGCCGGACGTGGCGGGATGATTGGCGGCTCCGACACACTCGCGGTAACTCATCATTACGGAGCTTTCGTTAAAAATGCACTGATCAATGCTCTGCTCATCACTCAGACGAATGCTTTCTAGAAAGCTTTCCAAAATAAGAAGGTAGAGACTGATTCAAGGTTGACAATGTTTGTGGGGAAGATATAAGCTATCGTCTGTCCGGAGTAAGATTCACTGCTGCACGAGTTTCTGATAGATAGAGACAATATTGTCTCAAATATAATTGAAATAATATTATGAATGCGAATCTCAGTACCAACCTAAACATGAACAAAAACTACAAGGAAAACTATATGCGGAAAACGACATGTCACAATAGTGGGACGTGGAGTACGTCACTGGAGCACAAACAACGAACGATCCAATCAACACCCGACGATAGCAATGTAGCTCGGCTACCAGTGTAGTTGTAGCTTGTAGCTAAGTTATCTAAATATTAGCGGCGGGCCCACCGTGTGACACGGTCAATATTTACTCTGTAAATACTTGCCGTGTTTGTGGACACAGAGATTACACTACTACACATTACGGTAGACGGGGAGGCGGCTGTGATTCACAGCACTCACATTATAGATTGTCATCGTTAGGAAATTATAAGTCTCAAAGGCCAACGTAAAAATATTCAGGATGCTAAACAATTAGGGATATAACAAGTCTCCAAAATCAAGATAAAGCAAGACGCATCCCCAAGAGCACAATATTGTCTCCGAAAGTCCGAATGTTTGTTGTAGAGCGAAACGGCCCTCACCGGTCGTAAGTAGTTTCAGTACCAACCAAGAGCATAATTAGGTGACCTGTTCCGCACGATTTACACAAAACAATAACAGGTCTTACGTATTTGCAGTGTTCATTCACTAGCAGACCGGTCTGCGAATACACTGGCATGTCAAAAAGAGCAAGTGAAGGCCAGCGGTGGACGTGCGGCGACAAAACGAACGAGACGAGAGCTCACCGGCTCGTCGCCACCTGTCGCTAGTTAGCAGACCAGCGGCGATCACATGGATTTGTAACTAAAAGAGGCATTGATTCAAGATTCCTGAGTAAAAGCACTAAGCTGTGAATTTGATAAACTTGTTTGTTATGTAAGCCAGATTTCGTCTACAGATATGGTCGTATTAAAGGAATGGTTGCAGGGTTGGAACGCCTCTTAAAAGATATTAATTTACTATGAAGTCATATAATATACATAAAACCCAAGCGAGTGGAATGTAAGAATACAAAAAGCTGAGGAGCGAGTGGCGTAATCACAGCTTCAACGTAGAACATAAACTGAATGCGATGCTATAAGAATGGAGCTTTGCATGGCTCGTAAGTATGTGAGCGGCGTATTGTTAGAACATTGGAAAGCAATAAAGTTACGAGTGGTTACGACGGCGCCCGATCGCTCATCCATAGTAACGAGCTTTGGCCGCGTGCACGCAGTGAAAGCAATGTCGCCGCGGGTCAGCGCTCGGCGCACGCGCTGCTGGGTGACGTCCAGCGATGCGGATGTTGGACAACTCTCCGCCGCGAGGACCCTCGTGTTTGTTAATGACTATAAGACAGGCATAGAACGGTTTGTCTAGTCAAGTAGGATTATAATGAGTATCATGTATGCTAGATGCATAATACTCATTATAATCTACTCGAGTGAGTAACGGCGGTAACCGCCATAATGGTCCCGCCATTATGGCGGCTCGTTAACATTCCGCGGTGTTAATGCGGCGCAGGCGCAGGGCACTTTCGGGCGGATGCGATGTTAACGAAATCGAGAGTGGCATTCGATTCGGGCATCAATCGGTCGCGCGCCTCGGGCTCCGGTTTCACCCGAGCGACGACCGCGGGCCGCGTGCTCCCACACAGCACCATCTTACGCTATCACTTTCACCGTTTGTAGAAAACTATTTTTGTATTTGCATATCGAATGTTTGCGTAATCGATGAGCGTTCCATGGTAATTACAGTGGCGGGCCGCCCCGCGGGCCGCTGCTTTGGCAAGCCCTGCGGAGCAGCGCCGAGCACGCCGACTGATCCGTGTAATGGACGCAGCTGGAGCGTGCGATATTGCTCCGGGCACGTCACGATACAGTACGCGACAGATTGAATGCGGTCAAATGTGAAATTGCTATTCTAAGCAAGGAAGGGAAGGTACCGAGTTCACATTGTGACAGTACAGCCGAGCACAGGAGGCGACGCATGTTCCCCGACAGACGCTCCGTGACAGAACGTGACGCGACTCTAAACTTGTCGCGATCGCTACCTCCTACTAGGAACTACATTAGCACCAAATTATCTGCGTTATCTGAGCACCCGTATCCGCATAAGAAATCTACATCGATAACAGATGCTCAAGTTTTAATTATACATAATTAACACAACGAATAACACGGCTCTCTATCATCTATCGCGATAATGACGGTATGCGACACTTTGGATGATTCTGTTTATATTTGTACGACTTCTGATAAGAGAGCACAGCATTCACAGATACATTCAATATACAAATTGAATAATGATAAAATTCCTTTCATATAATGAATTAGTCTGTGTACAATGAGAGCTCCGGCGACGGGTGTACTGACCTTGATCCTGTTCCGCCTGCTCGCGCGTAGGATGATGCCGTCGTTCTCGATGTAGTCGGGCACCTCCTTGCGGTTGGAGAAGTTGAACACGACGGAGGTGCAGGCGGGCGGCGCGCGCCCGCGCCGCGCCGGCGCCGCGCCGCCGAGCGCCCACGCCGCGCCCGCCTCGCGCTTCTCCGCCACCCTGCACTCCACGCCCTTCTTCTCCCCGGAGCCGCTCCACGCGCGCTCGATCCCGGCCGCACCGATTCGCGACACCGCTGCTTTCGTGTCTGGCGCGCGTTCGGGACCAGCATGGCCGTTTACTAGCGGCGCGGTGATGATAGGCTCTGATTGCACTTTAGGCGGCTTCGGCTCCGGGCTGGGGCTACGCTCGACGGGCGCCGGCACGGGCGGGCTCGGCGGGCGGACGACCTCGGGCGGCGGCCGCGGGATCGGCTCCACCATAGCCGCCGGCGGAGGCTCCCGCCTCTCCGCGCGGCCCGGTGGAGTCTGCTCGCTCTCGGCCGGCGGCGGCGGGGAGGGTGACGCGAGTCTTGTGACGTGCTCGGGACTCTTCTCGTCGATGTCTTCGACAGGTTCGTCGCTGGCAGTGTCGGAGGCGCGCGCCGGCATCGGGCGGATGACGCCCACCCGCCGCGCGCGCCCCACCAGGACCTGGTTAGTCGCCGCCAGCGGAGGCAGGTGCGAGGCTGCGCGGGGAGCCTCGAACGCGTAGCGCACGGTGGAGCCGGCGCGGGCGATGCCGTCGAGCGCGGCGCGGGACACCGGCCGCGAGCTGGCGGGCTCCGGCGAGCTCTCTGCCTCCTCACAAGCGGTGGCAGCGACCAGCACGGGCGACAAAGCTTCAGCCGATGGCAGCGGACTGGGTGTTCGGGGGCTGAGCGGTGGTGCGTCTGGTGATTCACGAGGTTCCGGCGTGGAGGTCCGTGGACCCTCGAGACCGCGCAGCACGGCAGACACGCGGGCGGCGGGCGCGGCGCGACGCGTCGGCGCAGTTTCGAACTTGCGCAAGGTCGAGCGGACCACGTCGGGTGGAGGACGTTCGGTCTCGCGTAACAGCGGGGTGGGACGTCGGGGAGGGCGCGCGGAGCGAGGCTGCGGCGGCGGGCGCGGCGCCAGCGGCGGCGGCGGCGACGGCGAGGGGCCCCGGGGTTCCTCGCGCGTGTCCAGGCGGCTCAGGGCGTCCACGGAGCGCGCGCGCTTCACGGAGTCGCGGCGCGCGGCGGGTGCGAGGGGGGCGGGCGGCACGGCCACGGAGGCGGGGCGCGGCGGGCGCGGGTGGGTGCGCGGCGCGGGCGCGGGCGGCGGCCGCTCGTCCAGCAGGTGCTCGAGCGAGGCGGCGCGGCGCAGCACGGAGGGGCGGCGGCGCGGCGCGTCGCGCAGCGCGAGGCTGAGGTAGCGCGACTTGAGCCGCTTGACGATGCCGGGCCCGTAGCGCAGCTCCTCGTCCTCCTCGTCGTGCGGGGGCGGCGGGGGCGGCGGCGGCGGCTGCGGCGGCGGCTGCGCGGGCCGGCTGCGCGCCGCGCGTCGCTGCAGCAGCTCGCGCTTCCACTGAGGCAGCGCTCCGTTCGACATGCCTGCGCACACCGATACACTAGGGTTAATTGACGCCCGCACGGACAAAAGCAACTCTTTTGTTAATAAATGAAGTTAACTAACTAATATTAAATGCGAAAATTTGTGAGAACTTATGGATGGATGTATGTATGTAAGAACTTTAACCCCCTTATTACAAAATGTTGTTTACAAGGAAAAAGTTTAAGATCTAAAGTCGAAGTCGAAGATAGAAAAGTCTTGTTAAACGACCGTTTTCAATTTAACGGACTGTTATCTTTTCGGTGAACTTGGCCCTTTGTCGTCCTAAAGTGTAATAAGGGCTTAAGCTGGCCCTGAGTGACGGGAATAGGCGAGAACGGACATCTTTTATGCACCATCTCTAATTACCACTCTGTATGCAGTAAAGGTAGGTTAACAAGTGAAACATTAAGTATTGTTCAACCATCACAACCATACTGTACATTGATCAGGGGCCCAAGTCTGCTAATACAATTGTCGTAATCGTGTCAGAATGGTCTATCAATGCCATCGTTTTGACCAATGACGAAACAGATAGTCTTACTCTAAGCCAATGCGTGCTTAGGTTTTGACCGTTCTGGTGTCATTATGACACCATTCATACACTATTGAAATAGCAGAATTGGGGTCCAGTTCTTATCCCTGGTCGTCACACGTGCAGCAACTATGCTGTACCTAGTATTTATGTATCGAGCTTTCGAAAGAGATATCGGCTAGCTTCGACTTTATACAGCGTCAGCTCTGTTCACTAAAGACTAAGGTCGAGATAAATAGACGTTACCACGGGGTCTCATCAGGAACAAAGCAACATTTGTTCAAATAACTCTTAATAGATGGCGTTATACGTATCGATTTGTTATTGAAGTTTGTGTAAAATGTAGAACATGAATAAATACTTAGACAAATATAAATATTTGTTAAAAATTTAAAAAATCTTTTAGTTACGAAAAAATGTATAGCCCGATAGCCCGCGTTACGGTGGCGGTCACGTTTTTTTGTATGAGATGAGGCATCTGTACGCGTATAGTATTGTATTATCTGTGACGTTACTTAGCACGTACTTTGGCTAAGCAGTATCGTTGTCACTGTCGCGCAACTTGCAAGCAAGACAGAGACGGGAACTAGTGTCCGACCGAAACCGAAACTTTGGGCCGAAACCGAAACTTCCATATAAGGTCACGTTATGTCTTTATATGGAAGTTTCGGTTTCCGTTTCGGCCCAAAGTTTCGGTTTCGGACGGACACTAACAGGAACATAGCTTAGCCAAAGCACATGCTAAGTTGTGCTAAGTAGGTAATGTTTATTTATCTCGGCCTAACAGTCAGGTATAGAATAAAAAAGTCAGCGACAAAACGTCACGTAGCTATGAGCGACGGATACGATGCCCTACAGAGCCGAAGCTAGCCGATTACCACTTTCTCAAATTCGATTTTTACTGGCGCAAGCTATATATATTATTAACTCTGTGTCATGAACACTAATATGTGACTGACGAGGCGCTCACATTTCTCATGCTATTACCACAAATGAAATGTGACAAATTAACATGGTGACGAATAAGAAATTCATATAATATTTTGTGTCACTTTGCAGAAGTTTACATTATCATTTAATGTACTTATCGTATTAACATGATCCGTGTGTGTGCTATGGTTTCCAATGGTATGCTTACTTAAACAATATTATGACTTTTTACATTTACAAATAGTGATGAAAAAGTTTCCTTTTGTGTGATTCATGTCAAACTGGTACACCTGATTGATATTTATTAACGGTCTGATACATTGAAAATTGCTTTTTGATGTAGTACCATATCTTTTTCTACATAAAAAATCATGTTAAACTGCCGTTTTCATTTGAATGGACTGTTGCCTTGTTGGTGAACTTGGCCCTTCAACATTATTACTTTAATAATGTATTGTAGAGATTTTCTAATACATAAAGCAGTTTAAAAGGATGCAATATTAATTAGTAGGAATAGCAATTAAAGAAAATTACAAGTCATAAAGCCTGCACTTACACAACTAGATCAGCCCCATCAGTTTTATCTTAAAAACTAGTATCTTCATCTTCTCATAAAAAAATTTAGTAACTCAACAGAGTAACCCTTTTAGAAATATTGTTTACACACTCTGAGAGAATAGAATAACTATAATATAGAAATTTAATGATGATAGATAAGAATTTATAAGAAGCAAGTTTACAAAACAAATACATATATCAGAGTGAGGATGCCTCCAGCAATAACTGAGCAACTGGGACCACACAACACTACTGTGGTCACACAGTAACCTGTAGGAAAAACCATGTAGGTACAGCTACAAATAACTAAATCATCATTAAATACTATTTATAACTATTTATATCAGTTTCAATTACAGTTTCCCCTTGTATTCAACCTGCTAACTCGCTAAATTAAATCAAATGTTTTTGTTCTCTGACTAGTCATAATTAATAATATAATCATATACCTACCTACTTTATTTGCAACCATGAAATATTGAAATTACAACAAAAACACAGCCCGGAATAATAATTTCAAATTAGTAACTGATGGGGCAAACGCTTGTGATTATGTTTCATACTCATACAGAACAGTACAGACTTTATAACTGCTCCCAGAACAGATGATGGACTTACCAAAGTCCTGAGAGGACTCCAGGATGGTTTCCACCATCATCTTGAGTTGGCCGCTCCAATCTTAAGCAACTGAATGAAAATGCAAAATAATATGTTAAGCACTAAAAAATGCTCAATAAAAAGCAACAAAATCAAAAATGTATAGGTAGGTATTACGAGTTGTCATACATAATGCAGCACTTTCATTTTAGTGAAAACCTGTTCTCAGCTATTAGACTAGTTATAAAAATGTGATAATTATATTTCTGTTGCTGAATGCATGCAATCTACATTTATTTTGCCACTGCAGACTTTGTACTCTTCATTAATTAAATAATCTCTTGAGGTATCACTCATACTTTGGTATAGGCTATAATATATCATGTTATAGTACACAACAGAATATTGGCTAGGTATATCAATGATTGAATGGTCACCACCACTCAACACAAGGACCCCCTTAAACACCTATTTATTGTTTATATTCCTCAAACTTTATAGTGAGTGTAGTAAGTAGTCACCAGGCATCCTTTATGTTAATTTGTCTGTACATAAACAAAGTACTGACGAATGCCGCCACACACGGTTCTTATAAGAAGGCGATACAGATGGTGCACTTGATACAAGAACATTGTCACAATCACAATCACAGCAATCACTTGATAAGAGCGGCGGCGGCGTGCGGAGCACGTCGGCGACGTCGATGACCCCGCGCTTTAACTAGCGTCGTCTAACTGTAGTTATTGCCTCGTTACAACAGGTAAGGCGTTTAATCGAAATGAACGAATAGTTGAGATGGGCCCGCAGGCCTGCTCGACATCCGCGCGCGCCGCACGCCCAAAACAATAGCACCGACACCCGCACGCCATCGCCCGCCGGCGCATTCCTTGCCTCCATACCTACTTGACATAACTTGATCGATGTCTGTCTTACCTGCTAGAAATCCATTGACGTTTATCAGAAGACAAGCTTGTTCCAGATTAAAGCTAGTGATTTTTTTAAAGCGTTGCCATCTACGCGAAATCGATTTTCAGAACAGTAAATATTGTGCCAACCATACACACTTCTGAATACTTTCAGTGTACCCTGGATCACCCGCGACGATTCGACAAACACTTGGAACTGATTTATGATTGACACATTTTATGCTTCCACTATATCAACTCAATTCACTTTTTATACGATCTAGTATTTAATATTACGCTATTTTAAGTAAGTTCAGTAAACAATAATATAAAAAAATGTTTTACACACACGCACTATGACACCACACACAACCGATCACAGAACAATAATACTCTAGCGAGCAACCGATACCAAAAAGTTTATTCATTGAAAAATGACACACCAGTGTTGCCAACTCCAAAAAATTAAAGTAGCTAGACTCAATGACAAAAGTCGCTAGAAAGTCGCTAAAACTGATTCTACCAAGGACGAATCGGATTTCGTTCTGGGAGGGGCACAGTGCTGGTCTGAAGGGGGGTTGAAAACATAATAATTTGTTTGTAAATAATATTCTATTATTATTCAACAACACATCGTGTGCCTTATTATGATTTTTTGCTCTTACTATTATTTTTGCACTCCAAAATGGAACAATACGGCATAAAAACGAAAAAGGAAAATGGTCGCGAGAATAGCAACTCCACGCGATGTTAGAACACGACTGGAATATTATACTGAGATGGGAATGTAAAAATATAAATAAATTATTACAAATAAACTCCAAATATCCTTTCTCCAAAAGTCGTCAGATAAGTCGCTAAATTATTTTTGTCATCAAATCTTTTTTTTTGTCGCTAAGACATAAGCAAAATCGTCATTTCTAGCAACAAAGTCGCTAAATTGGCAACATTGTGACACACAGACAGAAAGTGAACGAAAAGCAAGCACGAATGACAGATGACAGCATCATTCACAGCATCAGCATGGAGTTGATTGTCTATGGAAGGCATGGAGATTATTGAGTACGAACAGAGACAAGTTCTAGACAGAATAGTTCAAAAACCATTTAAAATGGCGCTAGTAGTACATAGGCTGAGGGTTAGAGGGTAGGAATGAAAAGTATTTTAGGATCCGTCAAAACGCGCTAAATTAGAGAGGCGCCATGGCGCCCCTACGATAGAAAATAAATCATCCAATCAAAAAATTGTATGAAAAATTCCATCAAAATGCGATAAATTAGGGTGGCGCTACAGTCCCACATTCCTCCCTCTAAATTGCTAGCGCCATTCAGCGGCTTTTGAACTATTACCTATTAAGCTAGACACTTTTTCAACTTGTCTCCGTAGTAAGTTCGTACTCCTTATGTCTATTCTCCATGATCTTGACCCTGCAATAAGGGTCAAGAAAGCGTATTATTTACCGAGTATTTTGCAAGGAAATAATATAGTTTTTTAATTTGTAATTTGTAATAAATGGTAATAATAATTATAGTAGGTTTAACCTGTGGTTTAACGCAGATTGTATTGCCATCTCATGGATTTATTGTAAAACCATAGCAGCGCGTGCTAGCAGTTGTATTATTTGATTCATAGATGGCGGTAGTACCTAGGCACTTTTATACCGCGTTTTTAAACTGTTCGCTAGGTTTATATATTAATCTGTGCTGTTCGCATGCCCATGCCCAGGCTTTAGGGCTATCAGAAGTTTTATATTACAAAATAGGTTATAATGTAGTAAAGTAATAAATAAGCAGATGTGCACCGCCATGCGACCCGTTTATCAACCGCATTATCATCGTCTCTCACTATACTCCTCAACTCCTCACTAAAATACACCTAAAACACCACACATAAAATTAATAAATAAAATCGGATAAGTGCCAGTAGGACTCGCGCATCATGATCTGGCCAAATTATACGATTGACCGCCGACATATTATGTATATACAAATACCTACAGTAGGTATAATACCTAGAGTACCTATAATAATTATGTAGGTAAGTAGGCATATCCAGTTATTTACATAATAAATCTAAGAACAGAAAACCGGCCAAGTGCGAGTCGTACTCGCACACCGAGGGTTCCGTATCAGTTTTGGACGTATAAAGTGAAAAAATCCGGACCGCATAACTAAAGAATCATGGCGAGCTCCATACATTGATTTGTACAAATAAAAAATAATAATTTAAAGAAAAACAACAAACCCGACTGCGGAAAAACTAATTTTAAAAAATACGTGAAAGAATTAACTTTAATAAAACTAAAAAGAAAGAAACAAGCCCAGTAATTTAATAATACTAAATAACTACACAATTGAAATAGTTTTATAATCGATACACACATAAAACAAATCATAAATTCTAATGCAGAACAGAACGACTCACAGTCGGGGCCCCTTGGGAAGATTTGATTGGTAAAATTTAAATGGGCCCCGACTGTGAGTCGTTCTGTTCTGCATTAGAATTTATGATTTGTTTTATGTGTGTATCTGTCAAAAAGTAGTCAGTAATGTCTGAAAAAATACCATTCCCCCCCCCCTTATCTCCGAAGTTTGCGGAGCGAAAAATCTGAAATAATTAGAGTTGATAGGAATTGACTCAAATATTGTACCAAAAATAAAACGATGTTCGTAACTAGTACAGTTTTTTCAAAATCATCAAAATTCCTTTACAAACAAACTTAGTTATGTGGTCCGGTTTTTTTCACTTTATAGGTACGTCCAAAACCGATACGGAACCCTCGGTGCGCGAGTACGACTCGCACTTGGCCGGGTTTTTTCATCATAATGTCGAAAACTGTGAGACATAAAATAAAATGAAAATATATTTTGAAATGTGCAAATCAAGCCCTTTCATATGATATGCCATTTGACCTAGTAACCCCACTTTAAAATTACTCCACCCACTCCGGCCCCTTTTGCAATGAAAATAAAAATATTTTTTGACATTTTCATTTGCAATAAAGTTGGGCAAGCATTCTTTATAACTGCAAGTCGATAGCATTAGTAGTTGCTGAAATAAGCAAGTGTGACAGACAGACAGACGAAGTCGCACCATAAGGGTTCCTTTTTTACCATTTTGGTACGGAACCCTAATAAATAGTGACAAGTTATAGATGTACCTATGTACGTAAGTACCTACATCTTTCGGTACGCGTGTGTGGGGGTAGATAGCTGAGTAAGTAGGTACTTACCTGCAGTACTTACCTTCTAATTTATCCAAAAGGCGATTAAAATTTGTGCTAGGTGAAGACTTGCAAGAGTTTAATACATAGGTACCTACCTACTTATATCAAGCCGCGCCGAAGTGGAGCTAAGAGAAACTTTTGATCCTCTTGTACTAAATCCTGCTTACGATGTATCTGTATGTACACTACGTACCTACAGATAGAAGACGGCCCGGCTCCGGCCCGGATCCGGCCCGGCCGCCGGCCCCGCAAACTTGTGGAAGTTGTTTCTGATCTGCGTAATTATTTGATATTTATACGTGTTTTATAGTTCTTAATTCCGCCCCTGAGCGGAGTTGGAATGGCTCGTAAAATTTTACAGTTGGATCGATAGCAGAATGCTTAAACGTTTTTGTTGTTCAATGTTCGTAAATTATGGATATATTTATGATAATAGCTAAACGCGGTTGTTGTCGTTGTAAAGTAATCTAATTATAACACGCTCAACTGATACAGTTGCTCCCAGATTTGATTTATTATAATATGTACGCAGAACATTTTACAACTTAATTTGCATGTGTACTTCTAAATGTATTGTTTATAACTTCGTAGACTTACGCATGTAAGTTAGGCTTAACGACAATACAACAGCGATACATTGTAAAGTTAATCAAAGTGTCACGTGGTAGGTACATGGAGGTATATTTAATATTGAATCACGTAACACTTCCTTTGGGCCGGGCGACGCTATGTACAGTAGGTACACCTAGTAGGTACCTACCTACCTATACGACGATAAGTTTTATTTAAACAAGTGTAAGTCTTGTGTAAGAGCCAACACGTCGTCTAAGTTGGAATAGTGTAACTGTGTAAGTTTTTGTGTAAGCCCATAAACCGACACATAACACTCTTTCTTTCTTTTTAGGGTTCCGTACCTCAAAAGGAATAAAACGGAACCCTTATAGGATCATTTTGTTATCCGTATGTGAGTCCGTCAAAATCCTTAACTTGTAGAGGTATCAAGTTGATTTAAGGTTTATTACGGTCCTTTGGAGGTGTAAAAATGTCAAGTTCCTAAGTCAACGCAAAAACGCAAAAGATTGGGCTATAAGTATTTTATGTCAGGTAAGCGCTCTGGAATTTGACGATTTAATTGAACTTATTTCACATTGGTGATAAAAGTTTAATATACCTACCTGCCTCGTATATAAAATATTACTAAAATGGAAATAAGGAAGCGAGTTCTATCTGCCGACTTCGAGCTCGAGTTGTTAGATATGATGAGATCTCTATCATATGGACTTAATAGAGTGCCTTGAAGGTGTACTTCGACGACATGATCCAAGGAAAGTACGGAACCATCGGTCTCGCGAGTCCGATTCGCACTTAGCCGGTTTTTTTACTATGAATACTGTACCTACCTATCTAATCTACCCCTCGGTTCCCACAGCGTGTAATTTTTAGGATGAAAATGATCCACGAGTATGTATTTTCAAGCTGCCATCAAATTCAGTTCAGTAGTTCGTAAACAGACAGAGGTTCTTTTTTACCCGACTGCGAGACGCAAAGGAGGGTAATGTGTTTATCAGTCTATGTATGTATGTATGTATGTATGTATGTTTGTTTCTATGTGGCGTTCTAGAGACCAAATGCGTAGGCCGATTTTGATAATTCTTACGTCAATCGATTCGTCTTAACCTTGCGAGTGTCACTAAAGACATAACAGTAATCAAAATTCACCACAGCGACAACCAGACGCCATATTGTCAAAATGAAAAAAAAAAAAGTTGATGAACTATGTCAAGGGGGTGGCGTTGAATAGGTATTTTAAAATCATCTTTAGGTTTCTTTTATCATTTTTCATTTTAAATAATAGTTTAGGATATATAACGATTTAAAGTTGTTTAACAAAGCAATCATTCTCGCTAATTCTTACTTATTGATTTAAGTTTTTATTTCAAGTATTAACGATATACAAACAAAAAAGAAGATTACGAAAACATACATTAAAAACTAAAAAGTGAAAAATAAAAATAGTAAATTAAAAATTAAAAAAACCCGACTGCCAAAAAACAACTAAAAAGTTCAAAACAAGAGCACTTTTCAAGCAGTCTGATGCAGTTGGTGGCATAAAATCTAAGATTTAACACAAATAATTGCCACCAACTGCATCAGACTGCTTGAAAAGTGCTCTTGTTTTGAACTTTTTAGTTGTTTTTTGGCAGTCGGGTTTTTTTAATTTTTAATTTACTATTTTTTGTGATTTACGTACATTATTATAATGTCAACTGTAAAGCTGGGATTATTGTGGAACGTCTGCGCTGGATGAAGGTAATTCTATAAGCCCATTGTGTTCACCTCCAGCTACTGTATAGGCCTAACGCGGCCACAAGCTCGGACATTCACAGTTTATCTTATTGCCATTTTTGGCTACCATCCAATATCGAGTATAATTATGGAAAAAAATTTAATGACATTTTTGTGTTACCTAGGAAAGTAGTATATTTTCCAATTGAATACATAATTATTGTACTAACACATTACAGGCAAGTGACAGGTAACATGATATAACATACCTACGCTTTTTCAAAAACAACTGACACAGGCGGGGCTCGAACCCGCGACCTCAGCCTTACCGCCCCAATGTAGTTAAGTAGGTACTACCTATGTACGTAGTCAAAGTTCACAAAATAACTTTATTTTAAAGACTTGATTGGGATCCAAAAAACTCTGTTCTAAACTACTATAAAGAATAGACTTTTTTGGATCCCAATCAAGAAGTAGCGAGCAAATTATACTCGATGCCCCGGAGTCAACTGTAGCATTTTCGTGAAAAGTTATGTTCATTATTTTAGTAATAACCTACCTACTATCTTGCATAAGTACATATATGTGGACTTGTGGAGAGGGACCGGCTGGATATTATGTTGTTTGGCAATTTACATATTTCATGTTTACGTAAAATTAAGTGTTCTTTAGATTGTAAGCTTTACTTATTCATAGACAAGACTGTTTAAGAATTTATTTTTTTATTTTCGTGCTCTGTTGGGCATGAAAGAAAAACATAGGTAGTGTCTCCTCGTTTTGTTCCGCCATTTGTAACGGGAGCATGGGGACGCCGGCAGTTTGTCATGTCTCGCTGCCAGACGAGACGTTGTTCCTGCGCCGTGTACCGCGGCTAAACTTAGTCTTAGAAACATTCAATAAATTACACCGGTCGCAGGCCCGCCCGGCGCCCGCCTCCCGCCGCGCCCCAACTTTATTTGATTTCCGGGATGGTATTACCCTATTGGCAGTACCTATAGGCTTTGTATATTACTGCTTGGTCAGAATACGTAGGTACTTACGTGATACAGCAGGTTTTCTTTGATTTCTATAATCCATTGTATTTGTTGTAAGGTGTGTGAATACCTACCTATCTAGGCGTATTGTATTTAGCTACTTATTATATTTTGAAATTAATAAATAAGTTGTATACAAGGTGGCAGGTTAGACACTGGAAATATTTTAAAACGTCATTGTACTCATCATTATGAACAACTTTTACTATGGGACCAACCCCGAAATCGCGAAAAAAAAATCAGCTGTTCCATACATTTTGTTGAGTTATGTGAACATAAATGTACGGAACAGCTGATTTTTTTTTCGCTATTTCAGGGTTGGTCCCATAGTAAAAGTTGTTCATAATGATGAGTACATTGACCCCTTAAAATATTTCCAGTGTTTAATCTGCCACCCTGTATAATGTTGATTTTTTTTTTTCAAAACAAGCTTTTATAATAACGAGCCCAAACACGACGGAGTTATGTTAAGAAGTTGAGGAGCTCCTATAGCCACCTCCGGCCTCATCACGGGACCTCCTCCATGGTACCATATTACTGCATTGTCATCAAAGTGACATTGCGTTCCAATAAATTGCCGCTCAATCGGTTGGGGGCGAACAGGTCTAAAATTCAGTTGCAAGATTCGGCCTCATACCGCACGGCAAGTTAAATAAAAGCTTGTAATAAACATGAGGAGTTGTAAAATGCAATTTCATGCAATACATAACGGATGAGCGACCGCCGCAGTTTTGATGTAGAGAACATTTTGAGAACTCTTTGACAAATATACCGAGATAAACAAGCTGTCTGAGACGCTACTCAGCGAACTCTTTACCTGCGTTTGAACATGAAAATTCTACTCACGGCTCTAACATAGTATTCATACTGACAGGATGAAGTTTGTACTAAAGGAGGTAGAGGTATTAGGCACCACTAAAACAAGTGACGTAACGTACGTACCGCGCGGTACTTGACCACAAAATGAGCCATCCTTGACCCGCCTCCGACCGAAGGATGGTACAACACGACTGACACTGGAATGTGACAGGTCACAGCGTCCCTCGATCCGCGGCGGTGGCGCTTGACCTGAGTGCTAGCCATCGCGTTAATCGACTAAACAAACATCTCGCGAAGTGCCGAACAACCAATCACGTTTGTTAGCGTCTTCACTTTCGAGCACGAACCGATGTTCGATTAGTCGTTGGCTATGACCTTCGTTAACGTTCACGTCATCGAATATGTTCGAAAAACTCTCACTAGGCACTCTGTATCATTTAGATGAAAAGTCGTAACGTACTCGTAACATTCGTATCGAGCGTGTTGCGGGACAGCTGCTGGTTGCGGCGCCGGCTTGAATCGGCGGGTTAGCTCGATGTACTGACTGTGCTATGAATAATGCTCACTTTGTATCGATTGCCAACCTGTCTGCCAAGCGCAGTGATTGTTGCAGGGGTCGTTCTGAGTCCATGTTCGGCTGCCGGCCTAGCATGACCACGGTAGAAACGTTTTTTGTCTACAGAATAATATACAAAATGACAGATTGTAGAAAGATTTCTACCGTTCTATGCATAAAATGAAGACAAGAAATATTTATATTCTTCAGTAGACAAAATTCTGATAAACCAAGCACAGGTCGCCGCGTTCTCGGGCAGAAGAGATAACGAGTTGGATAGAAAGAACTTTGCCTATTCTTTGGTAGAATCGAGATAGAATTGGTCATGCTAAGCGTGCAGTGGACGTTGACGGGCTAGCGATCAGTGGCGACGGTCCGAAGTAGGTGAGGTACATCAATATAATATTAAACGTCTTTCAGAGCGTGTCGTTCGGCAGGCTGCGCAGATTTAGAGATAATAAGCCGAGCCCCCCGGGGGCGCCGGGCGGCTCTCTATGTATAGCTCAGTTTATACAATACATGTTTGTTTCTTACATCGGTATCTTCTAGCCCTTATCCTGGTTTAGTTGCTTGTCGTTTTTGTTAATTTAGTTGGAGACTAAACTTTTAATCTATATTGTACACATAATTCTGACTTTCATAGTTCCATTTTGAGATGAAATGTACTAAAGTGAGCCTAATTTAAAAAATATCTATCAGGCTATCAGCAAACCTTTGAACGATAGAGAGTAACATAAAACTATGAGGGTAATCTTTAGTTTAAGTGTAATGTAATAGTTTATGAAAATACTTGTGAAAGTGTGGGTTCACTACACACGCATATTATTATTACGTAAGCAAATTAATTCAGTTTTGGCGTAAAACGGTCCTAAAAATTGATGACATTATAGTACGAGGCCGTAGAGTGACACCCCATCGCTTTGTGAAACATTAACCCTTTCTCGGCAGGATTTTACGAGTTGCGGGCGATGTTAGTGGCTCACACTCGGCGCTTATTACTAGGGTGTCGTAGAACTTACAACGTAGTCCTACTTGACGGTTACCACCTCCGAAGCACCCCTCTACGCAAAAGCCCCTAAGGCGCTACGCGAAGCCAGCCGTAGCCGTAGACTGGGAGTGCGCGCGGCGCGTAGTGCGTCGTAGCACTCGTAGCAGTCAAATAAGGTTGAAAATGGTTTGATGTTAGTTAAATCTCAAGTTTGCCAATATTAACGTTATTTCGCAGTTATAAAATTAAAAAAAAAAACTGACACCATTATGTTAATTTCTTTAGAATGTTTTTAGTTGATTAAATTTCCTTTTCAGGATTCCGTAGCTAATTTAACTCTTGACTATACACTGTATTTTTTCTGGCTTGTAATAAATATGTATTGAACTGGATGTTTTACGGTGTCTGGGTACGTATGGCAGCGCCTTAAGTAAATTTTAATCATTACTTTCTAAAGCCTGTAGCTGAATCTGCATTCAATTAGTGGCGCGGACGTCACCTCACTTCGCGCTCAGTACTCATGGAGGCGGCGACGCTGCAGAACTGTTCATCCAATTATACGCGGTATTGGAATAAACCAAATAGACACATTCTCTCGTGAAAAAGCTTTCGCGTCGCAATCAGAGCTTTCAGATTGAGAGCAAAGGATTTGTAACGGATTTTTCCATTTCGCGCCCAATAGTAGGTGCCCTTCTGTAGTTATTAGCGGCCAGAACGTATCGGTTATATGTGGGTATGTTGTTATTAGCGCATTGAGCAGATCAGTTATAGCAGTATGTTGTTATTAGCGCATACAGCAGATCGGTTATAGCAGTAAATGATAAATGATATTTATTTTGTAAATAGGTTAAAAATAACACTTTTACACGTCAAAACATTTTTTTAAGCTAGATGAGTTCGGTGTTTCCTATATGACTACCTTTGAGAAGAAACACCGAAACAATTTGTTGGTTGATGTCTCTTTTAAAGTCCAGATAATTAAGATAAATTGTGTAAGAACCATGCAGGTTAGTCCGAAATGACCTTTAGAGGAAAGAGCCATACAGATTTGAGTGGACCTGACCTGACTGTGCACGCATGTGCCGGGTATCATGGTAGCTCAACCCAGACTTAGGGAGCTCAACGACCCGACGAACATTACGTACGGTACGGTACGTACGGTAGGCCCCCTAAAGTACTCAAACTGTCAGACTGAACTTGAGATCTATAACAGTAACATAATAACCCACATAGTACTCACATTTACAATAATTATAATCAATAAGTATGCAATTGCTTTAGGACATCAAATGGTGTGTAGTAGTAGCTACGTGTAGTATGTAATGTCGACGCGAACGAAGTCGCGGACAGACTGCAGTGATGTTATGAACTATTTATATTCTAGTACTTCTCATCCTCACTCGACAGTTATTTGATTCAGCGTCAACATTGACATGGCGGAATAAATGAGATTGTGTCGGATCTCGTAAGTTTCTTAAACTTGTGCGTATAAGCCGAAGATATAAAACGATACGAATGGCCTCGGGAACATTAATCATGGCAGTTGGGTCTCCCCGCCCCACGGGAACGCACTTGATATAAATTAGTTCGGTGTCGTGTGATACTTGTCGGTCGGCGACTACGCGACACTACGCGTCCTAAGATATGGCGAGGAAAATGGTTTGTAACACGTTACGTGTTGTGCGCCGGTACTGTGGCGACAGTAACGCACTGTGCGAGCTGTCAGCTTATCGCCGAGTTATTTCTCATACAATTTATTTTCATATTTATCTGAAAGGAAGAAAAACACTGATATGTTTCTATGTTGTTTTCCAGTACGCTCGGAGTCAATGGAGGGTAACCGCTCCACGTGCGCACACCACTAAGTAACCTGTCCCTATTTACATACGTATAAACATCAACTGTGTGTCTTCAGCTCCGGGAGCCGTATGCAGCCGTATACAGCTCCATTTTCATACACATTTATGTATTATCAGTAGACGTGGTACATCGTGTTCGGTTTCATCGACAAAAATGATAACGTTTTCTGAAAGGAAAGTAGGTGGCACAATACGTCGTCGGTAAGGAGACTTCGCTGATGTGACGCGCAGCAAGCAGGCACACGGAAGCATAAAGAGGCACACAGGGGCACGCGGGGGCACACAGTGGCACAGGGCTACATAGGGGCACACGGTTACGCCACGGTTTGGATAAGTACCTATGTTAATGTGACGTGACGTGACTGATTGCTATATTACATAGTTATTTCTCTCACAGGAATAATCAAAAGTCGTCCCCGGGCGCTCTCCATGTCACCCACTGTCTTCTACTCACAATAATATCATGTACACATTGTACACCTACTGCGATATCAAGCATTTGTATGTAATATGAGCATAGTAATTGAGTATTAACGATGCCGTCGGAATATTAATTTCAATCATTACTTAGTTCTGGATCATTTCTTCTTTTGTCTAGGTAATAACTTCGCATTCGACAGGTTTCAAGTACGAAAGTACTAAACTTAACTTAGTTAATCGGCTTTCTACAACTCACTAATGATTTAGAACATTTGAGACGTATTTTAATATTTGATGTAACGAGATCAAGTAAGTAGCACAAGTTTTACTAGTAGACGTTGAGTTTTATTGAATTTGGTGCCGGTGGAGCGGAGTCGCGGCGAACTTACTGACCGAGCGGCGGCGGTGTGCCGCGAGCCCGCGACCTCGGGCGCGCCGCCACTCGTATTTTTTATTAAATTCCGAAATAGTCCGAGCAAACCAACAACAATTTATTGTACAACTGGCGTTTGCCCGCGAATTCATCCGCGTGACTCATAGGAACTAATATTGAAAACAAATAGCTTATAGCACTCTGGGACAATGTAGCTACATTAACCTTAAATATCCTATTAGTGAAAGAATTTTCATAATCGGATCGATAGTTCCGGAGATTACCTCCTAAATATATAAAAAACTTACAAACTTTACAATATTAATACCTATAGATAACATAGGTATAGGTGTTAACTGTCTCCACTATGAGGCCGCACAGCGCTCGGCAGTACATACATAGGAACGTTAGCCCAAATATGAGAGTACAACGCGCACAAGCACAATAGCAACGACATGCGGACTGCACTCAGACTGATGAGCAGTCAGTTCTTGCAGGCGTTACTTGGTGTTGCGCTTGTCTGCAGTTCGCATCCACGGCAAAGTTGCAGGCAAGTACAATATACTAGCTGCTCCCCGCGGTTTCAACGCGTTGCTCGGCTCCTAAGGGTCATAGCGTGATGTTACATAGCCTATAATCCTAGAATCCGACTGGTAGGTAGTTCCAGAGATTAGGTCCTTTCTGGTGGTAATGTTCGTCGGGTCGTTGAGCTACTACGATACGCGGCACATGCGTGTACAGCCAGGACAGGTCCACTCAAATCTGTATGGCTCTTTCTTCTAAAGGCCATTCCAGACTAACCTGCATGGTTCTTACATAATTTAAAATTGTCTGGACTTTAAAAGAGACTTTGACCTTTGAGTTTGTTTCGGTCTTTCTTCTCAGAGGTAGGGTCCATTTCAATTGAATTTGTTAACTTTGTAAACAATGTGAGTATGGCCAACTGTTAAAATTTGATGAATTTGTATAGAAAGTTTGTTTACATAGTTTACATAGTTCTATTGAAATGGACCATAGTCAGGTAGGAAACACCGACCTCATCTAGTAAAAAATATTGACGTGTAAAAGTGTTATTTATAACTTACTTACAGAATAAAGAATTTCAATTTCAATTTCAGGAGTTCAAACAAACTCTTCAGGTTTATAATGTTAGCATAGATTTACCCGAAGCTGGAGAAATGTTGAATAAAAATATGGTTCTATTTACGTCAGATTTGTATTAGAAATGGAGTGGACAGTGGTACAGATGGCTGGCCGGAGCCGGCGCGGCGTGTCAGCGGAAGTGTGGCCGAGAAAATCCGTGTTCGGTACAACGTGTGGGCCGCGCGCGTCGGGCGAGTCGCGCGTCGCCCGCTCACCCCGCGCCCGGCACATGTCATACAGAGCGGCTTGAAACTTGTCACAACTTGAGACTAACTTTATTTTTTATCGTCTTCAAAAGAAAGGAGGTTCTCAATTTCACTTTTTGTTTGTATCTTCGCCGATTATGAACCGATTTTAAAGGTTGTGGGCGCACCCCTTCACGTCAATACTTCCAATGAAAATTATTTTGAATAAGATAATTAATGTTGTGTAGTTTTTGAGATATGGGATATTTTCGCTTTTAAGTTAACCAAATGCAAAAAATAGCTTTGTTCATAATGACTTAATAATATTATGAAATACAAACTTATGCTTGCGGTTGGAAACTGAAACACTCCTTGCTACGGAACCTTACAGTGTGCGTGTTACAATTGCCAAGTTTTTATGATTGAAATATTGTGAAGTAGGTAAGTATCTAACCTACCTACTAAATACATTTTGTTTCGACATTTGCCCTGTATTCCTCTGACTAAATACATTTTGTTTCGACATTTGCCCTGTATTCCTCTGTTAAATGAATAATGCATTCTTGAGAAATTAGATTAAGTGAGCTGGAGGTCTGCATGGCCTCCCGAGATACATATTATTGTGAGTGGAAGTGCCCGAGAGTGAGTAACAACACACGCTGGTCTACTAGTGCGAGCAGGGGAGCACCTCTACTAAACCAATTGTGTCTACTAAATAATTTAAGTTATCTTGGGAGGGTGAAGGCGTGAGAATGGCTTAACATTAAGGTAGTAATTCAACAATGTGCACAAGACAGGGCACGTAGGCGGCTGTGGAATGTTATTAGTTACGTTTATGAGACGGCGGCCGCGCGGTCGCGCGCCTGACGCGGCGCGACAAATGACGCGCGATTAGGCGTAGTCGCGCGCCGCGCCTCCCTGCCTGCTCGTGGCAAGTATTAATCCTTACCGCCGCCTGTAATCACCCGCGATCTCTTACAGAAGTACGCACATCTAGCGCACCGCTCGCACGCCAGCCGCTCGATCACAACTCGCGAGGCGCCCCGTCCGCGAGCCGCTGGAGCCGCCACGTAAGTTTTGCGGTGTGACTGGCGGTTTCCTGTTTACATAACTTAGCATTAATGTTTGATATCGCCGTTCCTCCGTAAAAGATTGTCATAACTTATGTGCGCTGTCTATTACTGTTAATTTGGGTCTAAGTATGATATTTATGTTGTTAGTTATGCTAATTGTGTGTTTCCGTCTCATGCAATATTCATAATGCACCTTTGTATAAGACTATAAGTTAGGTGTACGTTCTGCCGACGGGTACACTAGGGGCCCGCGGTCACTAATATGGAGGATTTCAATAAATCTGTAGCGGTCGGCGAGGCGGTACAATTCGATTTACTGTCGAGTTGGAGGAACGCTACCTGAGAGCACACGTACACACATAAATACAGAGAGGCTCACCACGGTATTATTTATATTTCCAATAAGCCGGTGTGCCGCCGCGACGGCCGGGGCGGGGCGAGGGGAGGCACACGGTACACACACACGTCATGCTGTACAGCTGCTGACAGAGATTCAATCTGATGATCACTCAACTGCGTAGGTATTATCCTTTTAACAATCAATAAAATTGTACAAATTGATTTAATACGATACAAATGAAACGTGTACAAACACTGACAGCAAGTGTAGTGGTGTACCTGTAGCACTGAAAACATTCAATAATTACGGTTTACGGTCATTCTACAATGAGGTCAAATTGGAAATATTTTCGGAAAAAACCGCCAAGTCTTTGTACCTATTTACCTACTATAAAAATTGTACAAGTCAAAAAGTCTGTACAATAATTATTATTGAAAGCAAATCAGTTATGAATACCTACTAAAAATAAGCAACAAAACACAACACAATCATTCGTAGAATTTATCTGTCTGTTTGTCATCTATTACTCATCACATGAAATAAAACAGCTAGACAGATTTAATAAAACTTGTACAGTTGTAATAGCCTAGTGGCTATTACAACTGTACAAGTTTTATTAAATCTGTCTAATGTAAAATCTAAGACATATTTGGTGTTGATCGGTTGAGTAGGTCATACAGCTTGACCTCCCAATGCAATCCGGTACAAAACAGGATTCAAGATTAATTGGATATTTCAAAATGATATTTTTTTCCGGATTCTGGTCGGCAATAGTTGAGTTTGATTTATGTTATGATATCGGATGGGTGTATCGTGACTCGTGACGATCGATGGGTGAAACATTAAGGGTAAGACGTAATGTGTGGTGGTGTCTGCATGTTGTTTAGGTAATTTCTTGCTGATGAAGTAGCGGGCACAACTATACATGAGCTATATCTAAGTACATAATTATAGTTGTTAATTTTTTGTGAAATAACGACATTTCATCTATACCTACATCATCATCATCTATAGATGCGACGAGCCGTGAAAAAATTTTTTAACGAGTATACGAAATATTTTTATTTTCATTGCAAAAGGGGCCGGAGTGGGGGTCCGAAATTTTAAAGTGGGGTTACTAGGTGACATATCATATGAAAGGGCTTGATTTGCACATTTCTAAATATATTTTCACTTTATTTTATGTCTCACAGTTTTCGACATATGATGAAAAATGTCCAAAAAAATACCATTCCCCCCTTATCTCCGAAGTTTGCGGGTCGAAAAATCTGAAATAATTAGAGTTGATAGGAATTAACCCAAATATGGCACCAAAAATAAAACGATGTTCCTAACTAGTACAGTTTTTTCAAAATCATCAAAATTCCTTCACAAGCAAACTTAGTTATGCGGTCCGGATTTTTTCACTTTATACGTCCAAAAATTATACTGGTACTGGACACAAATGGTTTCAGTTTTCGTTACGCTGTCACTTTCCCCTTCTATGTATATGGTTTTCCGACTTTCACGCGGACGGAGTCGCGGGCACAGCTAGTGGAACATTTGTTATATGTACATAATAGGTATAATATACACATAATATGTGTTTTGATATAATGGTTCTTTACAGTTGGATGTCACAGAGATTTATACTGCCATTAAATAAATATATTGGCAGCGAACCGACGCCGCATTATTTTTTATAAATGCTGTGTTTGCGATGTTTACAACGCGACATGAATGTCATTCACACGTCTATTCAGTTTTTCAAAAAAATAAGTAAACATTTTCTTTATGCCAATTCCAATAAATAAAACGGGTTTCGACTTAAATGGTCCAGTGATGTGTTATATTAATATTAGTGTTTATCTACACTAATATAAAGAGAAAAGATTTGTGTTTCTTTTTTGTATTTTTGTTTGTACCCTGAGATCATAGAAACAAGGAGATGTGCTATAATATGATATGAGATAGCAAATTAGTACGGGAACAACTGTCGCCACTTTTAAAACATTTTTCGACACAATTACAAGCGCTCCTAGCAAATATAAGGATCTCCCACACATTAAAAATTCTGCACACCCTCAATCTAACACTGTTAATCGTCACTCAACACCAGCACTAAATTAAAACACTGTATTTTATATAATCGAACGTGTTCGGCTCGTCGCCAGCGTGTATGTTTTAATTGCGGTCAATGTGACCATATCAAAGCTCAATAGCGCCTTGGCACATCTCCCTTGTTTCTATGATCTGAGTTTGTACCTAACGAATAAATTAAAAAAATACTGGACCGATTTTAAAAAATCTTTCACCAGTAGAAAGCTACATTATTACTGAGTAACATAGGCTAATTTTTATCCCGAAGAAATGCACAGCTCTTGTGGACCACGCCGACGAAGTCGCGGGTAAAGTGTATATTCAGTAGGATTCCTGCGATGGAACAATTCGGGAACTTCTTAAAGATAATTTATTATCTAATTCTAAATAATCGGAAATCGTTCGAAGCGATTACATTATAGAGGATTAGAGATAACGTGTGAGCGCTTGCGTGACGTCATGTCGCGCCACGTGAGTCACTATGTCACCGCAGCATCGCGTCGTCGGCACGGCACAGCAGTGCGATTCTGTAACCATCTCACCGTGAAAACTTAGGTGAAGTGAGCGTGGAGTGAGCTGTCAATAGTGTCAATTCCTAGCAAAAACAAACTCACTTCACCTAAGTTTTCACGGTGAGATTTTTACAGAATCGACCGGCTGGACGGGCGCGGCGCGTGGCGGCCACACGCGGCGTTTGCCTCCCTCTTATAATAAACCCCTGAACTCAACCGCGTTTTGATCGTGAAAGGGAACTGCAGCCGTCCCCTCATGGGACCACGTGCGCTGGTCGTGTTGTGAAAAACATGATTTCATAAAAAAAATGTGTCCGACCGAATTTCGGTTTCGTTTTCAGATTTCGGCCATTTTCGATCAATAAATCTATTTTCAGTCGTGGCCGCAAAAAAATAAGTTCTAGCAAATTAATACAATTCTTTTATTTAGCTACAATCCGCAGACAGGCGCAGTAATTTATTTGGAAAAAACCGGCCAAGTGCGAGTCGTACTCGCGCACTGAGGGTTCTGTATCATTTTTGGACGTATAAAGTGAAAAAATCCGGACCGCATAACTAAGTTTGTTTGTGATTGTTAGGAACATCGTTTTATTTTTGGTGCCATATTTGGGTCAATTCCTATCAACTCTAATTATTTCAGATTTTTCGCACGCAAACTTCGGTGATAAGGGGGGGAATGGTATTTTTTTGGAAATTTTTCATCATATGTCGAAAACTGTGAGACATAAAATAAAATAAAAATATATTTTGAGATGTGCAGATCAAGTCCTTTCATATGATATGTCACTTGACCTAGTAACCCCACTTAAAAATTTCGGACCCCCACTCCGGCCCCTTTTGCAATGAAAATAAAAATATTTTTGGACTTTTTTCATTTGCAATAAAGTTGAACAAGCATTCTTTACTGTTCCAAATTTCAAGTCGATAGCATAAGTAGTTGCTGAAATAAGCAGGTGTGACAGACAGACAGACAGACGAAGTCGCACCATAAGGGTTCCTTTTTTACCATTTTGGTACGGAACCCTAAAAATGCAGAAAATTGCTTTTTCTCGCAGTCTTTGAGACATTCTTTATACATAATTATTATGTAATTATGTATATTAAATCTTTGAGAAAAGTTTATAGTTTTTCGTGTGATTCATGTTTAAAATATGGGCACTGTATTTCTTTTACTTTACTTTTGTCAAACAAAAAACTAATGACAAAAAAATCTGCAAATCAGGCTGAATTTTGTTTAAGTTTCGGTTGAAAAAAAAAACAATTTTCTGTCCAATCTCTATCAACATTGACTCACAACTTTCAATCTGTCAACGCAACTTGTTTAGTAATTTGTTACTTTGACACGCGCGGTCGGGGACTATAGTAGTTATGTAGAGCTGTCCCGTAAAATAAAGCTGTGCTTTGTTGTCGGAAAAGCTTAACACATTGAACGCCATGTACCAGACACAATAGAAAATCTATTATTGCCGGTCATTTGTGGCCGGCATGGCGTTCAGAGTGGTATACCATTGAGTCGGTTAATTAGACGTTATCATAAATGGTGGCAGCCGCCCACACGTACCATTTCGACTAACACAACTAATTCATCGAGATCATCGGATCCCGGCAGGCGGTAAAGGTTATTTATTGAGTGTTTTTCATTTAAATAATAATTATTCTCCTGCCCTTACCTGTGCCAATTTATTTGGGGTCGCCTATTAGAAAGCTTGCGCGGTAGTCCTTTATTATCTTTGGTTGAGTAGTTTTAACCATGTGTTAAAATAAAATGGTATTTAGTTCACTTTATCTATGTTGACGCTATATTAATTCACAGCAAAAGGTGCTATGACAAAATAGAAAAATAAAAAACTAAAAAAAAAATAGAAAACGCTTTTTAAGCGCTTTAGCTTTAAAAGTCGCTTTCAGAAAGATCACAATAATGTTGTGTGAAAGTTTTAGAAGTCCGTACCGAATCAAACTAATTTAAAAATCAAAAGCATCGACTTCCGCAACTGTTTCACACATAACATATCAATATTCTGTACTAGCACTTTTCCCGCGACTTCGTCCGCGCGGCCCACAGGAACCTATACATTTTTTCGGGATTAAGAGTAGCCTATGTTACTCAGTGATAATGTAGCTTTCTACTGGTGAAAAATGGTTAAAATCGGTCCAGTAGTTTCGGAGCCTATTCGGTACAAACAAAAAAATCTTTCCTCTTTATAATATTAGTATAGTGCAATAGAACGTATAATTTAGCTGTACCTAATGAAATCTGGAAATTGTAACTTTGCGGCACGGAAAGGACTAAAATGACGCGAGCGTGTTCAAGAGGCGAGCTGGTGCTGCGTGCGGCTTGTTCAAGAGGCGAGCTGGTGCTGCGTGCGGCTTGTTCAAGAGGCGAGCTGGTGCTGCGTGCGGCTTGTTCAAGAGGCGAGCTGGTGCTGCGTGCGGCTTGTTCAAGAGGCGAGCTGGTGCTGCGTGCGGCTTGTTCAAGAGGCGAGCTGGTGCTGCGTGCGGCTTGTTCAAGAGGCGAGCTGGTGCTGCGTGCGGCTTGTTCAAGAGGCGAGCTGGTGCTGCGTGCGGCTTGTTCAAGAGGCGAGCTGGTGCTGCGTGCGGCTTGTTCAAGAGGCGAGCTGGTGCTGCGTGCGGCTTGTTCAAGAGGCGAGCTGGTGCTGCGTGCGGCTTGTTCAAGAGGCGAGCTGGTGCTGCGTGCGGCTTGTTCAAGAGGCGAGCTGGTGCTGCGTGCGGCTTGTTCAAGAGGCGAGCTGGTGCTGCGTGCGGCTTGTTCAAGAGGCGAGCTGGTGCTGCGTGCGGCTTGTTCAAGAGGCGAGCTGGTGCTGCGTGCGGCTTGTTCAAGAGGCGAGCTGGTGCTGCGTGCGGCTTGTTCAAGAGGCGAGCTGGTGCTGCGTGCGGCTTGTTCAAGAGGCGAGCTGGTGCTGCGTGCGGCTTGTTCAAGAGGCGAGCTGGTGCTGCGTGCGGCTTGTTCAAGAGGCGAGCTGGTGCTGCGTGCGGCTTGTTCAAGAGGCGAGCTGGTGCTGCGTGCGGCTTGTTCAAGAGGCGAGCTGGTGCTGCGCGCGGCTTGTTCAAGAGGCGAGCTGGTGCTGCGCGCGGCTTGTTCAAGAGGCGAGCTGGTGCTGCGTGCGACTTGTCTGTACCGACACGCCGCGTGATATCACCGCTAGAACTGCCAATTTGTTTGCGAACGTTTGAGGGAGAATCTCAGCGTGACATTCTCTCTCGAACCCTATTACCCTGTTCACCGTTATGACGGGTCGCCAGTGGTAACTTGTAATTATTTCTCTTGTGAATATTTTATATGAATAATATGCCTTTGTAATAATTGTCCTTTAAGCGACTAATAAATAACAAAGGGTCTTCGACAAGTAGATAGGTAGGTAAGTTACGAAGCTAGTTAATTCTGCGAGTTTTACCCAATTTCCCGCGGTAGACTTGTGACGGAGTCATCCTTCTTTCATCATTTAGTGCTGGCAATCTTCCATTGCTGGCCACTTTATTCATCCCATTCTTCTAAATTCGGTTTAGATTTTAACTTTAAATTTCAAAATTAGAACATCTCATATTTTTTTGCATTGTTTCGTCATTCTTTGTCTGGTCTCCAACGACATCACTTGTGACCGCTGAACCGCTGTATAACTGTTATTATTTATTACCTACTACCTATTTATCGAGTGTGCAAAGCTATAAGCAAATAGTCTCTTTTTGTAACAGTTATTTTTATACCTCTGTGTAACGTTATAAAGTGCAAAAATACAACCTACGTCTCGCAATATAGCTCTCCAACCATCCTGCAGTGTTTTATTTAAATAATGTCAAGATTTGTGTCTGTGGAGGCTTCCTCCGATAGCTAGCCGAGGCTGAGAGGACAGAGGAGGGAGGCCCTCCGCGACAGACTCTATGTTATTGTCTCATTTCCGGATTAGCGAGGGGACGAAAATTTATAAAGTCGTCATAAGGCTGGGGACGCGGGAGTCCCTCCTCCCAGCGGAGGCGCTAGGGAACGTGTGTGCTTTTCGGAGCCTGGGATTTGAAGCTGGGATTTGAAATATTTTAGCGTCCGAAAAGCGTTGATTCTGAATGAATAAATTTTAAGAATTAGATTCAAACACGACATAGAGGATGAAGTTGCAGTAAACGTATTAACAGGCGTATTCAAAGGGATTTATAAAATGAACTGGTGCGGGCAGGACACGGCAGCTCAGTGGTTAAAAAAATGAAAAAATGGACTATAGAGAGTATCCGATAAAGCGATTCATAATGTATTTATTTTTTTATTTATTATATACTTTATCGTACACCAGATAACAATAAATAATGACAGAACATTTTTATTTAAAAAACATACAATGTGCGGCCTTATCGCTATCTGCAATGTAATGTATGTTGACATAATATGTAACTCGAACTCCACGTATTCGTACTGAAGTCGACCGCGGCCGCGGGTGACGTCACAGGCCGCACATCTATGGTGAGATCCGATCATGCATTGTATATTTCTTGTAGGTACTGACAAAACTTTATAAAAAATAATAATCCGACCGCGGTTTGCACTGCGTCTTTACGTCTGGTGCTAATAAAAACACAAAAAAAAACCGGCCAAGTGCGAGTCGTACTCGCGCACCGAGGGTTCCGTATCATATTTGGACGTATAAAGTGAAAAAAACCGGACCGCATAACTATGTTTGTGAAGAAATTTTGATGATTTTGAAAAAACTGTACTAGTTAGGAACATCGTTTTATTTTTGGTGCAATATTTGGGTCAATTCCTATCAACCCTAATTATTTCAGATTTTTCGCCGCGCAAACTTCGGAGATAAGGGGGGGGGGGAATGGTATTTTTTTGGTCATTTTTCATCATATGTCGAAAACTGTGAGACATAAAATAAAATGAAAATATATTTTGAAATGTGCAAATCAAGCCCTTTCATATGATATGTCACTTGACCTAGTAACCCCACTTTAAAATTATGGACCCCCACTCCGGCCCCTTATGCAATGAAAATAAAAATATTTTTGGACCTTTTTAATTTGAAATAAAGTTGAACAAGCATTCTTTATAACTAGCATAGTATAAGTAGTTGCTGAAATAAGCAGGTGTGACAGACAGACAGACAGACGAAGTCGCACCATAAGGGTTCCTTTTTTACCATTTTGGTACGGAACCCTAACAAAGTGGGCAATATCCAACATCCCGGTAATTCTTGTACTTAGTACAGTTTTTAATTAGAGCGCACATGTGCGCGGCGCTCGGACTAACTTGTACCGCGGTGCTCCAGACCACTTGTTTGCTCCGGGCTTCGGCTTTAAACTTCCCACATGTGCGATACACCCGCTAAGTTTTGTTCTGCCCAGGAATTCATCTCTTCTTTACACGAACTGGACAAGTACCAAGCTACCAAGTGGGATTATAAAATACCACATGAAATTATTCGTTCCTTAAAAATAAGTTTGCTTCAATAAAAAAAATAGTAAATTAAAAATTAAAAAAACCCGACTGCCAAAAAACAACTAAAAAGTTCAAAACAAGAGCACTTTTCAAGCAGTCTGATGCAGTTGGTGGCAATTATTTGTGTTAAATCTTAGATTTTATGCCACCAACTGCATCAGACTGCTTGAAAAGTGCTCTTGTTTTGAACTTTTTAGTTGTTTTTTGGCAGTCGGGTTTTTTTAATTTTTAATTTACTATTTTTATTTTACACTTTTTAGTTTTTAATGTATGTTTTCGTAATCTTCTTTTCGAGCCCTTCATTTTGATACCCCACATGATAGGTTTTGAGGATAAGTAAGAATTAGCGAGAATGATTGCTTTGTTGAACAACTTTAAATCGTTATATATCCTAAACTATTATTTAAAATGAAAAATGATAAAAGGAACCTAAAGATGATTTTAAAATACCTATTCAACGACACCCCACTTGACATAGTTCATCAACTTTTTTTTTTTTCATTTTGACAATATGGCGTCTGGTTGTCGCTGTGGTGAATTTTGATTACTGTTATGTCTTTAGTGACACTCGCAAGGTTAAGACGAATCGATTGACGTAAGAATTATCAAAATCGGCCTACGCATTTGGTCTCTAGAACGCCACATAGAAACAAACATACATACATACATACATACATACATACATAGACTGATAAACACATTACCCTCCTTTGCGTCTCGCAGTCGGGTAAAAAGCACTACGATATTTTTTTTACACGTTTTTGGATAGTGAAAACTCTCATTTACTGGAATAAAAGTAAGATTCTTTGACAGCAGTTTAATTAAATTACTTGAAAAATAAGAAAAGAATGTGTGGGTGGCGCGGAGGGCGGAGGGCGGGCGGCTGATTGATGGGCGGGCGGCATGCGTCACGGCTCAGCGGCGGCTTGCTGCGGCCGCCGTCACAACACTAGGCGTCGAGCCGCCCAGTCATGCCGCCCGCTCGTTACGTCCTGATCACCTCTAAAAGTTTCCGATTGGCCTTGTTGCGGTAACTTAGTTAGCAATGTGTTGTGTAACAATGTAGTTAGTGACGCGGTGGCGTTTGTTCAGTCATCGCGAGAGGCGCCGCACTTGTGAGTTTATGCAAATCTGTGGAGTACCTCGTTCAATATTCCGACGGGCCGATGTTTAGAATTTTGAATGTTACTTTAATAATCTCTGAATTAACTACGCATTGTTGTGACGACCCTGACACTCGGGTGTTTCTCCCGCAGTTTGCTAATATAACATACTGACAAGTAATTTTATTGGATTTATCGAGCATCCCGTCAGCTGTCACTCAACATACGGGGCGCACGTGACCGGCTCGTGCCTGCATGTCTACTGATTGAAATAAAATCCGCAGTAGCTCACCACAATGAGCCCCGCCGCGGCGTCGCTCCGCCGCTAAACGCTCGGCGAGAGTGCGTTCTTGTGTTCAACGTCCGAGTGGAGTGGAGTGCGATTAAGTATTCTCTCCGCGGCTCGCGTCCAATCACTTGCGCCGCGCTGTGCTTGCTTGCGTCGGCCGATGACTCCGACCAGAGGGCCCCAAGTCTGCTAATTGCACTTGTGTAAGAATGGTCTCATAATGACATCGTAACTGTCAAAACCTAAAGCTGTCTTCAGACTACGCTATACTATATGGTATAGCGTATGCTATATAGTATGGCGCGCCATACAAAGCCATACTATATAGTATAGCACAGTGTGAACGTGTCCATAACAATGTATGGTGCGCGATATTGTCGTGCTATGAGCTATATGCTATGATACTATATAGTATAGCGTAGTCTGAAGACAGCTTTAGTCAAAACCTTTGGTCATTAGCTTAGAGTAAGACTATCTCTTTGGTCATTGGTCAAAACCAATAATACGATGTCATTAAGAGACCTTTCTGACACGATTGAATTGCAATAGCTGACTTGAGGCCCAGTCGGTGTGATCGGGGCATGTGCTTGGGTTACTGGCACTCGTTCGTTTTAACTTCGGCGCGAGTGGAACTAATAGTAATCGTTTAGTGACCAATGACTGGTTATCCGCGCACGTGAGTTCACGCACACATCGCGCCGCGCCGCCATTATGTCGCAGAGGTTTGATTTATCCTCGCCGTCTGAATCAATGAAAGGTCAAAGAGGATGATCGTTCTCAGTGTGAGACACTCTAATGCTGATGTAGTCCATCAGTTCAGTATTAATACGCAATTCATATGTATAGCGAGCTCCACACTCTGTTACAGTAGCACGCTGCTGGTACAGCTAGCTTATGTTAGCTGTGGTATTATACGTCAACGACCTTGAGTGGTTGTACTTTGTAGCAAGTACATGTATTAAAAAAAAACCGGCCAAGTGCGAGTCGTACTCGCGCACCGAGGGTTCCGTATCAGTTTTGGACGTATAAAGTGAAAAAACCGGACCGCATAACTAAGTTTGTTTGTGAAGGAATTTTGATGATTTTGAAAAAACTGCACTAGTTAGGAACATCGTTTTATTTTTTATTTTTGGTGCAATATTTGGGTCAATTCCTATCAGCTCTAATGATTTCAGATTTTTCGCTCCGCAAACTTCGGAGATAAGGGGGGGGGGAATGGTATTTTTTCAGACATTTTTCATCATATGTCGAAAACTGTGAGACATAAAATTAAATAAAAATATATTTTGAAATGTGCAGATCAAGCCCTTTCATATGATATGCCATTTGACCTAGTAACCCTACTTTAAAATTTCGGACCCCCACTCCGGCCCCTTTTGCAATGAAAATAAAAATATTTTTTGACTTTTTTCATTTGCAATAAAGTTAGCCAAGTATTGTATTGTATTGTATTGGTTAACGGGCTGGTGTCCGCAACTCCACGTCAAAGCGCGTATTTTGCGTGCGGGTGGGAACGGGTGGGAGACTATTCGACCCATCCCAATTCCCCGAGAAAGGCCAGCAGCGCCCCAATGTTGCTGACTATCTCGCGGAGAGTACCTGGGTTGCCAAAGTACTTTGCCCTGTATGTTGCAACCACCGGGCAGTGCAGGAGCACGTGGGCTTTAGCCAAGTATTCTTTATAACTGTTCCAAATTTCAAGTCGATAGCATTAGTAGTTGCTGATATAACCAGATGTGGATAAGGAATTATGTGATTTCTTTCTGTTTTATATTAATCACAAGAAAGATATAAAAAAAAATATTAAAGTAACTCCTACTTTTACCAGGTGTAACCATTTTGCAATTTGAAAACAATTTGATTTATATGCAACTTTAGAAAATATTGGAGTATGATTTGATTTTCTTATTTTGGAAAAATAGAAAAAATACTTTTTATTTTTAATAAATTAATGATGTGTCTGGCTCGGGACAGCTCCTTGATGGGCGAGTCGTATTGCTAAGTGGACGTATGTCAAAAGGGGCCGAAATATGGGGTCGAAGTGGTAAGTGGGGGTATCATATGAAAGAGCTCCATTTGCACATTGTAAAGCAGGTTTTTTTATGGCACGTAGTTTTCAACTTAAAATGTAAAATAACAAAAGAAATACCATTCCCCCTGTTTATCTCCGCAGTTTGTAAAGTGAAAAATCTCAAATAGTTACAGTTAGGTAATACAGGAAAAGTAAAACAATATTTCTAATTAAGTAGCAATCATCAAAGAATCAGCAATCATCAAAATTCCATCACAAACAAACTTAGTTATGCGGTCCTGTTTGTTTAATCACCTCTGTTATGGCCATATTATACGTTTAAGGTACGGAACCTTTGGTGTTCGAGCTCGCAGTTGGCCAGTTTTATTTACGCGTTACGCGCTTATTGTGCGTCCGCACTTCATCATCATGTTCCAACAGCTCTGCTACGTGCTACGAACTTAACGCGTGCTACGAGGGCTACAGGTGCCTCTACGCGCTACGAACATTTTCATGTAACGCGTGCTACGAGTCTACGAGCCAGGCTACGAGCCTACGAGCCAGGCTACGAGCCTTAAGCCGTGTTCTAAACATACATTTGCGCTCCACGAATATTCTACTGCCTTATAAGGCGTGCCAGGAGTTCCAACCTCGTGATTTGAACAGTATCTATGCGCTATCAACCCCCTCCTATCTTGTCACGCGTGATACAGTTATTTTTATTTTATCGTGTTTTAAAATATCTTTCATTGTTCTCACATTATGTTTTAATTAAATAAAATGTGTGATCTTGTTGAAAAAGAGTAATCATGGAGTTTCTTGTCCGTTCTTCTCCATAGGAATCTACGTTTCGGAACGGACAACTAGCTTCAACTAACGGACAAAGAAACTGACACTATTGCTTGTCAATTCAAAAGTGCTTGTAAATCGTCTAGTTGAAATGAATGGTTTTGACTTTGACTTTGGCGAGTCCTAGCCTTGTGTTCTAACATACCTCTACGCGTTCTACGACTTTAACTTTATTTTCTCACTGCACTTCTAAGTGCTACGTGATATAATCACTTGCTTATTTGTAACGTGTGCTACGTGTCATATTTTTAATAAACTCCAAAAGGAGGAGGTTCTTAATTCGACTTTTTTTTATCAAAATAAAAAAAATGTAACGCCTTCAAAAAGATCACAACAATTTTATGTCGGAAACTGTTTCGGAAGGCGGTGGGAAATATAACCAAATCAAAAATCAAACGCTGTTTCACACATCATTATTGTAATCTATTTGTAGGCGATATTAATTTTTCTTTTAAAACTTTTTTCATGTTTCAAGACTACGTGCTACGAACCGTTTGGCTATAACATAGCCATGAGTACTACGAAGCGCATGCTATCTGTCCGCCCATGCGCGCTCCGAGCCGGCGAGCCCCGACGTCACGTTCCACCGGCCGTGCGCTACAGACCTGACGCTAATGTGTCATGCGCGTGACAGAATATATGTATATCTAGTGTAGGCTATAATTCTAATTTTGTTGTTTTAACTATTCAAGCTTTTTAGTAAATCTGTTGTTAGCTACAATGAAATAAACAATGTCTTAGAAAATCATAGTATATTAATAATAAGTATTTCTTCTAATTTATTTTGCTATTTCAATACTAATATACATATTATATAAAAGTTAGTTTATATAATGAATGAATATTCAGACAACGTTCAGTTGAATTATATTTTATGAGTTTTTAGGGTTCCGTAGTAAAACTAGGAACCCTTATAGTTTCGTCCCGTCCGTCTGTCCGTCTGTCCGTCTGTCACACCCTCGTCAAATCTACAGTTCATAACCAATCTGTATGAAACTTCGCAGTTAGATGTCTTCGGTGAACCGCCATAAAGACCTGTAGTGAAATTACGAAAAATAAAGTAATTAGGGGTGACCCCCATACATGAAACTGAGGGATGAAAAAAAATATTTGCGCGCACCCCTTCGTGTGGGGTATCGTTGGATAGGTCTTTGAAAATAACTTAGAGTTTTTTAAATGACTTTTTTAATTAAGTCCATATTGACTGAACTAGGAGCTCCGAAACTCGTTAACAATGTGTCCCCCCCCCTGTAATTTTACAACCGCGCAATCAAAAAATCTGAAAAAAATCAAGCTTATGGCATCTAATCTCTCCCTCACTCTCTCTCTCACTCTCAATTAAAATTGGTTTGAACAAGATACGTCAATAACTTTTTGAAATATTCACTATTTTCAGTTTTGAGTTTAGACAACCACAAAAATAATAATATTATGAAATACAAACTTATATTTGAAGTTGAAAGACTGAAATACTTCTTGCTACGGAACCCTAGACTGAGCGTGGTCCGGACACGCTCTTGCCCGGTTTTTTATTTTCTTATTATGTCTGAAAACAGTTCTACGAAATTAAATTTATGTGAGGTGCTCCAAATTAAGTGCCGATATTTTAAGGGTGGATAATTTACTTACATTAAAATTATTTGGTTGAGTACCAAGTTATTAAGTGACTATTTCATTTCGTAAAGAAATATTTGACTGGAATTGCGTCTAAATGTCATATTGTGTACATTCATCATCCAGCGTCACGATGCCGTGTGACTATTGGAAGTTGTAGAGGACATTGGAAAATGTAGTCTTTGAATAATCGAAAACCAAGCAACATTTGTGTAGGTATCTATTTTAATTTCTTCAAAAACAAAATAAAAAAAAAGTTTTTAAATTAAAATGTAAATTAATGATCCTGAACTGAATTGAAATGAAGTGTCCGCTCTCGAATCACCTTATACGTATGGTCATCACTTCATCAGTGAGCGGTTGAAAATCGCGGCTGTTAGTAACTTAAGCAACTTAAGCTTTAGTAACTTAAGCAGGGTAAGTATTCCAAGAAATTTCACTATCTGGCTAAACAGTAAAACCGGTAAAAGATTGCCAAATGTATGGAGCAGCAGCGATTTCAGGTCCCATAATAAAAGTTGTTCATAATGATGAGTATAATGATAATGACCCCTTTTGGGATCGAACAGGGTTTTTATGCTGTACCCATACATGTTGTGATCCGTTAAAACTTGTTCCGAGAGGTAGCTTAGGCCTCACTGTATAGTGTATAACACGCTGTAACTGTCACTTGTTTCTAGCAATTACCCGCGACAAGTTCACCGGAGAACACTTGTAATGAAATAAGCCGAGCTATTTATATCTACGAGCGTATGAACGCCGCTCCACCAATATTATTCCGACCAGATTTCCTGGTACCGGTCGACGTTGTTATTAGATAGATGTGCCACCTGTGCGCGCTACACACGAGCCGTCGTTTGTTTCACTCGCTTCCACGGGATGCTATTAAAAGGACTACCATAATAATATCAGCAATGCAAATAACAAAACTTGCTCTGTAGCTGAACGAAACTTTTATAAAAGAGGCTGTCTCCGCAGTCGAGACACAAATAATATTTGATACGGCTTGGATTACGCTTACAAACACAAACCCGTGCTCGTTAAATCCGTGAGTTAGTCGTCGGCGGGGCGCCGGGGCCGTGTGCCCCGTGTGCCCCGTGTGCCCCGTGTGCCCCGTGTGCCCGCGGGTTAAGTAGCTGACGTGTGGATTTAGTTTGCGAGGCGGACATCACGTCGGATTACGTCTCGGAGGTGAGTTGTCGAGTGCGGGCTTTGCGTCGCCGCGACTAATGGCGCAGGGCGACGTGCCATGTCCAGTTGATGAGTGGGTCGCGAGCGGCGGCCGAGGGCAGCAGGTTGTCACGGCCCCAAGTCTGCTATTACATACAATTGTATAAGAATGGTGTCATAATGACAGAACTTTCAAAACCTAAGTCAAAACCTTCGATCATTGGCTTAGAGTAAGACTATCTCTTTGGTCATTGGTTAAAACGATGTCATTATATGACCATTCTGACACGATTATCACAATTGCAATTGCAGATTTCTGTTCCAGCTGCGGTCGCCGGTGTGCGCGGCCGGCTGTGCGCGCCTCACAAACAAGCACGAAACAAAGTACAAGTCGCCAGCCGCCTCCTCACGGGAATTTTATCCCGAATTAATTTGATTGTGGAGGAACGTTTGTTTTTTCCGTTTCGCGCCGAGCGCCGCGCGGCCGTCGTTGTTTTGATTTAATGCCTTTTGTGAACAGCTCTCCGCTGTCGCTGCCTGCTTCAATTTTCGGTGATTTAAACGAGCATAAAAAAAATGTGACAACCGATTTCATTGTGGGTTTAACCAAAGATTTAAATCGTAGATACGCCCTAACATGTCAAAATATGGTCACGTTTCCAATGTCGATTTCAATGACATATGAAGTATTCTGAAGTATCAATAATTAAAGTATTGTCTCGCTCATTCATACCGAATATTGCACACTATCGTTCTCTGTCTAATTAGTGAGCTCACACGTCTCAATAAGGACACATTTTCAGTTTTCAGGCGACGTAAGTACGGTGAAAATACAAAATACTTACAACATTTTTGGATTTAACTGATAAAATAATTCACAAACACCTAACTCTTCAGTTGAAACATTAATCGAAATAATTATTTCGTGTATTCGTTAAAGGTCTTACTCCACAAAGCTACGTATAAATCTGTTATAATATAATGTTGAAATATGCTTTGCTAACAAAGCGGCCTCTCGACAAGTCAGGTGATTAGCCGGGCGGCGCCATATTGCGCTAGATTTGTCAATTGTCTTCAATTTAATGTAAATTCAATTCGCCCTTTTACTGCGGAGCGGGCTCCAATTTATTATAGTACCTACTTCTCTTTTTCATGACGGCGCCGACATTTTTAAATCTCGTTATATGGACGGTGATAGAAGAAATAATTCATATTAATGATGTTCTTCCTATACGTGCTGGCAGTTTGGCACTTGTAAGTAGATATCTAGAAGCACTACTGCGCTAGTAGGTATCATAAGTTTCAAGTTCGTAACTTATGTATGCCTGATTGTCTGTGACTGGTAACTGATAACGGGGAGGCACTCGGCAGGTAAATCATGAAGCTGACATGGACGATGACGAGGACATCGTAACACAGTGGAGGACAACGCTGGCTACATTCTAAGTCTTAAAGATAGACTAGTGCAATGGAGTCCTGTGCGGCATAATGCGCACTGCACAAGTTACCATTGTTTGTTCAAGTGTAGAATCTTGTCAACTTGTCGACTCATTCATACAAAAAGACAACGATATGACTTAAAACACAGCCTTGCCTACCTCGGAGCACAAGAGTGATGTATAATCTATAAATACTATGAAACATAGTCGCTTTTTGTGTGTCTGTTTCCCTGATTAATTCTTCTGAACTACACAATGGATTTCAGTACGGCTTTCTCTATCATTTAGAGAATTTATGCCAGAAGGTTTAGGTATGCCTATAATACGTTAATATTTAACTTACTTAAGTAGGTCTATACAGCACAAAAATCTCGAGGTTTTGACATGTCACCACATCAGTAGAGTGCGCCCGTGCGAAGCAGCGGCGGGTGCTAGTACATAGTAGGTATTGCGTGAAGCGAAGCAGCCGGCAGACGACGCCTCACAGCAAGTGCATGAATAACAAGTGCAGACATGATCGAGTGCTATATTAAACCAAGTCAAAGAAGTGTCCGCTCGGCGTCAGCTCATGCACTCGGCTCCGCTCGGCTCTCGGCCTTCGGCGTTCGGGTCTCGGTAATAAAAACGTCAGATTCAAGTCCCCAGTCATAATGGAATGGAATTGGAGACGGATTGATAAACGATATCTCGTAAGAGCGCAGATATTGGAGCGTTGGAGAGCGAGCCCGCGCCTTAATACGAGTGCTTTAGTAGAGCTTGGGACCAAATTAGATACAGGGTCGGCAGGTATTGTGCGTGTAGATCAGTAATGGAGTATGTCGCCAGTAGTCGCCTCTGAGCAGTGAACACTGTCCACAGCGAGCACGACACGAGAGTAAGGCCAGGTTCCCATTACGCCACAACGGCAGATTTTAGTATTAAAAATCTGCCGGACTGCTAGATTTTAGTATTATAAATCTGCCGGTCCGGCGTAATGGGAACTTGGCCTAAGCTTTTACTTACGGTTAAGGTTGGTACAACTCATTTTCATTAGTGAACTTTTGCGGGGTAAGTGTAATGTGTGCCCGCCGGCCCCGGAGGCCCGCCGGCCCCGGCGCACTCGCTCGTCCGCCCGCTAATGGTGACCACGTCTACTAACAAAAACAAATATAACTCGCTTGAAGCTCTTAATTAATGTTGCTAGTGTAGCATTTAGCAAATTGTATCATTTGCCAGTTCTCAGGAAGAGCAGCGTCTCCGGTGCCTACTAAATGTATTTAGTAACACACAATGGCGGGGGAGGCTCTCCGCCGCGGCAATATAATATGCGGACGTGGCGCGACTGCTAACTGACTCAGATAAAAACACAAACGATGCCCGCAACCGTTCCACTGTATAATAGCTACAATTTATAATAGTCTCGGTTGGTAAGTATTACTTCAAACAAATAAGTCTCCAAAGAGCGGCGGTTCACTACTTCTGTACTTGTGGAACATATACTCGGGGTGGGCTTTTGGAGGAGCTTCGCTTCTTGGTAATATTTACCTACTAATAAAACTTTCAAAACACATGCAAGAACCATTCACACCTCAGTGACAGGAACAAAACGAACAATCCAACAATTCCGCCATATTCTAATAACTGTCACAACTACCAACAGCATTGGCTGTTGGTAGTTGTGACTCGTTCGACCAATGAGAATCGACGTTAGGCTAGCTGTTGATTGCAACAGCTAGCCTAACGTCGATTCTCATTGGTCGGTGCGTTAAGTTAATTAACCGACTTCCAAAAAGGAGGAGGTTCTGCATTCGGTTGGTTTTTTTTTATTAAAGTCATGTCACGGATTCAGTCATGTCATGGATTCAGTCATGTCACGGATTGTAAACATTCATGTATCAATTGAGGTCATTAATTCATGCTTGTATAATGATCGAGTCCGCGGTACGCGCCGCGCGTGTGCCGCACCCGCCGTGTAGTCTGTTATAAGTACATCGAAACTTTCATAATATTTACAGGCCTGTACTCTCTTAGAACACATTATTTAAATAGATGTTCCAATCGGATTCTCATCAATCACACTTAGTTCGTGTTGTGATTGATGTTAGAGCGCACGTGTTTTATGAGGACTGCTATACATAATATGGGTGTATGAACATATGCGTACCTATTATGTAAATAAAGAACCGGGCAAGAGCGTGTTGGATCACGCACAGTCTAGGGTTCCGTAGCAAGAAGTATTTCAGTCTTCCGAAAGCAAATATAAGTTTGTATTTCATAATATTATTATGAAATATAAATAACATAATAAGTCATTTTTGCGATTGGCAAACTCAAACCTAAAATAAACAGCGAATAAATTATCGAAAGCGTTTATTGGGTGCTATGAGCTTGATTTTATTCAGATTTTTTGACAATGCGTTGGAAAGTTAGAGAGGGCCAGCACATTGTTAACGAATTCGGAGCCCATATTTCACAAAATGTGCACCTAAATATTAATAAGAGAGTCACTTAAAAATCTTTAAGTTATTTCTATGATCTATTTAACGATACCCCACATGAAAAGGTGCGCGAAAATATTTTGTTCGCGCAAATAAAATAATTAGGGGGCGAGGCCATACATGAAACTGCAGTTTCATGTATGGCCTCCCCTCTAATTAATTTGTTATTCGTAATTTCACTACACGCCTTATGACGGTCCACACTGAAGACCTTCCACGTTTCATACAAATTAATTAAGAACTGCAGACGATTTTACGTGGGTGTGACAGACGGTCAAACGGACATGACGAAACTATAAGGGTTCCTAGTTTTACTACGGAACCTTGAAAAGTAATGAGTTCGCGAGTGTGCGTGAAGTGTTTTACGGGGCTTCGGTGACCACTCGCTCCTCCGAAAATAGCTAAAATGATGAAGTAAGTAAATTAAAGCGCGGCACAAAGGGGGCCGCCGGGAGCTCGTCCCTTTCCGTGCGGCTCGGCTTACATGCCGCCGCCCGGCCGCCGCAGACCGCGCCCGGCGACATGGCTGTAATAACATTATACATACTTATATACGAGTACCTACCTACTTTGTTTTGCACAGAGATTACCTGCGAGGCGGTTAACGTGGCGTGCTAATAGCATAATTGAGGCTCGCTTTATACCGTGTGTCGCCGTCACTGCGTATCACTAACGCGCCCCATTACGTGCCGCCATCGTTACGCGACTATTGAATTCGCCGCCCTCACTCCACGCGAGCGTGACGCACCCAATGTCACCGATATGATACGCGGCGTCTTAGTGAAGAGTGCTGCGATCCAGTACAACATCGCGGATGTAAACCCACCCCCCGCACCGTCCGCCGCGCGGAGCTTGCGATCCGTCCTACAACTTTTACTTCACGTTTAAATACTCAATTAGTTTGCTTCAGGAAAGCTTCCAAACTTGGACTTTCCTCAGTTTCATTAGGTATATAGATTCGGTTCCATTCCCAGCATTTAATTTAAAAAACAGGGATTTAATGTTAAACTGAGCGAAAAGTAATCGTTTTTTTATTGTATTCCATTTCCATTCACTCCTACCATAAGTACATAATTAGTTGGTTGGGCGGCAAGTACAAGTCCTGCTGGTTCATTTGAGTAGGAATGCACTATATCTGCGAGCAACGTGAAACAATCGTATTGTATTTGAAGAGTGCTCGGCGTGGTGGCGCATGAATCACGATTGTCACCTCCGACACACGACCGATTGGTGACGGTGGGTGACGTATTGCTCAGTCTAGCGGAATACGATCGGTTCAGCATTCGAAGCTTTTACGGAACAAGATGGAGTACACTTTAAGTCAGTTAGTGCCGCACGGCGCAGCAATCCTTTGACGCTTGCGGCACGCGGCACGGCGCGGTGCGGTGCGGAGGAGTGCGGGCGGGCCTCAAATTGCCAATTTGACATGAGGCGGTGTCGCGCGGGATCATCGCTCTTGTTTCACTGCCGCTCACGTGCCTACGTATAAAGCCCTTTGTGGCGAATTCTTTTGATCTATAAATCGATCCCGCGCTGAAAATTCATACCGTAATTTCCTCGTTCCAAATATTTATACCTGCGGGCATATACACCATGTGGCGACGAACGACGCATATCATTATATTGGGTTCACGGGTGAACTCACACAGATCAACCGATTTGAAAATTTGGCTAAACTGTTTTCAAATAGGTAACTTGTACCTAATTTGTAAACAGTTAAGCCAGTTTTGAAATCTCAAAGCGGCAAAGAGAAAGTACTTTTACTTCTACTTATTTTCATAATTGTTGTGTTCAAGAACTAAGTGTTACTATATCTTCAACAACTAAGTATTATTATTTTTTTACCTGCGCAGTTTTATCTATAAAGTGCCAATAGTCTTCGAGTAAATAATTGTGACATACGGACGGACGGACGAATGGACAGACGACTGGAGGACAACATTATAAGGGTAATTCCGTTATTACTATTAAACCCTAAAAGTTGGGAACTGGGTCCAAGTGACCGGCGGCCAGGACTCCAGAGATAGGAGCCTACTAACAATTGTGACGAACCGGGGGGCAAAAAGGTTCAAATAGGTATTATCAATATTTATTTTCGGACAGAGTAGTGCTAGTTCACAATGTTTATACTTCTACTTTTATACGGCCAAAAACAATAAAAATACAATACATTTTGACAACTACATCGGGTATGTTATTGTACTCGTACAACTAAAAATGATAAAATTAATTGTAAAAGCATTAAACATTCAAATTACAATTATAGTGAATGAATAATTAAATACTACAAGTAATTATAATCAATTGAAACATTATTTATTGTTGGGATGTGACGTACTCTGTAAGGTAGGTAACATCAGTGGCGGTCACACATAGGTACATGCCGGAACTAGGAGTACTGCTATTGTAAAAGCCTTTGACTCGGCTGCCTAACGACAACAAGAGAACCCTATAATAAGTATAGCATGTTAAGTGACATGCGTTATTGGCTATGGTATTCTGTGAGGTGGAGGTATAACTTCCCCGTGCTCTACCTCTCTTTATGGTTTTATAATTGGCTAATAAACGCAATCTGGAGGCAACGTCGCAACACTGTCTGGGATGGCGGGCGCGCTGCCGCTGCGAGCGCGGCTCTCGGGCTCTGCGCTAAGCTCGCGTCTTATCCGAGGCGATGCTCCCGCTCTAAATGTTCCTTATCCGGCTTCATTACTTTGTAGTGTTCTCATTGTTTCGTGAACATCGACACATTTTTCTTTCTCTTTATTCATTGTTTTTCTCATCAATAAATTAATTGTTTATATAACACTAGCTTCCGCCCGCGGCTTTGCCCGCGTTTTTGGGATAAAAAGTAGCCTATGTGTTATTCTGATATATAAGCTATATTACTGTAAAGTTTCATCAAAATCAGTTCAGTACTTTTTGCGTGAAAGAGTAACTAACATCCATACATACATCCATCCATACATCCTCACAAACTTTCGCATTTATAATATAAGTAGGATATTATCTGTATTGTGTTAAATGTAGGGTGTCGTATTCGTAGTAATAGTTCGCATTGTATTTGCTCCGGTATTCCGTGCTTCTCCAGCTATTGGTTTAATTAACGCGGAATGCATTCAGTCGACATTATCTCTTTCCCTCCACACGATACTTTCCTCTTCTCTATCTTGACTTGGTTAACTAAAACCTGTAAAAGTTGTATTAAGTTTAAAAAGGTTCTCTCTTGTAATGTCATCAGGGGAGCGTCAGGGGTCTTAAGATCGTCCCCCGGGACCGTGCGCGGAGTGCGGACGAACAGCGGAGGTGCGCAGTGTTACAATGTGAGGGTCCATACTCGCACACGGATAAGTCTCCATTTGAAACTGAAGCCTTTGTTTCTTCTGCTAATTTATGAATATTTTCCTTATTACACAAGTAGTATAATAATTATATTCTATGCTTATTGTCTTATCTAATTCTACTATTAAATAAGTAATCGCATCAAAATCTTCCGCCGTGTCGGAGTGCGTCACATGAAATCGCCTTATATCGGGCGGATAAAGTCGGGTGAGAAATTTGCTGAAGGTATATTTCGTTCAATCTAAATCCGGGTTTATCCAGTTCGTGGGGAAATCGGTTGAAAAAATCCTTTTGTAATACATCGTTCCAGAGCACCGAGCGTGTAGAGCGATGCTTATAGATAAGTGTGCGGAGGGGGCCGCGGGTGTGGGTGAGCGGGCCGGGGGGGGCGCGGCGTACCGACGCGATTAGCCACTACAATTGAATAAGGCTGGAATGGGCGCCCAGGCTGAGAATTCGACCCTCCGCGAAAGCTTGTCTCCGTCAAAGGGAACGGAAGTAAGTCAATTAGGCGATATTGTCTCGGCGCGACGCGGTGCGGCGTGGTGTGGCGCGGTGCGGCGCGGTGCGGCGCTCGGATTTATTAGTGGTTTCTCAAACATTACGGAAAGGCGCGTTTTCATCGTTCATTTACAATGTTTCCGGTGACTATTATTTGTTTACTCTACTAGGCATTGAGCAGATTTTCATGATAATATTTTGTTTGTAACTAAGTAATACTTAGTATTTATTTTTTTCACGTGAATAAACTAAACTATGAAGTGTATCTAAATATTTGAAACGATTGTCTATGTCTAATATACATAGACCGCTACAAACATTGGACCATAGCAGCTCATTTGCATGTGACAAAAATGTTCACCTGATCTGCAAACACAGTCCAGAGGTGGTCTCGCCACCTCTTTCCTTGTACTTTATTTACAGGGAAAGCGTTCAAAAGTTCAAATACAGCTCGATGTGCTCGATGTGCTCGCTGTAGTGCACTGTGCAGCCAGCCGGTGCGAGAAGCGTGGACTGCACAAAGCGCGCTGCTCGACGTAGATTACATCTGCGGGCACTCTCCGCCCATTGTGCACAGAGCTCGCGACAGCTCCCGCCGACGCCGCACGATTGTGCACTTTTTGTTAAAGAAAACATCTAAGTACTGCTCTGCATTGCAAAAGGGGCCGGAGTGGGGGTCCGAAATTTCAAAGTGGGGTTACTAGGTCAAGTGACATATCATATGAAAGAGCTTGATCTGCACATTTCAAAATATATTTTCATTTTATTTTATGTCTCACAGTTTTCGACATAATTATGATGAAAAATGTCTGAAAAAATACCATGGGCCCCCTTATCTCCGAAGTTTGCGGAGCGAAAAATCTGAAATAATTAGAGTTGATAGGAATTGACCCAAATATTGCACCAAAAATAAAACGATGTTCCTAACTAGTGCAGTTTTTTTCAAAATTATCAAAATTCCTTCACAAACAAACTTATTACTGTTACTTATACGGTCCGGATTTTTTCACTTTATACGTCCAAAACTGATACGGAACCCTCGGTGCGCGAGTACGACTCGCACTTGGCCGGTTTTTTTTATTTATTAGCAAGACTTGTTAATTCTGTGACAATATTTGTATGTCAATAATATGACAAAGATGTGCTGATCTCTACTATTACTTCGAACAACTTATGTCTACCACATTTTACTGCAAATAAAGATTACTATCTATCGTTGATCAACGTGCAATACAGCCTTATTTTACGTCTCTTTATGTCGTTGTACGTTTTGAGCTCGACAAATACGAGCTCAGGGCGGCGCTTGTTTGTTCAGTGTATTTGATGAAGCTCGTGAGCGATGCAGTGGTGATGGTGTCTCCGATAGGGCCGCACATTACCGCCCCGAGCCCTGACTCGGCGCCAGCCCCACCCGCAAGCGCCCTTTTGTAAAAACACGCACAATATCTTAATTTTAGTTATTCACCTCGCCCGACGATCCGCGATAACGTCACCAGATAAATTGAGTAGGTAGGTACTGTAATCCTAGGGTCGTTTGGGAATAATAATTATGTTAAGATTTTTTAAGTGAACTTATACGTTGAGTCTCTTCGTAATTATTTTTAATGTTAGCTTGAATTTTATAATCCTCGATTGCATGATAAGATTACATAATATTGATAGTCATATGAGTCATATCGTAATTTGCAGCAGTGCGCGTGTGATGGTCACCAGGGTGCGTTGTCGGACGTGTAATTTAGAGCGTCCCCATATTCCGCTGAATATTAGGCTGGTTTTATAGTCACGCCGCAAGACGCGCCGCGCGCCGCTGCGCAAGCGCGCGACTTTGAAACGCAACTACTACCCCATAAATCTCGGAACACGCGCGCTGCCCAGCGGCGCGTCTAGCGGCGTGACTATAAAACCAGCCTTATTCATGTATGCGGAGATAGCACGTGTGTACTAAAGCGCACGTCTCCGGGGTGGGAGGGGCTGACCAGCAGCAGACGTCCCGATGTCGGCTCACTTGTTTTCCTCATCAACCGCATATCACTAGTACGCGTCTCGTGTGAATTGCAAATGTATGTATTTATTCATATTTATGCGACATATTACAATTGCAGGCGCCGATTCTTCGGAACTATTACATATTATTAGTTCTCGAGACGGCGGCGCCTGCGTCACATTATTAAAAGAATTTGATACGTTCGTATTTCATACCTACGAGTAGTTTTGTTTCATGTAAACTTGTGAACTTGCCTGTCGAAGTTTGATCACTGGCTTGACACCTCTCGGGATCTAGCTAAGTAGCGCTTCTGTTAGAGTTTACGCCAAACCTGCGGAAAAGTCATTTTGTAAAGCCATTTGGCTAGCTGGGGTCCCTGGAGTGGAAGCCACGGCCACACGTAGCGTCGGTCAAGGCCCTTGGCTCCCCGATGACCTTAACAAGGCAACTATTAGACTGCTTGCTTACGGCCTATTCTGTCATTAACTGGACGACTCCCGTCAGAACCCCGTCGCTGTTATTGATGTAAATGTGCTGGAGCATTATACTGCTGATACTGCTAATCCACCTAATAAAGTCCGACATCCGCGCGACAAATGGGCTCCGTATATGTAGGTACATATTTATATTGTCTGGGGAACAGGGACAACGAACAACTCAGCTGACAGAAGCTGTCTATTTCGGTTTATCGATGTTGTTCCTTGTTCCGCATTCTTTTATATTTCTGACGCAGTAAACACGATTCAATATGAGTTCATAATATGTCAGAGGTGCGCTTTATTTTTGCTCTTGTTGGCATACAAGCGGCAGCAGGGTGTAATAAAATTGAAAAGCTATTTCGGAATGATATGGAGTCGTCGCAGTAAATAGTGCGCCGTAATGTGGTAGCATTGCGCGCTAATGAGCGTGCGGGCGTCGGCACCGCGCGCTCGGGGGACGCCGTGCGTGTGGCTCACAGTGAGCCACACGCACTGCATCCCCCGAGCGCCAGGTGAGTCCGCCACTGTGAGACCGCCAATTTGTTTGCGAACGTTCTCGCAGTGATATCACGCGGCGTGTCGGTACAGAATAGACAGGCTGATCAAATAACCAGTAGCGTGATTGTCGGGCTCGTGTCAAGTTCACAGCAAGCAACACTTAGATCGATATCAATTACAAATTGATATCTTAAAGAGCACACCGCGCCGCAATGAGCGGGTCGTATGTAAGCTGCCAACCAAACAATACCATTCACTAAAGTAATATTAGAATAGGTACTATTCTTTCGGAACCGATCTACATTGTTAGATAACTTAAAAAAAAAGAAACAGATAATAATCTGTACAGGCAGTTGGAATCTGAATCTGAACTAGCTTAGATAATCTCATATTCTAAAGATAACGAAATCGATATTATGTTAATAGATAGGGCGGAGGGAAGGGGGAGTGATCTCCAGCCTGCTTGTAGACAATGTCGACATCCAGCGGCATCTGGTAACATTGGAAGCAGACGAGTGTGCAGTGGGGAGCACTCTACAATATTGTGAAATTGTGCAAATATTATATGTTCAAGTTGATGTGTGCGGTTATGTAAACTGTAGCGAACTTGGCGCTGCACTGCTGTGCTGCCAATTTAACTTGAATATAATAAAGAACAAAACAAACAAAGCGCCCTGATCTCGAGATTGGACGAATCGCCTTTATATATCACTATTATTACGTTTTTCTGATACTTGTAGCTGGCTCTGTAATTAGAGCAATTTCTCGGCGGATTTCTTAATTAAAGAAAAATAAAAAATTGCACGCGAACAGCCTCAGTGAAGGTTTATCTACTAGTTAACGTTGCTTCAATATGTCTGTAAGAACTATTGATTACAACATAATTTAACGACATACTAGGTTCGAAATACAGGGTTGTATTTCGTAGCTGGTACAGGCTATATCGTTAAATTATATTCTGGCTTCCCAGGTTCCTCCGCAGGACAACTGCGACGCTCGCGGTGAGTTAGGCTTCAAATTTACTGCACGTAGATAGAATTTTATTGTTACGGTCTATAGAGCCGGCAATTGAAGGAGACATCATTACGCTGCAAAATTAAACGCGTAAATCAGTGGAGGCAGCTGCGACCGCCGCCGATGTACCTACAGCAGTTGTGCCGCTGATGTACCGCCAATGTACCGCCGATGTGCGGCCGATGTGCCGCTGACGTGCCGCTGATGTGCCGCTGATGTACCGCCAATGTACCGCCGATGTGCGGCCGATGTGCCGCTGACGTGCCGCTGATGTGCCGCTGATGTGCCGCTGATGTGCCGCTGATGTGCCGCTGATGTGCCGCTGATGTGCCGCTGATGTGCCGCTGATGTGCCGCTGATGTGCCGCTGACGTGCCGCTGATGTGCCGCTGATGTGCCGCTGATGTGCCGCTGATGTGCCGCTGATGTGCCACCGATGTGCCTCCGAGGTACCATTGATCAATCGTTTGGAACACTGACAACTTTAGCAGTACAAGTCACTTACTCGGCATTATGATAATATTATGCTAATATAATACGGCGTTTTGAATTGAAAATGTCGGTGGAGCGTAATAATTTGTTTATTATGTATACGAGGCGGTTGGCGCTCCATTTGAATGAAGCTAACGAGATTTTCGATTAAGAAATATGCGACGCTTCACCGATGATTAGCGTCAACACAGAGACAACAGCTAAGTCAACGTCAAAGACATTTATTTCGAATAAACCTTTTACATCAGGCACTTTTAAATTGTCAAGCAATAATTGTTTCTCTGTTTGTCAGTAAGTTGACGCTAGTGTCCATTCCATGACGTAGGTAAGTAGATTCCATAATTCCGATTCCGATCGAATAGATAATGTGGGTGATATGTGAGCGTTTATTTGGTTAAAGTAGAACCAAATCTACCCGCATAATCTACTTTATAATATAAAAGCGAAGTACCACTCACTGACTAATCACGAAGTGTATCTAGATATAAAATATATTATACTGTCTGTAAGGTTACAAGAAGGACGTATTGAAGGATCCAGTACTCGATACTAGTTCCATCAACTGCGGGTGCTGCGGGACCAAGCTTGAAATCACGTAAATAATATCTGCTCTTCCATACAGTGATATGGATATTTTGGTATGGAACTAATGTTTTTTTTCGTGATTTTAAAGGTACGAGTTGGTATCCAACAGCAGACAACAGTAGCAGGCGTCGTGTCGCCGCGATACTACTGATTTCTATGAAGGAGACGTGTCGCTAGCTTTTTTTTTTTTTTGAGGGTGGGACATCATCAAATGACCCCTCCCGCTCTGGGTGGAGCGGAAGGGAGTGTCAGACTCTTACTGACTAAAACTCACCCGTGTTCCTTCCTTAGCCCTTTATGTTCCGGGTCAGCGGTATCCCTTTCGGACAATCCCGCTTTCCCGGCAGGCTTGGGCCCTAGTGGGCCCCCTCTTCGATGCTGACATCTCTTTGAGGCGCGCGTAGAACACGTACGCGCCGTTCGGCATGGGCCTGGTCCTGATCAGACGGTGAGCTACCCATTACTCACCGTCCGCAGGCCCGCGCCTACGGTGGCCGGGAGTCGTCACGCGGCTCCCGACGCCCGGAGCGTCTACCGCGGTGGCTTGGACGGGAGACTCTCTCCTTCTCCCGTCTCGCCACCTCCTTCGCTAGCATGACTGCTTCGCAGAAGGAGGCGACTGCCTCCCACTCCCCCTCGCCCCAGACCATGGCTTGAACCAGGGCCGGGCGCGAAAGGTCGCCGCCGCTGCCGATCGCTTCTACGAGGACACGGCGGTGCTCCGCCCATACAAGACAGTCCCCACCGTGTGCTCCACCGTGTCCTCGGGGCGATCAACGCAGTGGTGACACCCGGGCGTTTCCTCCCGCCCGATGATGTGCAGGAACCTCCCGAAACATCCGTGTCCGGTGAGGACCTGCGTCAGGCGGTAGGTGAGGACGCCGTGACGCCTCCCTAGCCACTCCTCAAAGAGGGGTCTTACCGCCACTATCGTGGCGTGCCCTACGTGTCTCTAGCTATGGAAGGTATTTCATAGAAATAGGTACTATCTACATAGCAATCGCGTAGTGTCGCGCGACACGTTGTCTGCTGCTGTCTGTAGTCGGCTACAAACTCGTACCTAATTGCAGATAAGCGAACTAAGTAGTTTTGGATACCCTTCTTCAATACTTCTCTCATTTAATCTTACAGCCGGTATAAAATACAAATACCATTCTCTCACTGACTACGAACAATAAAATAATAATTTCAGGAACAATAAAACTTACTTTGTTTGGCAACGAAGTTTTTATATAGTGTAAGTAGGTGCTAAGAAAGGAGTTTCTGAAATTCCACCCCTAAGGGAATAAAATAAGGGTTAAAAGTTGGTATAATGGTGCTCCCACACTGCTGATAGAAAGAGATCGCCTTGTGCGATAAGACCGCCCATTGTACATTGTAAATTAGTAAGCCTTTTTCTGTATTATGATACTTATGGTGTACAATAAAGAGTATATAAATAAATAAATAAATAAATAGAAAATGTTTACAAACATTTTCTAACTGAAAATGATTGTAAACATTCTCTAACAGCAGTGTGGGAGCACCATAAAAATCCGTCAATTTCGAAGTTAAATGTACGAAAATTAGTATTTAAAGGTTTTAGTTATAAATATAGAATGAAGTGTTTCATTGAAAAATCACCACTAAAGAATCGAGAATTCAAGTTTGTAAGTAGGTAGGTATAGGAAATCCGTTATTTCGCAGTTAGAGACAAGATAAAGATCACAGTAGGTAGGTACTTACCTACTAATGTTGTGTGAAACAGTTTCGGACGCCGATGCCTTTGATCTTTGATTCGACACAGAGTCACAGACTCCCGAATTGTTTCACACAACATTACTGTGATCGTTTTAAATAAAGTTTTAACTTTTTTTTAAGATTTTTTATTTTTCTATTTTCGGTGACACAAACACACGCGATTACAGTGCCAATAGCATGAATTCGGCCCAACCCCAAATGAATTCAGAAGATTCCAAATGTGCAGTTGGGGTACCTATTCCCCTATCACAAGGATTGTTGCGGACGTAGCGCAAATATGTCACCCCCACCGGCGCCATATTTACTAATTAAATCTTATCTTTAGATAAAATAGTCCAAATTATACTGGAATATAGAAAAATGTAGGCGTCACGCTCGCGGCTCTAAGGGATCTCCCCGGGGAGCAGAGAGGGCGGTGTCCATTACCGTCCACAACTCTCTATTACGTCCAATTGATTGTGATGGGGGACAAATCTATCGCAGTATATTGACTGAGCCCGATCCCGGGCTTTAATAGTCTATTTATTCAATAATAAAGGCAATTTCACCAAGCTCGCTTGAGCACAATTAGTACAAAAGCACGTCGCAAGCGGTGCGCGGCCGCCAAGTCGGACAATGAAGTGACTTATCTTTATGAGCAAAACGCTTAGTTTGTCGATACCTCGATATGTCGCGCTCCAAACTGAACGTTAAGTGTACCGAGAGTACATCAGTGCCAGGAAGCATCCGCCACTGAACAGACACCGACAGAAGATACAGGGCCCGAGCCAAGTAGCTTTATTGTTTACGCTAAACGATAAGTACAAAATGTATGGCAATGACTATACCTGCGGAAAAGTCATGTGACCTCCCTAATGTCACTGCCATACATTTTGTACAAAGCGTTCGGCTTCGGTTTTGTATAAACGCTAACAGAAAAGCCGCTTGGCTAGGACCCACGGTGTGGTCAGTGGGCGAGGTGATGTATGTTCATGTGCTTCTCTACGAACACTGATACGCCACACGTACTGTTATGTAGGTGGCAGACCGTACCAGTATCCTCTATGACCCTTCCTCGCTACCACCACTGTTAAACAAAGGAGGCTCGCAACATTCTTGATTGTAATGCGACTATAATATTGTGTACAACAGTGTGTGTAATATTGTATACGACAGTAAGGCCTTGGGGCAGCCAAGAAGTGCCTCGAAAAATGTTTCAATCAGTCGAAAAATAATATTTTCACAGTTTTTCAATTTCAAGCCAAACAAAATGCATTTAACGAGCAGAATTAAACGAATACCTAGTTCGTTTTGCGTATTCCCATAATAATTGATTTCAGCCAATCGATGAGAGTGAGTGTTCTGTAACTCCCCCGAGGCGCGCTCGCTGCCATCGCTCATATAAATCGCTTCACTTCGCCGCTTTGTCGTCGAACTCGCTTACTGCTAAATGTATTCACTGCTAGGGCAAAGCGCTTGTCGAGGGCTTGCGACGGTTCATCGCTCACGCTGAACGACCAGTAATATGTGAAGTTGCCACCAAAGCGGCGATGGTTATCGTTGCGGCATTTTATTAAACTTCGTCAAAGCATTGATTATGAATGTTCCACAATAAGCTTGAGATCAAAACAGATCTTTACTTCATCTAGCGTCGTTAGTAAAGCAGATTGTCAGCAAATGAGGAAAATTGATAATATTTAACTTTCTCGTTTGTAGCAGAATTCTGAACACTATTTTTGGATAAGTAAACATAAATTAATTGATTTGATCCTGTTTCCGTGGAAGTTAGCCACAGCTGGATTCTTTAATTGAATTAGCAAGTTACCAGGGGCAGGGGGCGTCAACCCCTCTTGCGCCCTCGTCGGGTAACTACCTATATGATTTGATTTAAACTATATAACGACTTAAAAGGTCGGTAGTGTTATGTAATGAACCCGGCGCTGTGTACGATACGGAGTGTAGTGACGATTTTGATGAATTAAATACTAAATGTTACTCCAAGATAATCTACCTAATGCTTCTATTTTCAATCGACTTCAAAAAGAAGGAGGTATACAATTCGCCTGTATTTTTTGTATGTAAAACAAACATACAAATAAAACGCGATATCTTCGCCAGTTACGAACCGATTTCGATTATTCCCGATGTCCACCACTTGTCTGGCCACCACTGGGGGACAGCGAGACAACTTTAAAACATTATTCTCGTTGTCCACCACTGGGGGACAGCGTCACAACTTTTGCCTCCGCAGCCGGCAGCGGCTCCCAAAAATAACGCCGTTGGGAACCGGCGTAGCCTTGGAGTAGCAGTGATACCAGACGAAAATAATTGCAAACTACCGTAGCAGCAGATTAATGTTGCCGTGTTTTAAGTTGAATTATTTACCTTAGACTTTTAAATAACAGTGTCAATGTAAAACAAAATACTACTTTTTTGGACTTACAAGGGGGAGGGAGGTGGTCGACGGAGCCCCGCTACGCGGGGCTTCTATTTCTGTCTGCAAGGTTAAAAGTAACCTAACACGAAGCGGTTGACGGAGGCTTCGTTCGCTCGCTTTGCTCGCTCACTGAAGCCCCCGTCAACCCCTTCGAACCTAAATTGTCCGTGTCGGGGTGTTCAAGTTCCCGAGCTCGCTTCGCTCGCTCTTGGACCCTAATTTACAAAGTTGTGACGCTGTCCCCCAGTGGTGGACAGCGAGAATAATGTTTTAAAGTTGTCTCGCTGTCCCCCAGTGGTGGCCAGACAAGTGGTGGACATCGGGAATAATCAACCGATTTTAATGATTATTTTTTCATTTGGTCGAGGATTCTTGCACAGTGGCCCTATTTAAATAGTATTAACTTTGGCTGATTGGTTTATTAACCAGCTTCAATATACCGTATTTAGTTCAGTTTGTACGCGGTGATAGCGTTGCTGATAAGAATCTAATCCTGTAAAAGAATTTTCCTCCTATGTATTGGCTGCGTCCTAAAGAAAGGCGCGTGCTTCTGCTCATTCTTTCAATACAACCCCTTAGTTTCCCGCCATGACCCCGTGCGGTGGGGAGGGGGTCCCCCCACAGAGCTCTATCAACAATAGCAATACATCACTTAGGTAAACAGTTGCTAACGCTTTGACGCCGACTGTCAATACAGCCGCTACATTAGTTAACTCCACGGTTTGTGTAACTCTGTGGTTTTATTAAATTAGCGGCAAGCTTTGTGATCAGCCCTAAGTTGTGCGTTAATCGCGTTAAACAGCGCTCGCTCGATCGCTGCGCGCCACATAATGTGGTGTTGTATAATGTACGTATTGTATATCGGCATGTGTTGTTTGACAGAGCTCCGCAGTTAATTGGTTCAGCTCGTAATTGGACGTGTTCCAATTATGTTTACTAAATTAATTCTCCATCACAATCGACTGATTGGAATCGGTCTGTTGCGCAGGCCGCAGCTCTCACGTCACGTCGAGGCATGCGGCTCACTACCGAAATGGTAAACGGTTTTAAATATACATTTTTTAGTCTCAATAAACCCGCGCTCCCTGGCCAGGTCAACGATGTGATTTATTTCGGTTGTTCAAGTAGACGAGAGTGCTCCGGGTAATGGTTCATATTTGCATATTATTCACAAATCTGTTGAAGAGGGTGGCGCTGGCGCTGACGCCGCGGCTCCATCCGACCTGAGCCCTAAGTCTACTATTGCAATTGTCATAATCGTATCAGAATGGTCTCATAATGTCGTCGTTATTGTTGGTTTTGACCAATGATCAAAGTGGTAGTCTTACTCTAAGCCAATGACTAAAGGTTTTGACTTATAGGTTTTGAAAGTTATGATGTCCATTCTTACACAATTGCAATAGCAGACTTGGGGCCCTGACGAAAATAACGTAGGTAATGTGCGGAGTGCCATGGGTGTCGTTTTCATGGTTTTTGGGGCTTTGATCCCGAAAATGAACTGAATTTTCAAATCCAAGATGGCGGCGCTTAAAAATGAGAGATTTTTGTTATTTGTAGATTTATTATTTTTGCGCATAATGCAAATATCGAAAATGGGATGGATTCTTTAATTCAAAATGGCAACCATCAAGAATGAAATTTTAATTGTCTTATTAGAATGATCGTACAAGTCATGTAACAATCATCATGGATACGTTTTTATTGTTTGAGGGTATTCATGACAACACTAAACCGTGCCAATGTATCACCTAGTAGCAGTCCTCCCCAAACTGCTACAAACTTTAAGGCGCTTCCCTGAGCAAATGACCTTGAGCATTCGCTTCCTCTTTGCCGCACCTCACCTCTACAATACTTCGCGAAAACACTACTAGCGCCATCTGGCGAACAACTTACGAATACATGTAAAAATCATAGACCTTAGAATGCACAGACACGGCATTCAATAAAAAAAATATTTACAAGTAAGAAACGTGTATTTAGTGCGCATAAATAATTTTGGTCATGAATCCAACGACTATACTTACGTCCATCAATACTTTCAACCTTTTCAAGTATTCATGGTACAGTCACGTGCAAAAATATGTACCTACTTACAGTTAGCAAGATTGAATATCGATTTTTTCGTAGAATATCAATTGTTGAAATATGATTATAATTCACTGACGTGACTGTACAGTCAAGAGCAAAAAGATGTATACACTTAGTGCAATTCAACAACGATCTTCTTCTAATCTAAAGTAATTATTTAATTTGTTGAATTATGAGTGCATAAATAGTCTCAGAACATGTATTATCATTATGAATTATATTTCAACAATCAATGTATACAGTTAGCAATCAATCTTGCTAACTGTATACATCTTTTTGCTAGTGACTGTACATACTCGATCACTACATCCTACTAATATTATAAACGTGAAAGTTTGTGAGGATGCTAAGATGTATGGATGTTTGTTACTCTTTCACGCAAAAACTACTGAACGGATATTGATGAAACTTTACAGTAATATAGCTTATACATCAGAATAACACATAAGCTACTTTTTATCCCCAAAACGCGGGCGAAGCCGCGGGCGGCAGCTAGTAGTATATAAAACAAAGTCGCTTCCCGTTGCCTGTCTGTCTCTATGTATTCTTAAATCTTTAAAATTACGCAACGGATTTTGATGAGGTTTTTTTTAATAGATAGAGTGATTCAAGAAGAACGTTTATATGTACAATACATCCCGAAAAACGCGGGCGAGGCCGCGGGCGGAAGCTAGTACTTAATAAACATTGTGCGGCTTTTACTTTTCCGATTAAACGTGATTAACCTGACAGTGATAAAAGTAGGAAAGTCAATTTTATTATCATTCATTATTTTAAAGAAGGCAATTAAAAAATCTACTAAGTAATCTAAAATCAAAAAATCTACTAACTTTAAAGTTTAAAATAAGAAATTATCAATTCCAGTTTAATCTCAAATCGGATTTTATGCTTATTACCAATGATCGGTGTAGGTCGATTGATTTTACGTACTTGCATCATGAATAGTCATAAAAATCATAACATGGATAAGCCTTTTTTCCGGGATTTCATTTTGGTACTTACTGGATTGAATCAAATATTGTGAATGTAAATATTTTTAAACGAAAATATTTGAATTTTATAGAATGCGATAGTTAAACGTTTAAAATTCTTTTTTTTCTTATTTGTAGTTTTTAAACTTTCGCGAATTGTACACATGTTTTTTTAATTATATCGGGACTTTTCGCGCTCAAACATCAAAATATCTATATTTTGACTAACCTCGGCGTTTCGATCAAGTTGCATTGACCGTGGTCACGAGAAGACTAACTTTTTCTTATTTATTAAGTAATAAAGTGAATCTTACTTTTATGCGTCCATTCTTCATCCTACACATAACAATATTTGAAATTATTTAAAAAATCTTAATTATTACAAAATCCCGGAATTCCGGAGGCATATCCATATTAATATATACGTGCCAGTTCATTGACCCCAAATCAATCTATCTACTCCGATCATTGCTTATTACTTACGCCTTCTTGTTACATATGGTGACATCGTCCTCGTCCAACTGATAAATGGGGTTAAACGAAAAAAAACCGGCCAACCAACCGCGAGTCGTACTCGCGCGCCGAGGGTTCCGTATCGGTTTTGAACGTATAAAGTGAAAAATTCCGGACCGCATAACTAAGTTTGTTTGTGAAGGAATTTTGATGATTTTGAAAAAAATGTACTAGTTAGGAACATCGTTTTATTTTTGGTGCCATATTTGGGTCAATTCCTATCAACCCTAATTATTTCAGATTTTTCGCCCTGCAAACTTCGGAGATAAGGGGGGGGAATGGTATTTTTTTGGACATTTTTCATCATATGTCGAAAACTGTGAGACATAAAATAAAATAAAAATATATTTTGAAATGTGCAGATCAAGCCCTTTCATACGATATGTCACTTGACCTAGTAACCCCAATTTAAAATTTTGGACCCCCACTCTGGCCCCTTTTGCAATTAAAATAAAAATATTTTTAGATTTTTTTCATTTGCAATAAAGTCGAATAAGCATTATTTATAACTGTTCCAAATTTCAAGTCGATAGGATAAGTAGTTGCTGAAATAAGCAGGTGTGACAGACAGACAGACAGACAGATGAAGTCGCACCATAAGGGTTCCTTTTTTACCATTTTGGTACGGAACCCTAAAAAACAAGTTTGTTTTTATTCATATTCTTTCTTTATTTCTAAACAATTACCTATATTTATTTATACATAATTATAAAGGCAATCTACTGAAACAATTGAAAATCAATTGTGTCTGGAAATTATGGCCCTCTCTGGCTTTCACCGTATCGTATCTCCCTCATATAGGACTGGTAATACAAGCTGCATACCTAACCTTTCGGAAAAGCATGTGACGAAAAGACAATCATTTATTGATGAAACGGTTTCAAATTATCGTAATCGACGATTATTGGCAATAAGCGATTAATCGTAATCGTAAAATAAACGTAAAGTGGCTGACGTCAATTTTTCTTCTTCTTGTTATTTTTTCATGATTGCCTTTTTCAGCCTCACAAGATATTTGTAACTGCAAAAAAAGAAAACTATGTATAATAAATCAGTAATATCGCGTTATGTATGATTGAGACTAAATAAAGGTTCCTACAAATGGAAGTAGATAAGGAGGTAATTATTAAAATCGTAATTATATCTACCTACTTAGTACTTATTTATTCCTAGTCACAATACCTGCTAAGGCATTGTGATTAGATTATACTGAGTAGGCGTTAGTATCTACTGATCTACTTAGTACTAATACCTACTTAGTACTAGTAGCAGGTGCGGTCCCAGGATGGGGGGTCACGGGGGACATGACCCCCCCAAAAATCGTACAAAAATGCGCCAAACACGGTAATACACGGTATAGCACGTCGGCATTAATCGGTATGACCCCCCCTAAAGCCTTCAGCTGCGGTATGACCCCCCCAAAATCGTCAGCTGCGACCGCGCCTGACTAGTAGTAATAGAAGAAGTCAGGAAGTTGGCGGTGTAACACCCCCGTGCCTTGGAAAGCAAGTAAAGCCGTGAGTCACATCTCCCTCCGGTCGTGTTGCCGTCCCACTGGACCATGAGATTGAAGAAATAGAGTGCATCTGTATTTACGCACACACACACATAAGTGTGTGCGTAAATACAGATACACTCTATTTCTTTTTTTGTTTTGTAAATCTATTATTTGTAACCAAAAAATAAATAAACAAACCTCTACATCTTCAACAATATCAGTTGAATGAAGACAGGCATCCTGTAACTCTATGGTTTCTTGACTGAAGTCGTTTACTGGTATATCGCCAAGGTTCGTATTTAGCCTGCAATAAAGAATTCATTATAATTATTAGATCTTGCATAGAAACAAAACTAAATTACCTAATTATAATAAAAAAATAAGTAAAGTCACGAGTAAAAAGATGTATAAAGTTTGCAAGATTGAATATCGATTTTTTCGTATCATTTGTTGAAATACGATTATAATAATGGTATCTACTACAAGCAATCTGATTTCTCGTAGGTTAGTACTTAAAAAAGTCATTCTTTTCATAAAAATAAATCTGATAAATATAAAAAGAAAACTGATTTTTCAACCCTGATTTGTAACATAATTTTGATCTCTACTAAAAATATATTTTATTTATCGAACAATTTTGTTGCAGTCTGTACAAAAAGTAGATGTGTATAGGTATCTATAATGTACCTACCTGTGACGAGCTTACACAAAAACATTATTAAATAAAAGTACCTGTGACCATTTTACATTCAATGTATGGAGTTTTAAAAACTGTATCGATAATACACTGTGATAAAACTACTAAACCCTATTTATGCACTCATAATTTAACAAATTTAATAAATACTTTAGAAGAAGATCGTTGTAAAATTTCACTAAGTGTATACATCTTTTTGCTCGTGACTGTACAAATTTTAGCTGTACATTTGAAAATGTCCATAATTATTTACATGGTAACTACAAAAAATATCACATCATAAATAAGTATTTCATAAGTTTTGTCTGCAATTTCATAACTCTATGGACTCAATTGAATTTAGAATTTGTTTGTATTACAAGAGTCGAATATCTATCTACCTATACTATACTATTAAAATTGTAAGAACCGTGTCTGTACATTGAAGATATTCCAGAAAAAACAATTGGGATAGAGTAGGTACTGGAACGTCACCATACCTACCCAAAATGATTTTTTTTTGGGATTTTTGGCTGTTTGTCTGTCTGTGCGCGCATCACGCAAAAAGTACTAAACGTATTTTGATGTCATTTTCGCAGTTCGATAGCTTGATGTCCAACTAAAAATCTAAGCCACGTTTCATCTAATTCGTGTGGGATGAACCAGATACAGCTTGACCTCTTGGTGGTACTAGCCACCCTACACTACGGAGGTCATCACTTCACTGTAGTCCACGCGGACGGAGTCGCAGGCAAAAGTCTAGTATTCACATAAATCTGAGATAGATAGGTAGGTACTTACCCATTATCATTTTCGGTTATTGGTAAACTTGAATAATTATTCCTGTCATCAAATGCGCTTTTAGGTATTTTTCTTTCCTTGCTGAAATAAATAAAAAGACACTATAAGTAGATAATTCTAATTATGTACCTAATTAAGAAGTTTACGAAGTTCAAGTAGGTACTATCAGGCGCGGTCCCAGGGGGGGGGGTCATGGGGGTCATGACCCCCCCAAAATCGTATAAAAATGCGCCAAACACGGTAATTCACGGTAGGTACCTATAGCACGTCGGCATCAATCGGTATGACCCCCCCCCCAAAGTCTTCGGCTACGGTATGAACCCCCCCCAAAATCGTTGGCTACGACCGCGCCTGGGTACTATGCGATCAAAATAAGAAATTTGGTAAATCAAAGACTCAGATAAATATAGGTAGTGAAAAAAAAAACATTATTGATTAGCAAATTAATTTTCTATGTAAGACTACAAGTTCGAGGTCACTGACGTTCCTATCCTTATCGCGATCGTATAATACCTACCTACTAGGTAAACTTTGCTTATAGCATCAAATTAGTAGGTACTTACATAATTTCATTCATCTTTATGGCTTGTTGACGTCGTTGCCATTTATTCTTCTTGTATTTTGGCATTTTCACTACTAACTAAACCGACAATTAGGTATGTACACAAAATTATAATGTTATCACTAGGTATTTACACTAAAAATAAAAAAAACAAAGCGTCTTTTCGCAGTAGTGTCTTTTCACTGTAGCGGTTGGTACCTACTTGATAATAAAATACGTCTTCAAAATACACAAATCAAACACGGTGAACAACAAGAGCGACACAGCCCTCTCGTACGATAGCATGCAGCCTGGGCCTCTCGCAGTTGGCTTCTAACAGCCGTCACTGCTTAACCGGTCATCTGGTGAGGACTTACAAATGCCTCCAGCCAGGCTTAAAACTAAATAAAAACTACAAACTAAGCGACCACACGCTAAGGGCACCCCCTATTGGGGTACGGACCTCGGCTTAGGGCGTCGCTGGGGGGAGGACAACTAGAGGGAGGGGCTACTAGCTGGAACGGATTAATATGATTTAGGGACATATTTAAATCTACAGGCTCAGCGCGGGCTGGCTCGAGCAAGGGTCGGTTAGGGGACTGAGTCATACGCGGCGGCGGACTCGGATCATGATGGGGACGTCGCGACGGGCCTCGTCGGCGAGGTCGGAATGGCGCCGGTCTGTGTTTGTACCTACGCAAAGTGCTGGTCTCCCTGCTGCTCTCTTGCAGTAAGGTGATAGCATCATCGGGAGTATTTAAAGCATGCCTCGGGCGGCGAATTTTGCTAATCTGAGAGGGGGTGTATCGGGCGGCCGATACCACCAGAGGATTCGGGTGGTTCGGGGCAGAGTCAAAGAAGCGCTTGGAGGCGCGTTTCAAGCACTGCTGGATGGTGGGCAGTTTTAAGTCTAAGTGCAGGCGATCATTACGAACGTACCAGGGAGCTCCCGTGGCCTTTCGCATGAACCTGTTTTGGATGATTTGCATCCTATGGATTCGAGATGCCTTGACGTGTGCGAACACAGCGCCAGCATAGGTCATGATAGGGCGTATGCAAGTCACGTAAATGCGCACTTTGTACTTAAGTGCCAACTTGCTACGTGCATTAAGGATGGAGTGGAGGCGACCGAGAGCGAAGGCGGCGCGAGAGCGGACCGTCCTTATGTGCTCGATAAAGTTCAATCTCCTATCGAGGATGATGCCCAGGTATTTGGCTTGCCTATCCCAAGGGATCGGCTTGCCGAACATGGTGATCGGGGAGGGGTTATCAGGAGGAGTGCGCGGTTTGGAAAACAAAACCGCCTGGCTCTTATCGGGGTTTACTTCGATTCTCCATTTCCGAAACCAATCGCCTAGGGCGTTGACCGCGGTCTGTAGATTTCGAGCTATGCTATTGGGGCTGATGCCTGAGTAATAGATGGCCGTGTCGTCAGCAAATAAAGCCAACTGGGCCTTTCCCTTTTTGGGAATGTCACTTGTGTACAGCGTGAACAGGAGGGGGGACAGCACGGAGCCTTGAGGGACTCCGGCTTTTATGGGATGAGGGGAGGAGAGAGCGCCTCCCTCGATGCGATAGCGGAAGGTGCGATTCGACAAAAAGTCTCGGATGATGTGCACGAGACGATCTGGCACTCCGAGTTCGTACAGCTTGTATAATAAGCCGTTGTGCCAGACTTTGTCGAAGGCTTTTGCCACATCGAAAAATACTATGCCCGTCATCGTTCCATATGTGAAGCCGTGGCTTACATGTTCAACAATACGGTGGACTTGATGAATACAAGAGTGTCTGGGTCGAAACCCAAACTGCTCGTCAGGAAGGAGACTCTTGGATTCTACGTAATCCTTGAGTCTTTTGTAAATTAGCCTCTCGTAGATCTTCCCGAAAACCTTGAGGAGGCTAATGGGGCGATAGCTAGAGGGTTCGGATTTGGGCTTACCGGGTTTATGGATGCCTATAACTATGGCGTCTTTCCACGCTTGTGGAAATATATTATTGCTTAATGCACCATTGAAGATGGCGGTCATTAGCAGTATGAGGTGGGGACGCCCGCACCCCTGCGCACGTCCCTTTATCATAGAATTCCTTAGAATTTTGGAATTATTTTAATTAAAAAGATCTTTTTAAATAAAATAAAACGTTCAGTATTTAGATTATTAAATTATCTATCCATTAGTGTAATCCTCAAATTTTAGAACATTACCGTTTATCAAGAGATGCATGCAATCAATAATTTTAGTCATTTTTTGAAAAGGAGATTTTGAATGTAATTATAACACTTAAAAATAAATTAAAACACACAATGTGATGATAGGATATCAAACATTAATACTGTGCTTTTAGATGTAGTTTATATCTCATAATTAATGAGTATATAGACTCTGAATATCGCAGAAAAACGCACTATTGCGAGGTTTTGATCGGGGTAGCGCCTTAAGGCGCTATAGGTCCAGCGAAATATTTTACGTGCGGGGGTGAAGAACACGATGCGGCGCGCGCGCCCGCGGGCTACGGGGTGGCGCGTTGACGAGATCTCTTGCGGCGGGCTGAGCGCGACGCTATTACTTTTAGTGGAAATTGGCGCGCACATAGTGTAATTAAAGTACCTAGTTGTCAAACTTTATTAGGTACCTACTTTTGGTACAAGTTAGTTTAGCGAATTAAGTCAATTTATTTTTTGTGGTGGTTATTTGGAAAAACTAGGTAGGCAATACCTACCTAGTTTTTCCAAATAACCACCTATTCCGATTTCTAAAAGGTTAGTACATACTATGTACTAACCTTTTAGAAATCGGAATAGGTAGCGTTATAAAATAAATAAATAAAAAAGTTTCTAGAACAAAAACTGTCTAAATTTCTAACTTAGCAAAGTTACAATATCCAATTGCCTATAACATAGCCTATTTCTTATCGGATCTGCAATATTCTTGTTAGATACATGTTTCTAGACTACCACACGTCTAGTAAGACACAATTTATCATCCTAACTTACACACAGAAATAGGTATCGCATTTTCAAACACATATCGATCTATATTATAGGCACAATATCCATGAAATTCAGAGTCTTTACACAACATTATGTCCTAGCCTTCCTACCGAACCTAAATACATGACTAGATTCTATATAACACATTACAACAATCCTACAAATGCAATTTTATGTACATAACACTTATTCTCAAATTATAGCTTTCCTATCGTCGAGAGGTATAACTGCTTATGTACATCTTATGTAAACAACATTCCTACACTATAAAACCATGATGTACACAAAACCTCGATTATGGTTACAAAGGTATTCACGACTTTACATAAAAAACATGAAATCTTATTCCTACACAATAGGCTATTTGACTCATTTTGGGAAATGGTTTATATTAAATCTTCATTATATTATAAGCACACTACATTGATATTTCAAGGAGATCTACTGTATTTATCAATAAAAATCAGTGATTAAGTATAAATTTCCAAAACCGCTCCAAAAACGCTGTTTCTGACAGAAGTGACGTAACACGCTAGTAAAGTAGAAATGAAACATGAAATGTTTTTTTAATTATGCCAAATTGCCAACCCCCTTTCCCGCTTTTTTCCAAAGTCAGCGCCGGCTGCCAATTTAGCAACCGGTGCCGGCTGCAAATTCAGGTCACGGCGGCGGTCGCGGAGTCACTTCCAAAATTTTAAGGTTAGATTTCGTATTGTTGTTATGATTACTAAAGTTTATGGGCTTTTTGGTAAGCAATACATGTAGGTACCTAAGTATTTGAATTGAATTTTAGTTAAACAAACAAATTCAGCATATTTTTATTGTGAAACATGACCATTGATTAAGAAAGAACTTGTTTTATTGTATATCTAAAACCAAAACTTTAGCCAGGTCCCAGGTATTTTTGTATAAATAGTTATGATTTTAGAGTAAAATTAATCAGGCATTGGGGTAAAATGAAAATCTAGCTTGGCAACACTGGAGTAAGCAATGTAAGCATAAGTATATATGTATGTATATATGTAGTCTTTGAGCATAAGCACGGCTTTGACAGATGTAGTTTGCGTTTTATGTTTTTGGGTGCTTTAATCGATCTTTGAGCTATTTCTGAAGCTGTTTTCATAGAAATCTTCTATATAGTCATCTAGTGGCATAAATATTTATATCGAATCACAAAATGGAGTCAAATTTTGTGCAAGCTGATAACAACAACCAACCTAAGATAGACGCATTGCACTTTGCTTTAAGAATAACGCTGATTATTATGCTGCGGAACTTAAAAATGTAAAAACAGCTGTGTAAGTACCTACCTACCACATATTTATTTACAAATCTTTTATATAATCATTCAGAAGTTTTGTGAAATCTCATTTTAGGTTATGTTGATAAAAACTCAGAAACATTACCTATAAATTCTTTTGTGTCTGATGATCATGATGGACTGCTTAAAGACGTATGTGTACATTGTGGAACTACACACCATTTATACGCCACTATAGCCGATAAAAATGAATTATTGATGAAATTAATTTCAGCTGCACCATCTGTCTTTTGACAAAGCTCGTTTACTAGCGTGTTACGTCACTTCTGTCAGAAACAGCGTTTTTGGAGCGGTTTTGGAAATTTATACTTAATCACTGATTTTTATTGATAAATACAGTAGATCTCCTTGAAATATCAATGTAGTGTGCTTATAATATAATGAAGATTTAATATAAACCATTTCCCAAAATGAGTCAAATAGCCTATTGTGTAGGAATAAGATTTCATGTTTTTTATGTAAAGTCGTGAATACCTTTGTAACCATAATCGAGGTTTTGTGTACATCGTGGTTTTATAGTGTAGGAATGTTGTTTACATAAGATGTACATAAGCAGTTATACCTCTTACGAAAGCTATAATTTGAGAATAAGTGTTATGTACATAAAATTGCATTTGTAGGATTGTTGTAATGTGTTATATAGAATCTAGTCATGTATTTAGGTTCGGTAGGAAGGCTAGGACATAATGTTGTGTAAAGACTCTGAATTTCATGGATATTGTGCCTATAATATAGATCGATATGTGTTTGAAAATGCGATATTTCTGTGTGTAAGTTAGGATGATAAATTGTGTCTTACTAGACGTGTGGTAGTCTAGAAACATGTATCTAACAAGAATATTGCAGATCCGATAAGAAATAGGCTATGTTATAGGCAATTGGATATTTTAACTTTGCTAAGTTAGAAATTTAGACAGTTTTTGTTCTAGAAACTTTTTTATGTGACTAGGTAGGTCCATGGGAGTTGTACCATTGGATAGGTAGGATTTTCCGCAAATTATGATGTGTAATTTATGGTTGGATATTTAAATAAAGTAGATTAGAAGGGCTCACACGTAGTGAAAACGAAAGTGAATTAGGATTCAAAAACACGGCTCTATGTGAGGTAAAGTAATTAGGTTATATAAGAAACGCGTGCTCTCCGAGGCACGGAGGGGTCTCGATGTGTAAATAACGGTCACCCATCCAAGGACTGACTGCGGCAAGCGCAGCTTAACCTCGCAGATCGATCGATTAGCGCGGCCGTCATTTAGCCACGAGCTTTTTTTTAATAAATTATGATTATAATAATAAAATGCGAAATCCTAATCAAAGAAGAAAATTATATGAATTAATAATTTTAATATTATATTAATATTAATATAATTTTCTTCATATTGGTGGCATTCAAACGTCTATGCTTCGGGACTTCCCGGATAACGTCTGATTTAAACATTTATCTACGAATTATTTATTTATAATACAAGAGTGTAAGCAAGCATATTCTTTATTATTTGAGACGTATAAGATTTAGTTTGAATAGGATTTCGCATTTTATTATTATAATCATAATTTATTTATCTATATTATTTATTTATTTATTATCTAAAATGATGTACCTATCTATTGTATCTTTTGTTTGACGGATTCTACTGACGGAAAAATATTTAATCATGACGAATTTTTGACGGAAAATACCAACCTGCTTAGCGGAATTTTGAAATTGTAATTGGCAACACTGTTAGGATGTGAGCGTACCTACGTTTATCAGTCAATAGGTGGTCAATAGCGCTATTTGCCCAAATATGTGCTAAAACCTAACCTTAATTGTATAAAAAATATTATATTAATGATATTATTACGTTTGTTAGTCATTTTCACAAAGAATTATTGAAAATAATCATTTCGTGAGTGGCGAAAAATTTGGCACACGTCCTACTCCGGTGAGGTCTGAGACCGGACTGAAGCAGTCGTGCGCACGTTCTTAAGCCGGCCATTGACGATCAATCCAAACATAAAACTGCGGCATAAAACTAGGGCGTCACTCCAAATGGTTTTAGATGGTTTTAGATTTGCCCATTCACTGGCGTCACTCCGGCTCTTCATTTTTCGATCGGCCGTCGGGCAAAGCTGACGAAAAGTGCACTACCTTTTATTTGTGTCGAAAAAAAATGAATTCTGATTCTGAAGAAGAAACATTAATTAATTTTTATCGTTCACTCTCCATAAACATTCTGAATTTTGGTACTTTTCTATAAATTCTATCATTACGGCACGGTCTGCACGTCCAGTTGATACAGACGCCGCCATTTTAAATTAAAACTAGATGCCATAGACTAATAAATATACTCTAGATGCCACAGATTAGAGAGTGCTAAATGCACAACACGCTCAGTCACCGCGATCGCAGCGAGCGATTCGAGCGAACTGAAGCCTTGGAATGACGATCGTGCATTGACGGTCAGTTTGACGCGACGCGCCGCTTGGATTTATGGTAGTCACAGAAAATTTCCGTGGCGCGTCGTCAGTTAAAACTCTGGAGTGATGATTCGCCATTGACGGTCAAATTTTGGAGTGACGCCCTAGTTTTATGCCGCAGTTTTATGTTTGGACTGATCGTCAATGGCCGGCTTTAGGAACGTTTTTTGGGTATAAAAAATTATCTAAAATTGCCGTTTTAATTTTTATACAATTTTATTAATGAATTCACTAACTCAATTATTAAATAATATGTTAAAAAAATTTCAAAAATTAAAACGTAAGAAATAAGTCTAAAAAATGAAATATTCGTAATGAAAAAGTATCTTCGAGAGGTATCTTTGGATTTTTTTTCTATCGAGTGAAGTTATTCATATCGTGTATTGAATTAATGATTTCACTAGCTAATATGCTTAAGTATACCATATATTTTTTTCTGGGTGGAAACTGTAAGAAATCTTATAAAAAAATGAAAAATTCTAGAGCTCATTCTAGCGTTTTGTGAACCCATAGCGCCTTAATGTAGGTAGGTAGGTACCTCTGAATATTCACTCAATTGTTAGGCGCGGACCATATTAGTTACTACCTCTGATTGGATGTGCTGAAACCATTGCATTGCCAGTATCTCCACTGTCCTAATCCCAACGATAACGAAAACAGGGACGTTTATGTAAAAATTACGACCATTTCGTGCCGAACAGAAAACAAATATAATAGGTATGTAACTATGTAGGTACTTAATAATTAATTGTCAGGCGCTGTATAATTTTAAAAGTTTAATTATGAACTATAGTGGATAACAATAAATTGGTGATAATAGATGGTTTGTTAGTAATTGTTTCCCGTGTGCGGTGGTGTACGAGTAGGTACGTCAAGTAGAGCACATCTCAAACTTCACAACAAGGATTGTTCTTTAGAGAGGTCTATCCACCGCCGCCGGAGCAATTCACGAGGTTTTTCATTTCCACATCCGACATCAAGAACAAAAGTTAAAAGAAAACATAATGTATTGTTGTCCGGGGCGCGGCTTACAAAGCTGCTTCAGATTGGGCCCCGCCACACCGCGCGCCGCCGCCGCCTCCGGCCGGCTAATGAAAACAAAGTGGACGAAATGTTTTAATTAATTGCACTTTTTGTTTCTTGTTGACAATGCTGTAATTAATACGCGTCTCTCGGAGCAGGATTACCAAGCTACTGTCGTTCATGCTCGCCGGGATGATACCTTTTCGTGGGTGTGTAATGTCCGTGGGTTTTTAATGTCTGAGTTCATTTGCGATTTTAGGTCTTGATATATATCGGAATTCCGTTATTAATATCGGAGTTAGGTTTGAATAAAAATTTGAATTTCATAGAATAAAACCGGCCAAGTGCGTGTCGGACCTCGCACACTATAGGGTTCTACAGCACATGTATTTCATAATTATGAAATACTAGGTTCCGCCCGCTGCTTCGCCCGCGTTTTTCGGGATAAAAGGTCAAGCCTATGTGTTATTCCAGACTATAATCTATCTGTGTGCCAAATTTCATTCAAATCCGTCCGGCTGTTTTAGCGTGAAGAAGTAACAAACACACACACAAACTTTCGCATTTATAATATTAGTGTGATAAAGTTATTTTTGCGGTTGGTTAACTCAAAAACTCAAAACCGAATATCTCAAAAAGTACACAACATAATTATCTTATTCAAAAACCAATTTTCGTTAGAAGTGTTTCTAATCTAACCTATTTTTAGGGTTCCGTACCAAAATAGTAAAAAAGGAACCCTTATGGTGCGACTTCATCTGTCTGTCTGTCTGTCTGTCACACCTGGTTATTTCAGTAACTCCTAATGCTATCAACTTGAAATTTGGAACAGTTGTAAAAAATGCTTGTCCAACTTTATTGCAAATGAAAAAAAATATTTTTACTTTCATTGCAAAAGGGGCCGGAGTGGGTGTCCAAAATTTCAAAATGGGGTTACTAGATCAAGTGACATATCATATGAAAAGGCTTAATCTGCACATTTCAAAATATATTTTCATTTAATTTTATGTTTCACAGTTTTCGACATATGATAAAAAATGACTGAAAAAATACCATTCCCCCCGTTAACTCCGAGGTTTGCGGAGCGAAAAATCTGAAATAATTAGACTTGATAGAAATTTACCCAAATATTGCACCAAAAATAAAGCGATGTTCCTTACTAGTACAGTTTTTTCAAAATCATCAAAATTCCTTCACAAACGAACTTAGTTATGCGGTCCGGTTTTTTTCACTTTATACGTCCAAAACCTCCTTTTTTTTTTGTGGTCGGTTAAAAATGATAGGGAACCCTCGGTGCGCGAGTACAACTCGCACTTGGCCGGTTTTATTTTTTTCAGTCGCGGGGGGGGGGGGGGGCGTATTGCGCGCTAACAGATACTAACAAATAGTTATGCAAATGTAACCGGCACCGGCGCGCGCCGCGTCGTCTGAGCACGCCTTATGAGTTCATACGTCGCGACTCGCGACTCAGCGCGACGCCACAGTTAATATAAAAGCTGTTCACTTCAATATGCGAAGCCTTTGTACCGCGCGCTGCAATTCAAAGAAGCTATTTTATAAATTGGCGTCCTAACTTAGTGCCACCGGAGACCCTTTCCAAGTTCTATCTCGCACTAGTTATAAATAGATCACAGTCTCAAAGTGAAAAACGTGCGACGGTGTGCTACTGCGTGTCTCCGAGTGAGCCAAATGTTGTTAATGTTATTAATACTTATTAAGTTACCTAAGAGTTAATAAATATTAGCAAATAACATTAATTAGTGAAAGTGTTGAAAATATTACAGCGATGGAGCGGTGGTGCGGCGCGGCGCATGTCCCCAATGCGCTAGTTCACTATCTTGATTTATCGGTGAACGTCTCTGGCGACTTAGCGCCAATTTTACCGATTGCAAGCCGAACTTGTTTAATAAAACGAAGTTCAAATTGATCGAGTTCACATATTGGTTTTGATCTCAATTCACGTGCGTCGGTTCAATTTCATCGACTACATTTTGATCACGTTTACTACATTCAAGTTTACGCCGATATCATCATAAGTTTTCATCATATGCAAGTGCTAATCTCATGCTTGGATTTCAAATAAAAAACCTAACCTCATAACTACCTAAAGCAATGCTTCCCGTTCCCAACACATAAAGACCGATGACAGCTCTCTCTTTTGAACGCGTTTAGCCCGCTAAACGTCGAGAATTGGGCGTTCAGAAGTTTAAACCGGTTCAAGCTTGAATTGCGTCCACTTTATGTTGGTAAAATCCAAATGGGAGGTCTGAACTCGATTAAGTGCGTAAACTGAGTTTAGTTAAAAGTGATCGCGTTCAATGTCATTGGTAAAATCAACCCTTAGTACCGACGTTCATAACTTACTTTTATGAGAGCTTCGCTTTAAACTTAATCAAACAGACGAGCTGCTGCATCAGATCTCGGCACAGCATCCGGTCTCCAGGAGCTCAAGATATATGTAGACAGAAAGTAGATTCATATAATGTATTTGATGATGAATGAAACTGTAATGTTGAATTAGCAAAAATCTAAATCAGACGATTAATGTACCTATATACTATACATTTTCTTCAAATTAGGGTAAAACTTAGCACTACCTACCTATTTAAACGTCGAGTTATATAAGACAGCCACGAGAACCAGTGTTTACCCGTGAAGAAAATAGTAAGGGCGCTTGTAGACGTCCGGACAACGGACCGATTTTTTACCGGATTCGCGGTGGTGTATGGTTTATAATGAATATGTGTATACGCACCGCGGATATTGGTCCGGCGAGCAATTTACGCCGGATTCATTATAAACCATACAATGGTAAAAAATCGGTCCGTTGTCCGGTGAAAAAAACCGGACAACGGACAAGCGCCCTAAAGCTGTAATAACTAAGTTTGTTTGTCGAGGAATTTTGATGATTTTGAAAAAACTGTACTAGTTAGGAACATTGTTTTATTTTTGGTGCAATATTTGGGTCAATTCCTATCAGCTCTAATTATTTCAGTTTTTTCGCTCCGCAAACTTCGGAGATAAGGGGGGGGGGGATGGTATTTTTTCAGACATTTTTCATGATATGTCGAAAACTGTGAGACATAAAATAAAATAAATATATATTTTGAAATGTGCAGATCAAGCCCTTTCATATGATATGTCACTTGACCTAGTAACCCCACTTTAAAATTTCGGACCCCACTCTGGCCCCTTTTGCAATGAAAATAAAAATATTTTTTGACATTTTTCATTTGCCATAAAGTTGAATAAGCATTCTTTATAACTGTTCCAAATTTCAAGTCGATAGCATAAGTAGTTGCTGAAATAAGCAGGTGTGACAGACAGACAGACGAAGTCGCACCATAAGGGTTCCTTTTTTACCATTTTGGTACGGAACCCTAATTAATCAAATCTTTTTATGAACGACCTGAACATGTTACATTACATTGCCACCTGACTGCTCCAGAAGGAATGTATGTCTTCACATTTTCGATCGATTGTGTAGTTTTCATTTTATAACCATTTTTGTGGAGCACTGCCATTTTTGTTGAAATGAATGGGCTTTTTGATGGGCTATTACTATGATACTATTCATTCTGAACACTCCAAGTTTTTGTTATGGTTAGCTAGACTCTTAAACTGATAAAATACACATAAATATGACCAACTCTGGCATATTTATAGCTACAACGTACAACAGAGCGTTGAATGAGTGTTAAGCTGCGCGCAATCCCAAGTGGGCGTACTTGATCATCATTAGCCCAGTACTCAGTCATATATTTAACTTATGTATTGAGCATGGTGTGTTTCCGACTAAACTTAAAAAATCCGTAGTGAAGCCACTTTTTAAGAAAAATAACAAGGAAGACATGGCATGTTATAGACCAATAGCACTTATTCCTATTTTCTCTAAAATATTAGAAAAAATTATCTATAATGCATTAAATACACACTTCGAGAAGTTCAATCTATTTGCGAAAGAACAAAAAGGCTTCAGAAAGAATAAGACAATTAATTTAGCAATTTATGACCTTTTAAAAACAGTTTATACCAATATTGATAAACGTGTTCCTGTCTCTGCAATGTTTATGGATATGACAAAAGCGTTCGATTATGTACACCATGGAACACTTTTAAATAAATTATATAGTTATGGAATAAGGGGTAACGTCCACAAACTTCTGGAATCTTATCTAAATGAAAGATATCAGGTAGTTGAAATAAATAATATTAATATTTCAAATAATACGGAACAAAACCATAGATCCATGCCCAAAAAAGTAATACATGGAGTGCCTCAAGGTAGTGTGTTAGGTCCTCTGTTATTTTTGACCTACATAAATGATCTGCCTAAAGTTTCACAGCATCCAATGATCCTTTTCGCTGATGATAGCACAGCTATATTTACTGGTCAAAATATTAATACTTTTGAAAACGAGATAAATTCCACTCTTTGTAATATAATTAACTGGCTGACAAATAATAATTTAATTATCAATTTAGAAAAAACTAAATTAATGAATTTTGGGCGTAATACTAAAAATAACAACATCAATATTAATCATAATGGGACGAAAATTGAACATGTCAACTGCGTTAAATTTCTAGGGCTTTCGATTGATAAGGATCTGTCTTGGCAAACGCACATAGACACAATATGCAATAAAATTAACCAGTACTCATATGCTTTATATAAATTATCAAAAATAGTTGATCAATCAGTTCTTTTGACCGCATACCATGCTTATGTCTCGGCGACACTGAGATATGCAGTCATTTATTGGGGCAATGCAACTAACAGGGATTTTGTGTTCAAAGCGCAAAAAAGATGTGTACGTGCGATGGTTGGTATCCGTGTTCCAGATTCATGTAAACCATATTTCAAAGAACTAAAAATATTGACCTTCCCTGCAATTTACATTTATGAAGTAGCTGTATTCATAAAAACAAATGAAAATCTATTTGGTAAACTCAAATCGAAAAGGCATATGTTAAAAATTTCTAATGAGCCACATAAAACGGCTCTATTTAACAAAAGCTTCTTTGGCATTGCATCAAAAATATACAACAAAATACCTAATGGCATTTTAGAAACTAAGGAACTTCCAGTATTTAAAAATAAATTACGAACATTTTTAATTGATAAAGCGTACTACACGATCCAAGATTTCCTGAATTGTTGACCTTTTGTTAGTTCCACTGTATTTTGACATGTATTAGTATTGACCATGTATTAGTTTCACTGTATTTGACATGCATTAGTACTGACCATGAGATAGTTTCACTGAAATTTTATAATGACTTACCATTTATAATAAATCTAAATTTTAATGCTATTTCCTACCTACATAATTATTGTATGCCTATAAGGCAGGACATATTGTTACTTTAATATATTTTTAAGACCTGTAATTTACATATGCCCACAATAAAGATACTTTGACCTTTGACCTTTGACCTTTGAACTGTGTTTTGATTAATCGTCATTTGTAAGTTTGTAAATAGTTTCAGTGTATACTTCTGATTTATCTTTATAATATGCTGGCTCATTGAGTGCCAACTACGGGTTTATACGTAGCAAACAAGGAATTTTCTTATTGTATCTGCTGCTTAAAAAAATCGCCTCACGTAATTAATGGACGCCCCTAATTAATCGAATAAGAGTATGTTACTTAACAAAGATGAATACATAAGCAACTGCCGTACGAGATACGTGTTTTTAACTTTTTCGATACCCTAGGTTTTTATCGTCGAGAAAAGATACTTAGGTACCTACTTGAAAAATGATTTTATGAATAACGCTATAACTATTTATTTTTTAACGATATTTCAACGCAGGAATACGCAATATAAAGGGAACTCCTAAATCGAGTTACTGGTTTACAAGTTAGCGCAGCCGACCTACGTGGGAGAACTTGTGCGTAATTGTATAGCGTGATAGTGGCGCGATGTTCCGGCGGTTGTGCTGCGTTTCATGTTTCACTTGACATTGTTTTGAAGCAGTTAGTGCACGCGACTAAATTCGCGCCGCGCCGGAACTCTTGAATGCGCGTTGAAAAAGCGCAAAAATGAGGGCTTAGCCTTGTGTTCGTCGAGTATGCCGCGGGAGCACGCGAGGGCGCGCTGGTAGCTCATCCGCTCGAGTGCAGGAGTAGGTACCTACTACCACGATACCACGAAGGAAACGCTTTTGTTTTGGCCATAAATTCTGTCACAGTCACAAGTTTACTTTCATATAAAATAATTGACGGAACGGGTTTCATAGATTAAAATATAAATTGGAAAAAAAATAACCATGAATCGACTTTAGATCAAAATTAAAGTTTAAAATAGGTGTATTACTACAAGATGGAAATTTATGCATACTGACGAGAGTGTACCACAGATTTAAAGTGAATTAATTGGAGGAATGTTATGTAGGGATAATAGAGCACGCCTAACGTAGGGATGTAGGGATAGGAGTTGTGTGGGGCGTGCAATATAATTATGATTTTAAAACTTTAGTAAGATAATTGTTTGTAGACAATATTCTAAAATAAATCCCGGACTGCGCGAGCTCGACTCACTCTTGACCGGTTTTGGTTTACAACGCAAACGGTACATTGGCATACGGGCAGCACTTGTATCATAAACTTGTACATTTAAGAGCCCATTATAATCTGTTTATTACTATTATGAGCTATGAGTTTTGCAATACTAATTATTTGATAAATATTCGACGCACAATCACTAAATAGAAGTAGGTACTTAAGTCGTATTACCTACATGTACACCTGCAGAGTTTGTTCTAATCAGTGGTGAGCAGTAGTGAGCAGTCGTGCGCCGGCGCCGCTGCCGCGCCCGCCGCCATGTGGCTCCGAGTGCTGGTCACGGTCATTATAAATAGTGTCAGTGAGTACTTCAATTAATATGTTTTATGTACCATTAATTTTATGGAGGCAATAATGCTTTTACAATATGTTAAAGGTAGGCATATTTATTTTAATGCTATGTACCTAAAGGTATCACAGGAAAATACCGTTATTTTGAGAATGACAAAGTAGGTACTTACCTACCTACGACAGAGAGGACGAAACAACATTTTTTAATCTATTATATAGGCAATCAAAACAATTACAATTGGATAGAGTACGATGGAAGTTGCTACACGCTAACAATTATATCGTTACAGTGTTATGGACTCCGAGCGATGCTCAATATGATCCCAACACGAGGAACTACTTAGCTGGCAAGATGACGGCGTTGACGCGCGAGCTGGTGGCCGACGCCGAGGTGAAGATCACCGCCGTGCAGCACTACCGGGACCAGTACTACCGGTCGCTGCAGTACCAGCTGGGGCAGATGGTGTACGACATGCGGAACAAATTCAAACGAATGGTCGTTCTGTTCCAACTGACGAACAGGAACATCTCGTACTGGTATCACAACCACAACGAGGTACGACGCGACGGGTGTGCTCCTCTTTGTATGTAACGTGTCAGTGGCTCCGACTTACTATGTTGTCGGAGCAACAACAGCGTGTTGCATGCGACCGCACTATGGTGGACGATTAGAGACAGGCAGCAAGCGGGCTTGCTAGCACAGACTATATTTTGAGGGCACGGTAGGTGCAGTGACAGTGACTAAGCGATGGCTGATGCGTCACGTGTCTCGGGTTCGTTGAAAATTAAAAAATATAGGTGCCCGACGCGAATTTAAGCTTCATAATTCGTGCACCACGCGAAATTTCATCATAATAATTATACTGATGTTTGTTTACTCTACAGAACCTGCCCTTCATGTTAGAAATGCATCACACGAGCATGGAGATTGAAAATGTGGTCATGATGATACAAGAGTGGCAGAAGAAAAGAGAGGATAAGGACATGTTTCACACGCGAATGAATAAAGTGATGCGCACTGGAAGAGAGCCGGACCACGAACTGGACCATAAGCAGCTGGACAAACTGATCGCGCGAGTGCGCGAGTCACGCGGGCTCGCGGCGGCGGGGGCGGGGGGAGCGGGCGCGGGGGGCGGCGGCGCCCGGCGCCCGGAGCCCGGTGGCAGCAAGAGTGGCAAGAAGAAGAATAAAAAGTGGCGACACATTAGCGACGACGACTTTGTATAGATCTTGAAATAGTTCGCATAGCCTGGCAGATGGTAGCAATTTATTCGGTACCTATAGATACATTACACATTCCTTCACAATATGTATTTTAGTATTAATTTCCAACATAGAGCAAACGTAGTCTTTTACCCACTCTGCATTACCAAAAGGATCGTTCCTAAAATTCCGAACAAATCATGGGTGAGGACTTAAAATATGACACGTGGCTTCCAACTTAGGTATCGGTAAGTACCTACCAACCTACGTTATAATTACACTGTATCAGAAAATAGGCTCTCGGATGTCGTTTGAAAGTGTTTGAAATGTATTATCGGTGTATCGGCAAATAAATATGACCGATAGGTACTGATGTATCGGAAAAATCAAAATATCGCAGATATATCGGTGTCCGTATCGATGTCGGATGCATTGACCTTATTAACCGACTTCCAAAAAGGAGGAGGTTCTGCATTCGGTTGTTTTTTTTTTTTTTTTTTTTTTTTTTTTTTTTTTTTTTTTTTTTAATGTATGTACACCGATTACTCCGTGATTTCTGAGCCGATTTACGTGATTCTTTTTTCATATGGTAGATAAACCTCGCGAGGTGGTCCCATATAAATTTTATTAACTTTGGTTGAGTAGATTTTTAACCAGGTGTAATAAACGGTATTTTTGGTGTATCTCGATGACATCATGACGATGATGAAAAAGTGATATTGTGTAGGTACATGAATTCCTGAACGCAATCGATCTCGATATTATGCATACATAACATCACGCCGATATTTCCCGCAAGGTTGTCTAACCTTGCGGGAATAGGTGTATAGTACACACAATTTTTTCATGCTTAAGTCGCATTTGATAGAAGGCTAGGGAGCGAGCCTATTGCTATTACAAACTGAAAAAAAACAGGTTTTAAAAAAACCGACTTCCAAAAACTACACTAAAAACTATGAAATAAAAATTTTAAACTTCCATAATTAAAAATCTAAATGTATATTGAAGCCGGCGGGGCCTTTTCAGGTTTTTGCCTCTCAGTCTTTAAACAGGAAGGGTGTGCGCAGTGTGTGCACGTGGAAATTAAGATTTCCTTTTATTCCTTGTTCATCTGCAATTTTGCTTATTTTCATGCTAGGCCCCGCCGACTTCAATATACATTTAGATTTTTAATTATGGAAGTTTAAAATTTTTATTTCATAGTTTTTAGTGTAGTTTTTGGAAGTCGGTTTTTTTAAAACCTGTTTTTTATTTTTAACTTTTTAGTGTAGTGTAACATGTCATGTTTTATTTTATAATAATACCTTACGTATATAAAGGTGCAGTGATAGCCTAGTGGATTAACCATGTGCCTCCCACGGCGAATGGTTCGAGTTTGATCCCGAGGCACGCACCGCTGACTTTTCGAAGTCATGTGCGTATTAGAAATTAATTATCACTTGCTTTAACGGTGAAGGAAAACATCGTGAGGAAACCGGCATGTCCTAGAACTAAAAATTCGAAGACATGTGACGTCCACCAACCCGCACTGGGCCCGCGTGGTGGACTACGGCCCACTCCCTCTCTCACAGAGGAGGCCTGTGTCCCAGCAGTGGGAACATTATAGGCCGATTATGCTATGCTTATGCTATATAAAAGTACCATAAAATCATGGATAGAGCGACATTAATAATATACTGCCTTTGACACACATTTTGTATGTACTTTTACCGAGATCGATTGCTTTCACGAATTTAAATAGGTACTTACCTTCTAAGATATTTATGGATAAGTACGTTTCAGTAATCGAAAACAATGTTTTTTCAGCAATAGGCTCTTTCCCTAACTTTCTATCAAATAAGACTTGAACATAAAAAAAACTGTGTTTACTATACACCTCTGCCTAACCTTGCGGATAATACTAGCGTGATGTTATGCATGTATAATATCGAGATCGATTGCGTCCAGGAATTCGTGTACCTACATAATATGACTTTTTTATTATCGTCATGATGTCATCGATATACACGAAAAATTCCGTTTATGAAGCTGGTTACAAAACTATTCAACCTAAGTTAATACAATTTATATGGGACTACCTCGCGAGCTTCTTCTACCATATGAAAAAAAAATCACGTAAATCGGCTCACAGATCACAGAGTAATCGGTGTACATACATTAAAAAAAAAAAAAAAAAAAAAAAAAACCAACCGAATGCAGAACCTCCTCCTTTTTGGAAGTCGGTTAAAAACACTGTTTTTAGGGTTCCGTAGTAAAACTAGGAACCCTTATAGTTTCGTCATGTCCGTCTGTCTGTCCGTCTGTCTGTCCGTCTGTCCGTCTGTCATACCTTCGTCAAATCTACAGTTCATAACCAATTTATATCAAACTTCGTAGGTAGATGTCTTTTATAAGCCGCCATTAAGGCCTATAGTGAAATTACGAAAAATAAAATTATTAGGGGGGGCTCCCATACATGAAACTGAGGGATGAAAAAAAATATTTTCGCGCACCCCACCATGTGGGGTATCGTTGGATAGGTCTTTGAAAATAAAATGAAGGTTTCTAAATACCTTTTTTATTTAAGTGCATATTGAGTGAACTAGGAGCTCCCAAAGTCGTTAACAATGTGCCTGTAAAAACCCCCCTGTAATTTTCCAACCGCGCTATCGAAAAATCTGAAAAAAATCAAGCTTATAGCATTTAATAAATACTTTCGATTGAAATGACAACCGTAAAAATAATAATATTTCATAATAATATTATGAAATACAAACTTGTATTTGCGGTCGGAACACTGAAATACTTCTTGCTACGGAACCCTACACTGTGCGTGGTCTGACACGCTCTTGCCCGGTTTTTGTTTACTGAAATGCTCTCATCCACCAACATCTATGAATATAAGTACCTATTTAAATTCGTGGAAGTAATCGATCTCGGTAAAAGTACATAAATGATCAAAGTCGCTCTGTCCATGATTTTATGGTACTTTATTGTAATAAATTAACAACAACAAAAATGGTTACACTACACTAAAAAGATAAAAATAAAAACAGGTTTAAAAAAAACCGACTTCCAAAAACTACACTAAAAACTATGAAATAAAAATGTTAAACTTCCATAAATAAAAATCTAAATGTATATTGAAGTCGGCGGGGCCTAGCATAAATATAGAAATGAAAGGAAATTTTAATTTGTCGAGGCGCAAAGCAAGCTGCACGTTCGCTGCACACACTGCGCACGTTCTTCCTGTTCAAAGGCTGAGAGGTAAAAACCTGAAGAAGAGGCCCCGCCGACTTCAATATACATTTAGATTTTTATTTATGGAAGTTTAACATTTTTATTTCATAGTTTTTAGTGTAGTTTTTGGAAGTCGGTTTTTTTTAAACCTGTTTTTTTTTAATTTATTAAGTAGGTACACTAGGTATGTACGTTGCGGAGCAAGTTGGCAGTTGTAACCACGCTATGTAGTTCCCAGCACCCGAGCGACTGACACGGTTGAGCGGGTAGCTTATTATCATTCAATTAATTAGCCATCATTTATGTCAATAAGTTCTAAAATCAAAATACAAGATATTGTTCTACAGTAATTCGCTTCATAGAAGGTACTGATTTATTTTAATTACTCTCCACACTTACAGTAATATACCAACACGTGCAGATAGTCAACAGTTGACAATTATAATATACCTCGGACAATATTAATCAACAATAATACTAATACTGATGTGCAATCATCTGGCGTTCCGTCCGTTTCTATGTTTGCATATATGATACCTAATAATTGATTGCAAGCTACACAAGCTATCGCTGAGGTGACCTATTGTATGTAATGGTTCAATACGTCTTAATTGTAACAAACTGTTTAGTGTTCTACACCTAATATTATTACTTCTATTCTTCCTCTGCTGCTGATGGTTCAATGCCATCGATACGATAATTATCGCCATACCTACTGGGAAGCTAAAGGCATTCAGTTGGAGTCTGTATTAGTCTCCGATGAAAAGCTCATAAGAGGCGTATTCAAAGAGATTTAAAATTTCAATTTATTCGACAATTTATTATTCCACTAAATTAATCTAGTAGGTAATATCATTTTTATTAGCTTTAATTCGTGTCTTAGTTATATCCCTAGTGAGGCAGTTATAAGATGTTTTCGTACGACTATTATCATCTGGAACATGATTATAATAGGGACATAATTATATCACGGCTTTCCTATCTTACTGCGACATAATTGTATATGTAATCTCGAGATTGATTGCTTTCATGAATTTGTATACATAACACTCCTTGCTGTGTGAATACAAGAATGATTATAGCGTCAACATAGGCGAAGTGAATTAAAAACCGTTTATTGAAGCTGGTTGAAAAACTACTTATCCAAAGTTAATACAATTCATGTGGGACCACTCCGCAAGCAAATGAAAAAAGAATCACGTAAATCGGCTCATAAATTACAGAGAAGTCGACGTACATACCTACATAAAAAGAAAAACCAGCCAAATGCTTCTCCTTTTTTTGAAGTCGGTTAAATATGCAAGTGTGCGTTCGGCCCCGACCGCGGCCGCCCCCCACTAATTACACAGGCCTTCCATTAACATTCCGCACGCCGCAGATACATCAGACTGCTGCGTCGAGCGGCGCTTTGTCTCAGTCGCGCGTCTGTACATCAATGAAAAATATTCCCTCTTACACTAATGAAAAAACGGTGCAAAAGATCAGTTAAGAACGAGCAAGTAAATGAGCCGCCACTGAATGTTTCACTTATAACATTGCTTTCTTGATGTTATTTTACTGTAGTTAATTCCTAACTTTAAATTGCGGAATATTTGTTAACGCAGGGCCGGGGCGGTGCGATGCGTGCGCGGTGCGTGTCGCTCGCACGACGCGACGCGGTCGCGACAATATCAAACAAATTAAAGTTTATAATAAGCAATTTGTGTGCGAGTACGCGACCGAAATGGAAACAGTTCGGAAGACGAACGAAGCGCATTTAACGACGAGACGCGAACTTGTACCGGTATCGGAACAACAATGTACAACTTTTTTCATTTGAGGCGGCTACCTCCCAAGACTACGGACAAAGTATCAGGGACGCGATGGCGACGAGTCCAACGACCTCCTGGCAGCGATCGAGATCGTCGTGCGCAGCAGACATTGGCCCCAATTCTGCTATTGAAATTGTGTAAGAATGATGTCATAATGACACCATAATGGTCAAAACCTAAGCGTTGATTGGCTTAGACGGCTTAGAGTAAGACTATCTCTTTTGTTATTGGTCAAACGATGTCATTGTGAGACCATTCTGACACCATTATGACATTTGCATTAGCAGACTTGGGGCCCTGTTTGTTAGCGTCAACGTTAGCATAACATTATACCCAACGGTAACCAACGGAGGTAGAGATTTAGCTTTAATATAAAAATTGTATTTGAAATTGTGGAATGGGTAGGGAGAGTGATGTTGGTGACAAAGAACAACAAAGCGACGGCGACGGTGCGCTTCCCGGAACGCAGCGGACACAAATTGCCCCTTTTACACGCGCTCGGTAATTGCTGATAGTTTTCGCAGTGACAACGTTTATAGGTCATGCTTAGGTTCGCTCGCGTGCTGCACGACGGCGGCGGTCATAAAAGCCACAGTATTAATTAAAAGTTATTGTCTGCATGTGGATCACTACAGTTAGCAGCTAATTACGACGTGTTGTCACAAACACATCACAGTCGTGTGGAGCCGGTCGGCGACGTCAGTCGCAGCTGACGTCAGTCACGGTATACTGGCAGAACAGGTCACGTTTACGAAAAACTCCTTACAAGGGTTTATAAGTAAACAGATGGCAATGGAAGAATGATTGGTAGGTACCTCAGAAAAAACCGGCCAAGTGCGAGTCGTACTCACGCACCGAGGGTTCCGTATCATTTTTGGACGTATAAAGTGAAAAAATCCGGACCGCATAACTAAGTTTGTTTGTGAAGGAATTTTGATGATTTTGAAAAAACTGTGCTAGTTAGGAACATCGTTTTATTTTTGGTGCCATATTTGGGTCAATTTCTATCAACTCTAATTATTTCAGATTTTTCGCCCCGCAAACTTCGGAGATAAGGGGGGGGAATGGTATTTTTTTGGACATTTTTCATCATATGTCGAAAACTGTCAGACATAAAATAAAATAAAAATATATTTTGAAATGTGCAGATCAAGCCCTTTCATATGATATGTCACTTGACCTAGTAACCCCACTTTAAAATTTCAGACCCACACTCCGGCCCCTTTTGCAATGAAAATAAAAATATTTTAGAACTTTTTTCATTTGCAATAAAGTTGAACAAGCATTCTTTATAACTGTTCCAAATTTCAAGTCGATAGCATAAGTAGTTGCTGAAATAAGCAGGTGTGACAGACAGACAGACAGACGAAGTCGCACCATAAGGGTTCCCTTTTTACCATTTTGGTACGGAGCCCTAAAAACGGTCAGCAGAAGTCGGTGCTGAATCAAACCAAATCAAAAATCAAAGGCATCGATTTCCGAAACTGTAGTGCGGCCGGTGCGTCGATCGTCGCCCCTTTTATTTTCGAACTTGGCTCGACACGCTGTCGTGTGTCTAGAGATAGTGGAGGGTGAGTGCATTACATTAGCTGAAATACACTTTATTGCGTTGTTGCAAGAGTCGCTATTTAATTAACTGTTTATGCGCAGTGATCCTTCTGTAGTATTCTGTGGTGTGGCACAAAAGTTCCGTCGGTCTCGACCTGGCGATGTTCGACCTCGGTATAATTATATTAATGCACGGACTGATTACGATCCCACTTCAGATGACACAAAGGCCAAGTTACAGGCATGTTAAATCCTTTTAGGGAACGTTAGAGAAGCTTAATATTTGCGTTTCGTTCCCGATAAAACCCAGACGAGATTAATAAATATCAAGATCTCGCTTTTGACATAAACATGACCTCGCGTCTGTCGGCTGCTTTCAGGTCGACAACAATAGAAAATCAATTGTGTCTGATTAGACAGTCGAAGGAATAAACAAACTGTGAGCAAGTTCAAGCTGGCCTCGTTCTATCAGGATTAAGGGTATTTCGTTCAAGGGTATTTACATAAAAATTTACGAACAATGTCGGTGTCGGTGTAGCCTGTAGGTATTTGCCACGAGCCCCGAGCCGAGCCCCGAGCCGAGCCCCGAGCCCCAAGCCGGTTATAAATTGATCGGGGCTATAATTAGATTTATCTGTCAGTTTAATTACTGTCACAAACTTTACTTGTAATTTTAGAATTAGAAGGTAAGTAAGTAGATCATAAGCGACGAAAAATGTCAGCGGAAGGTGCTTACTTAAAAAATCACGGTCTTCAACAAATGTGACACGATCGACCTCTTAACTGCCTGTAGGTGTACTTATCTCAAGTTATACAGGGTTCACCAATGAGGCACAGATAACACGGTTACAGTCAATTGCTAATAATGCGTTAGTCAACCGTAGCTCAATAATTAGTCCATCAAATGAGGAGATTAACGACGTCATGTCCGCGTATGATTGCGACACGTTACAAGGGACAGCCGTCACGCTTCTAATGTTCTTATTATCATTGGATATGGAAGAAGATATTAATATCAAGTGTAGGCATCGGATGTGCCTCATTGCGAGGTAGTCGAGAGGGGCGCAGGGCGCGGGGCGGGCGCCGCGGGCAGTCGGCGAGGGTCTCGGAGCGCTCAATCACTTTACAACTAAACTTGTGGGGCACTTGAAACTCTTCCCGCCGCGTCACGCAGCCCGAGCGCGGACCCACGTAATGTACTTACACAGAACGCGTTGCCTTCACATAGCATTAGGTATTCATTCTTTATAAAATCCTAGCAATATTTAGGTTTCTCATTACGAGTATTGCTGTCAACTCCTCCAACTAAACAAAATGCTGGGGCTTCGAAGTCACGACCTCTCGTCAGTTCGACGCCCCGGCCCTTGGGTCGTTGCTGTGATAACTACATGTCGTCTGCCTGTGAGTGCTTCGCTGAGAGCTGCCAATTCGATGAACTAATGAATGAGAAATGATTTAAAGTCGAAGCATTTATTTCAATTCGACCACTTACAGGTGGAACTTTTAAATTGTCAAGTAGTCTGTCAGTTAGTTAAAAAGATGAAGCTAGATGCCCGTTCTAAAGCGTAGATTCCTATGGAGACAAACGTGCAAGAAACTCCATGGTTCCTCTCTGAAATAATGTATAATTATGCACCCGTAAAAATGGCAGACGGAGACTTGCCAACTCACTAACTGGGGCTCCTGAAAATAGTTGCTCGGGTCGCAACAAGAGCGTGAGTGGCTGAAGGGTGGAGAGGCTCTAGCGACTCTGGCCAATGAAGGCAAACCAGAGAGAGGCAGGGGACCTGTTCTTCGTCAATATTCACTCCAACCAGCCAATGAAGGCAAGCCGGAGGTAAAGATCGATGGCATTCTACCGGTGACCTGTATTATTGAATACTTAATAATGCAAAAAGCTAATAACATTACATATATTCAACGGCAACCTGTCGAACAAAGTCAGAGTGACACTACCAGTTCGTAATGTATGAGCTCAGCGGTTGTGGAGCAGGACCAGCGTGCTGCCGAGCGTTCATTACTATTTAAATTAAATCACAGCGAGAGCATTACATTCTTGACATTTGTAACTTTGTCTTTGAAAGTTTCGAGGAAGTCACTTTAATGTTACTCCTTTTCCTTTTATTACTTGTAGTTTTGTTCGCTTTGAAATAGATCGGAAATATCTAGAGACAAGTAAAGGTGAACGTAACTGAACTTTTTTTTTATTAATTTATAGGCTTGCGTTTGACCGCCATCTCGCCTGATGTAAAGCGATGATGCGGTCTACGATGGAGCACGCTTGCCTAGAAGAAACCGATTCACTCTCGACTTGAAGATACACAGATTGTAACAGACGGGGAACACCCACTCCTGCAGCGAATTTTATTGTTTTGCGGTTTTCATAATGAAAGTGGAATCAAAGCGCTTCGTTCGGGTTTTTGGTACATCAACGATGAACCGACTGCGCTTTTTCGTGCTTCTGGCCGTCCGATAAAAAAAGGGCAGGAAGGAATTAGGTTATATTATGCAGATCACACTCTCCGAAATGAACTTTCAGTGTCCAGCGGTTCGGCGGGTGCTGTCGCCTTAGATCAAACGACGTATGTTGATAAATTACTTTAGGCGTAACTACGCGTATTACCTCAGAGATTAGTGTCCTCTAATGAGAATAGATACTATAAGACCGTTCTCGTAATCACTATAAGAGCGTCCTCGTAAATGTGTGCAGGGTAGGCACGGCGCCGCTGCCCGAGCCTGCGACCAAGTTTAAGTCATTCATTAATGCATTCATTAAGGAAGTTGTCCCTTCAGGCTCGCCCTCCATCGCTGAATAATATACATCGTTAATCGAGTCGCTCAACTAATGCTTAGCAATTATTGGTGTCGTAGCGGCATGTGATAAAAAGTTTAGCAGTGTGACAAGTCAGCTCGTAGGTACTAGCTGGTTCACTAATCATTGATTAGTAATGTAACAGAATTAAATCGACTGCAAAGACCTCGAGTAAAATATTACCACCGTGCACCGGTAAACCCGCTTCGAGCAGCTACATTCACGAAATATGCACTTAGCTTTTAAAGTACACAGTATCTAATAGAAGTTACATCATGTACGTATCATCGAAGCAAATGTTTCTCAGTACCTTCTGTGACGATCTAAAGAGATCTGACCTCGACGAGGCGTGAGTGTCGCCCGATATCACCCGACGTCGTCCGATGTCGCGTCACTTTGACAATTATTCTCGGATTTAATTAAGAAATTCCGTCGGTCCGCAGCAGGGGTGCGGACTCTTTTCTACGTCGTCTTATCGTTAATCTCAGTTAGATGACGGCTCTGCGCGGATGGCTGGTCTGTATTTCAAACTTTTGAGAAGTGACGAGGATACCGCACAAACTACACAGATTATTGTTGGTCGGCGGGCGCGCTCCTCATCAGTGCATGCATCACACACGTCACAACGCTGCGCTCGTTCAGCGAGAGCGTCTCAAGACGACACGACGCGGAACTCAACGGAGCAGTAAGAAGGCTCGCCCTTCTAACTGCCCCGTTGAAATCCGCGTCGTGTATGTGTGTATCCGAACACGATTGGATACAAAAAGTAACGCGAGTAGCTGTTTCAAACATTAACTGATAACTATAAGGGTTCCTAGTTATAGATACCTACTACGGAACCCTAAAAACTGGTTTTGAGAAAAAAGGGTCTTTCTTAGATAAAAGTTTGAATGTGACTCAAATGAAAAGTGCTCGACTTGTTAAATTGAACGTGAATAGATCGCGCGCCCTGTGCAGACGAGACAAATGATGAAATAACAAAGTACAGTCGAATGTGCCACAGCTGACGACACACCGCCACGATCATTACCGTGGTGACGCGGCCGCGTGTCACGTGCCACACACGGTACGGCGCATCGTCGCCACGTCGTGTTTTGCTTTAGAAGATTGTCAGGAAGTATTATTTTTCTAATCACGGACGATTTTAATTACAACTGTAGAAAAAAAAAAGTATTCGGGTCAGATCCGCCTTGGAAGATTGAATGGTGATAACGAGCATGCAAGCAAAGTATAATTGGTTACCGTGACATTGTTATTTTCCTTACAATTGTAAATGCGAGTACTATGTGGGATATTATGTTACAGTCATAGATCTCAAGTTCAGTCTGACAGTTTGGTACTTTACGGGCCGTACCCAAATGTCCTTTCTGAAGGTAATGTTCGTCGGGTCGTTGAGTTCTCTAAGTTAGGAAAGCGACCGCGATAACCGGCACATGCGTGCACAGTCAGCCGGCAGCAGGACCACGATAGAAACGGAATTTGTCCACAGGATAATAGACAAAGTGACAGAGAAACATTTCTATCGTTTTATGCATACAATAAGTATATGAAGAGGAAAAAAAAATCTATTCTTCAGTAGACAAAACTCTGATATGCCAAGCACGGGTCGCCGCGTGCTCGGGCAGAAGGGAACGAGTTGGACAGAAAGAACTTTGTCTATTCTTTGGTAGGGTAGAGATAAAACTGGTCATGCTAAGCCGGCTGGAGATCTGTTCAAATCTGTAGAAACGAACTGATAGAGAAAGAGCCATACTCTTTCTCTATCAGTTCGTTTCATTCAACGGCAGGCCAGGCGCGGTCGCAGCCCAAGACTCCGGGGGGGGGGTCATACCGCAGCCGATTAATACCGACATAATATACCGTGAATTACCATGTTTCGCACATTTTTATACGATTTGGGGGATTTAGATCACGACCCCTACGACCCCCCTTCGGACTGCCACTGCGGCGGGCAGCCGCGGTCTGTCTTGTCTGCCGGTGACACCAGCGGCATTTTAACAGGCAGTCCTTTTATAGTTCGTGTACGTTGTTACCTCAGATCATAGAAGAAGGCATTATTCTATGATCTGAGGTTGTTACCTAAGATTCCTTAAATTCATTTATAGTCGACGCGGCGCGGCGCAGTGATTTACGTTACATATTGCATTATTACACCGCAGACTCCATTTACGTGTTTTCCGCAGATTTTGAACGCCGCACTTTGTATGCCAGTGGTCTAGTACTGGAAGCAAGCAGGAAATGAAGCGTCCACGCGCCTCTCGCCGGCGTGGAGCACTTGTGATAGATAGCTGCGGGGAGTGGTGGAGCGACGCGCGGTGCTACGTGCGCTCGTTCACCAGTACATTGCGTCGTTCGCTCTTTGCTCGAGGCGCGCGATAAGCCGGCGGCCGCACATCGCGTATCTATCTAACTCTCGCGATACCGCGCCATCGCTCTCTGACACAACGCTAATAGAAGCCGAAATAAAAAGGGTACAATATTTTCTTTATTTTATAACTGAATATTCCAAAAAATTAGTTAATAACGTCAATATTATTATCGTTGGTAAGTAACTATACCTACTCATTGTACTCTATAGTAAACTAAGGTCATGCTCATCAAATACACAGTGAAGCGAGTCGCTTCAAAAAGTTGGGATGTGAAAATAAGGAGGCTTGCTAATAGGTACAAGATCAATCCTTAACAAAGCCATGCTATTTATTTATTAAAAAAATGCGAGTAGTCGGATATATATCTCGTACTGCCTCTCAAAGCGCTAGGAGGACGTAGATAGGATAGTTAGTCAATAAATGTAGTTACAATAGAGCTTCGGTGTAGAGCGTGTCGCGTCACAACAGTGTTGAACACGGCAGCCGAGCAAATAACGTAGCAAGTTCAATGCTTTCCACGAACAATTTAAACCGCGTAGCACCGCGCTACGCCAGATTGCTACGAGACCTGCTACGGAATTTATTGAATACCAGTTTGAAAACGATAATTACCTAGAATGATATTAATACTTAATAGGTGTTAAAGTATGAAGTTGCCGTTTTAACGTAGGTGTCCTTTAAAACAGCAACTCCATACTTTAACACCTAATATTAAATTACCGTTAACCCTTCGCTGAGCCGGCAGTTCAGGTTGCACTGTAAACTAGTGTAAACCTGCAAGCACTAACATAACACGTCAACATGTTTGTAAGTATTTAGGTAAGACAGATGACAATATTAGCCGCTGCGTGTGCCGCCGGCGCGCGGGCGCATGTAACTGTCTTAGCAACAATAGACATCAAGTAAACAATATAACGCACACAGCGAGCCGGTAACTACCGCTCCTTTTCATTACCTTCTGTTTTTAGTTAAACGTGATTAATAACAACGAAAGATATACAGGTTTTCCCTTTTTGCCTCAGAGTGTCACACGAAGTCAAACCTAATGAAACTCTGAAAATATGTTTATGTTGACGGAATATGATAATGTATCGCAGTAGATGAGACGGGTGGCTAGGCCGCGCCGCCCCAGGCAGGGGAAGCCTGACAGCCCCGAGCTTCTCTCATCTCCTAATCCGTTTTAACTCTCTAATTAATCCTCCTTTAGAGCGATTATGACTGTTATTATCGCACACGCGCGCGAGTGAGCCTGCTACCAGCTCGACTCAGCTAATAATAGCATCGTTGGCGCAAATATATCAGCGTGTTCTGCGACTCGAGTGGAAAACAAATCGTTTTATGAGTCAACCGAGCCGAACAAGCATTTTGCTATAAACAGCGCACATGTGTGTTCTATTGCTCCAACCTAGTCGGGAACGTACAGCTAACTGCCGAGCGAGCGGTTCGCCGGCGGGCCCGCGGTCACTGTAGGTACCTACTGTGTATTGAATTATCGTCGGAATATCTAAAATATTCTCATTAAAGTTCGCTCACTTAGTTTTGGTTACATTAAATAACTTCCAAAACTGATATGTGCTAGAAAATAAATATTGTAGTGTCGATTACGTCCGAAGGCAATTTTTTTCAAACTCCCAGTAGTCGTCCATCACCCGGTAAGCCCGCTGGCCGGCGCCGCGCGGCTCTTATGGTGAGTATAGACTAGACTAGAGCATTTACTTGTAACAGAACAACGAGCCGCTCTATTACCTGTATTGTACCATTCGAAAGAACGTTACATTACACAGAAATGCTCGAGGAAATGCTCTAGTGTATACTCACCCTTAGGGAGATCCGCTAGCCGCACGGGTGCTGCTCGGAGCCGACTCGACGCCGCCCCTTGTTTGTGGCGCTGAGGGCTCACGGCTAGTAACTAAACATTTAGGGCCGTACCACGAAAAAGATAGACACGCATTAAACGCGAATGCTACCAAAAATAATACGCACTTGTTTTAGCACTAACTTGTCTAAAACAAGTGTGTATTATTTTTGGTAGCATTCGCGTTTAACAAGTGCTTATCTTTTTTGTGGTAAGGGTGTTACAATCTGTCTGTTGTTTAATTTGTTTCAACACAATGAATGTATATTGTGGCTCTGCTCGCTACAATAATGTTGGCGCGGCGGCGCGCGTGCGGCGCCTGATACGCGGCTCAGCCGGCGCACAATGCAGCCGGACACAACAACAAAATATGTTCACGGTAATCAGAAGAGTACGTACGTGCGAGCGACCCCCGGGGGCAAGGGGAGGGTGGGGGGTTTGGGTGCGTGACAGATACAACACGTGAGTGGAACGGCTTCATCCCGGCGGCGCGGCGCCGCCGTATCGCACAGAAATATGACCGCAGTTTTTCAATCCTTATTTAAGTGAGGGAATATCGAGTGGGCACCCCTTCCCCGCGATCCCCCCGCTTGCTCCCTCCGCACCCTCGCACCATATTTATTTCCATCGGAAGCTCCGGATGTGTTCCCATATATTTTGTTATCCATTTGTAACTTGAAATGAACGCACTGTTTGCGTGAACACTCTTCTGAACTTTGCGGCTGTGCTGCAGCGCGCGGTGAACTCGCTCTAACTCGCAAAGCGCGCCGCCGCGAGCCCGCGCGGGCCGCCGAGCCCGTCTGCACTCTAAACATTACCGTCACACAACTTGTTTAATGAGTCGCTGTAGCCCTCACCTCCGCTCTGCTCGCTCCGCGCTCCTCTCTCGCGTCTCCTCAGCCACGTATGATATAAGATCCGCTCGTGCGTGGATCACTTATCGATGCGTCATTGTGTCGGAAGCGCGCGCTCGAGGGCGGCCGCTCTTATTTTCATGGCTTATCTTTATGATGTCAGTATTTCCGGGTTAAACAAGTTCGATTTTATGTTCGCTGGTACTTGGGAATTATGAGCTTCATACTTGACTCTGCCGTTACGCTAATATTCTGAACGCGTGAAGAGTTTCCATCTCTATGCCTGTTACACGAGTTAACTTCGTCTAACTATTAGGAGTTCGTTTCTTTGTGTATTAGTAGCAATAAAGCTATCCTTGTGAAGCCGCGGTGGCAGGCGGCGGGCCGGGCTCGGCGTCGGCGCTGGCACTATTACAAGAGCCGACAGTTTATTAAATTACAAATCAAGTAGAGCCGCCTAACGCAAAGCTGAAAAGAGGCCATTACCGCGCCTATTTGTGTCGCAGGTGTCGCGGGCACGACTGTATCAAATAAATGCTTAATTAAGTTCGGCGCTCGGTTCTTTCAAAACTGATTTCACTGTTTTCGTATGATTCGGAATAATGTTGAGCTGGCAGCCGGCGCGGCCGCTGCGGCGCCGTCGCGGAGATACTTGTTGGGTTTCGTACAAGCGTGAGAATACAATTACCTTATTAACGAGGCTCCCTTATTTCTTAAGTAAACATACAAGTTAATTATTCTTGTTAGTGAAACATCAAGTGCCGACTGTTAGTACAGTGTACTCCGTTTGTTTGTGACAGTATTGCAGAGAAGGTAATTAAAGTAAACGAGCTACGCATGATGAAGTAACAACAAAGTAGTGCGCACTGCCGGCGACTGAGCAGTGGTGGCTGCCGAGACATCACCGGTCTCTTCGTGAAACATGCTCCACAACGAAGCACATCCTACTGGACCATCAATCATAGTCATTGTTTATTTGTTAGCATAGGTGAACAGGATGATAAAAATATGCTTAATAAGCTCACTACGTTCTGCTGCAGTGTTATGGCGTAGGTACTAATTGTTTTGTACTACACGTTGATATTAATAAAGCATAACATGGCTTTGACATTGTATGGTTTGGTAGTTTAAAAGAGATTACAAAGATGCTTTTGTGATATACTTAAATAACGCGATCTTAAGCAGGCCGCACACCAGAGCATACAGCAAATCCTTTAGGCAGCAATTGATGCGCCCATACAGTTTACCTACATTGTACGCACATAATGTATGCGCGCATTAATTGCTGGCCTGCCTTACATGCAACTAAGTTCAGTGTGTCCACTCGTAACTGGCGAATTTTTTTCTATAAGTACCTATCTTAATACATACAGTCAGACTTATTTGTCAAAAATTTCAATTGCAGAGATGAGAACATAGTTTCATAGATGTAGTACACAATCATAAAGGTATAGTCTCAGAAGCCACATTCATAAATACTAGTATAAGCCTAGGCCAACGTGCTCTATCTGAACTAGTATAAGCCTAGGCCAACGTGCTCTATCTGAACTAGTATAAGCCTAGGCCAACGTGCTCTATCTGAACTACCGCGGGTACCATCTTAGCTAACTGAAATAAAATACGAATTCTACTTTTATTTTGTAGAAATTCGTTTAAAAATGTGTCAGTGCGTATCGGTTTTATGTCAGCGCCTAAAACCTAACGCCGGCTTAGCGAATTATGGACTCGACGCAACATTATCACCTGGTCGCCAGCCCTTTGTGCACGGCTCCTGTGGCGGTGGAGGTGAGGCGGGAGGGGGGGGGGGTCGCTCTGTTGACTTAGGACCGATATAATGTGTGCTCGCCGTGATTTACCACAAATATCTTTAATATGACAATAGAGGAGTGTCCACAGAGGACGCCGTCGAGAGCGGCGCCACGCACGCTCGCGGGGCGCACGCGTCCGCACGGCGTGTGCGCTCATACGAGGCTCATACACATCAACTGACTCTTACTTATGATCACATTTATATTGTAATACGTCTCTTCGCACATAGAAACAACTAACTGATCAATGCGAGATGTTCATTATTCGCAAGCTATTGTGTGTTCAGTTCAGAATCGAAGCATTGCCGTTGTCAGTGACCGGATGAATAAACGTGAACACAAAAGCGATTAGAGCTAGTTAGCGCGAGCATAATGGAAGAATAGCTGGTGTCACTCGCAGCCCATTCAGGCCTGCTGGGGTGTATCGAGTGTCGGCGGTGTCAGCAGTGTCGGCAGTGTCGGCAGTGTCGCGCGGCCGAGCCTTATCTGTGTAATGAAAGTTTCCAATTAAAAAGTTAATGCGGCCGCGCTCCTCGGCCATTTTATGATGAAGTTGCGCTAACTTAGATAGCTTTGAGGCCGTCGTGCTCTCAGTGTGCTCGGTGCGCTCGGCGCCAACTGCAACTGTTTGATGAGCCGCCGCGTGCAGGATCGCGCTCATCACAATTAATAATACGTGCCATTTTATTTGTGTATTTGTTCGATTATTTTAGAAAACAATATTTCGTCCATATTTTTAAACTTCTAGATAAATGTTATGATCAGATCACACATCACACACCACATGACACCCGTCGGTGTCGTTGTATCTCTGGGCACAACTAAAGTTAAATACACTTGACTGAATTTAGCCGTCCATTAGTTGTCACCGGGTGGTTGGTGAAACGTTTTTTTTGCACTAGGTAACTTCTTTTAATATTTATAAATTAAGTAGGGGCTGACATTCCTCTGTGGGCCGACGGTGGGCCGACGCGACAAAAAGTTCAGTTGACAAGCGGGATTATTATATGTGCGCGCCCCAGCCCCTAACGAACCGCGATAGTGTAAGCGCGTCCATTGTGATCAGGAACAATAAACGTACGCGAGACTTCTGTGACTTTCAATTACCTTCCCTACACAAGGCACACACACAACACCTATCTGGGACATCTACCGCACACCAAACTATATAGGGACTCAACAATTACTTACATTTAGGTATCTCCTAGTGTTAGTGAAAACGGGCACAAGCATCCTAGTTAGGAAAGGATTTAGGATGACTACCTAAATTCAGTCAAGTGTAATACGTTTAACATAATCTTTGATAATAACTGTAGCGTCTCGGTCGGCGAGCGCGGCTCTGCAATGAAACTAATTTTGTGTTATATCCCGCGTCTGCTCGCTTCGCTCGAAAGCTACGATGTGAAACACATACGAGTAACAAAGTTTTAGGATAATTTTATTTCACGGTGATCTGAAATATAATTTATAACGATGTAGTAATCTCCATTCGCTAGTAATGGCATCGCGGTTTAGAGGTGATGATTTTTTTGATATATGGAATGGCAACCCTGCTTTGACACTTCTTTTTTCGCGCGTTCGCGGCATCGCATGCAAAAATGGTTTCGGAAGAAAAACTATTTAGAAAATTGTGTAAATCCAGTAAAAAGTTGAAGCAGCATCATCGTAACAAATGTTGGAGTCACGACAGTGAGCGGAACCGCAGTCGCAGCCTTAATTGACGCAGTACCTACCGACCGTGAGCGGAGCCCCTTGCGTACCGATACTCCGGATAATGAAGGTAAGTCTTTTTGCAGGATTTACAGTGCAACGAAATCAAGGAACGTTCCTGGCTATGTTAACGAGCATATATACCGTGTTGGTACGAGATACTTTAAACACGAAGATCAACTTTGGTACGAGATACCAACTTTGATGTAAAACAGAATTCTGTTGTCGGTACGAGATACCGATTCTGCTGCTTGCACAGGTCATCACATGCGCATTTAACTGTACGAGATACGGTATAATGCAAGCAAAATGCTCTTGAGAAAACCTCCAAGGTTTTTCTCATATTTCAGATGAAGTCATCGGTCAGTGTGAATTCATCCCTCAAAACTTGGCCCTTGGGGATCAGACTGAGACCCAAAATGTCCAGACCCGAGAGGTTGAACAACAATTGGAACCGCCAGAAGCAGAATGAAGAGTCATTACAATTGCTGGGCCAAGAGTATGAAGTGATCAAATAAAATAAAAAAGTATTATTACCTAAATAATGATAATTATAAATGTTGGAACTAACATATACATATAACATGATCTAAGATGGGGAGAGATGACATCCTAAAATTGCATAATTTGCCTGTAATCTGTCAACTTCTGGATGCCTACTATATGAAAAGTAGGGGCAGTGATCTCTGAAAGTGGGAAGATTAGAGACAAGTGTATTGTTTACCAGCAGAAACAAATGGGTACTGCACCAATTTGTAGACAAGACCATGTCAAACATAATTAATGACTCTATAGAAAAAACATGCTCAAATCTCAGTGGAAAAATTGAAACTAAACAAGAAGGTCACTAGTGGCCCCAGTTAGACATTTCCTAGAAATGACTCATAATACAACCAAAAATGAACTTCTCTATGGAGAGCAGCTAAGATCACAAATAATACATAGGAAACAGGAGTGTTTCATCCCAAGGTGGGCCATGAAGCCAACCACAGCCTTCGCACCACAAGATGACCTACAACCCACAGCGTTCCGAGAGAACCCGGGGTGCCCACCACAAACTCAGCAGGACATAAGGTACATGCTGCCAATTTAAAACTACTTTGCTTTTTGGATGTCATTGACAAATGACCCCATTATATTGTAGTGAATTAAAGGATATTATATTCCTTTTATGTCTAATCCTCATCAAAATATAGCCCCTAAAAATAATTTATAAAATAGTAAAAATCTTTTACAGTTGGGGGCTATGACACCATGCTGTCATACAAAGAGAATACATTTCAAAGATTTTATTTGTACCTAAACCTAATGGCATACAAATATTTATACTAAATATTACATAATACATATTGGTAGTAAATCATTTGAATAAGTTCATAGAAGTTAGCCATTAACCACAGAGGATAATATAAGGACTGCAATAAGGTTAATTGATCATGGTTATTGTATGTGTTACATAGATCTTATGGTAGGTATCATACCTATTAGCACATAAAGCCAATGAACATAGGGAGTACCTCCATTTTGAATTTGATGAAACTTTATATGAATTTACAGCATTACCTTAAGGGTTGTGTATGGCACCGATTGTGTTCACCAAATTATTAAAACCAGTGGTTGGTAATCTAAGAAATTTAGGCTCCCTATCTACAATCCATATTGATGATTATTGATGTATCGGCCAAACATATAATATTTTTGTTCGGAAGTGCTTGGGCTTCATTATTAATTTTGAAAAACCAACACTTTGCCTAGTAAATATTGCAAATCTCTTGGATTAGAAACCCCATGTCATTGTACCTTGAGCTACCTTTGGGAAAATGAAATATAATTATAATTCCTAAAATTACAAAATGCTAAATAAGAGAATTTGCTAAGTTACTGGGCACTTTAGTAGCAGCATGCCCAGCCACACTATATGGTATGGTATATACAAATACTTGGCATTAACTAAATCAAAAGACTAAATCATCAACTATATTATGTTAATGTCAGACCTCCAGTGGTGGACGGATAACATAACGCATAACAGCAAACATTTTAAGCCAATAAATCTCGATTCACATGTGTATCTGTATACAGATGTTTCTCTATCAGGTTGGGGGTTCATTGCAATGGTGAGAGTGTTGGAGTCCTATGGTCATAATCAAAATATCACATATACCACTGAGACCTAATGGCTGTATATTTTGGCTTAAAATGCTTTGCAAAATCAAAAAATAACTGATATTCTTCTTCGGATTGACAACACCACCACCATAACATGCATTATTAAAACGGGTACTTAGGGTTCAATTTCCACATCTCAATAATGTTAGTAGAAAAATATGGGATTGGTGCAAAGCTATAAATGTTCATATCAATTCAGGCATCTTACATAAAATCTAAAGATAATTTTGCAGATGAGGAATAAAGAAATTTGACTAACATTGACTCTGAGTGGGGATTAATAATAGAATATGCATTCAATCAAATTGAGAGAAGGTTAGGCAAGCCAAGTACCTACCTATTGATTTATTTGCTACCAGGATTAACGCAAAATGCTAAAACATACCTGTGTATCATGACATAGAGACCTATATGTATATGCATTTCAAATAGATCCCTTTACACTACACTGTAGCAACTAGATAGATAGATAGATAGAATATACTAGGTACTTCTTTTAGGCATTTCCACCCTTTGCGTTAATTACAAAATGTCTAAAAAATAAAAAACGACAAAGCTAAGGAGACTTCCCTGTGGACTTGTCAGCCATAGTACCTATGGTGCTTTTCAGCCATGGTACCCCATTGGCAAAAATGTTGATGGGTACAAACCAGCAATATTTCAACCTGCCGGTTAATTGTTCTACCTACTAACTACAATTGTTACTATGCCCTTCCAGTACAGAACACCCATTGAGCAGTTCACTTACTCTGGCAGTGAACATCTTCTGCGGGAAACATTCAGATGCAGAGGTTTGCCAGAAGGCTCACAAAATATTATGTTATCATCTTTTTTCACCAGGTATGTTAAAGCAATACAACACAACATGCAAGAGCTGGTAGTCATTCTGCAAACCCCACGGGATAGAAATCTATACAGATTCAATACCGGATGTAATAAATTAACTCAATGAAATAATAAAAGAAATCTAGCCTACGGCTCGTTAAATTCTGCTAGATCGGCACTCTCCCTTCTGAATAAATGAAGAGTTTGGTAGTGACGATCACAGGCATAAAGCTTTTCTTTAAAGGCCTTTATAGAATTAAACCCACTTTGTAAGTATGTTAATACTTGGGATCCTTCGATAGTGCTAAGATTCCTGACAAATTAGGCCGTTAATAAGGATTTAAATTTAGGAAAATTAAGTAAAAAGCTTGTCACTTAATTAGCTCTTGCTACTGCTCAAAGGGTGCAGACTTTGTCGGTAATTAAAATAGAAGATACATCCATGTATCAAAACATTATACATATAGGTACCTACATAAAAATTTCTGATCTTATAAAAATATCAACTTCATCACTTAAATTACCATTTTGTGACCAAAACCCCGTAGTTTATCCAGCTAGAGCTTTAAAACAAACATTGGGCAAACATCAACTATTAGGAATGGTGAAAAATAGGTATTTGCTATTAACTAGTAGACAAATTAATAAGATCCAAACAAACAATTAGAAAGTGGATTAAATCAGTCATGAACATGAAGGAAAGCGGAGTCAACACAAAAATATTCACCAATAATATTCACAAATATTAATTAATAAATTAAATATTTACCATTAGGAAAATGGCAGGTTGGTCGGACACCTGTCTCACGTTTGCGAAATTTCGTGATGTACCAGTTAATTGCTCCACATGTAATGTTCCACATGACAGCTTTATTAATGCTGTCTTTACTTCCAACATAAAGATATACCTACCTAGCTTTTTGCGTTCACATAAAATAAATATAGGTATAACGTTTATGTTTACCTAACGTTCAAAGGTTTATTGTTAATTATATTTTCAAATATTTAAAAATAGTGTTATGGTTTAGTTATTATGACAACGGTAATTGGCCAATTATTATTTATAAGTACTTTGTCTAATAAATTTTACCAAAGTATTTAATTAAGTTATTATGATACAAGATTCATAAAAATATCAAGAAGAAATATATAAAATATTATTTATTTTGAATAATAATTATTTCTAAGCTAAGCTACCTAATGGAGCTTTTCTTTTGAAAGTTTATGTAATTATTGTGGAATGTTTTAAGTTATTTGCTATTTGATAAATACTGATTAAGTATATAAACTAAATTCAGCAGAAGTGCTAATAATATTATGAGTACTTAAGCAAATACTCAAACCTCAAATAAAAGTTGCTTCTTATAAAGCTGTTTTCTCCTTTTAGTCAAAATAATACTAGCCCATGTCGACTTAATACTCTAAACAGCTACATCGTTATAAATTATATTTCAGATCACCGTGAAATAAAATTGAATAATCAGACGAACTTACCTTAAGTGAAGTCCGATTATAATTTTATGAACGGTGATCTGAAATATAATTACCCACCCAGCCCATCCTGTATTGGAATAACAGTCCCTTGTCGAATGGGCCAACAAAGCAACGCTATCTCTAAAAAAGTGTCAAAGCAGGGTTGCCATTCCATATATCAAAAAAATCATCACCTCTAAACCGCGATGCCATTACTAGCGAATGGAGATTACTACATCGTTATAAATTATATTTCAGATCACCGTTCATAAAATTATAATCGGACTTCACTTAAGGTAAGTTCGTCTGATTATTCAATTAAATTTATGAAATGACAGTGCAACATTTATCTTTAAATACAAACAGACGAGTTCGTCCACAGCGAGATTTTCACTGAAAACAATATTTAACCACACTACTGCGGCTATTTCAAGAAAAACCAAAGTTTGACAACATTTAACTCAAAGTTTGACAACATTTAACTTAAAGTTTTGGTTACATATTACATTAAGTTACGTGGCCACTTCTTGTGTTAGGTGAAGGAATAGGTTGACAAAGGTTTGGTTGTGTAGCTAAGTTAGGTAAAGGTTACTTTTCAGTACTACAAAATTAATAGTTAAAAAAAGTAAAATTGCCTTCAAAAAGACTACATTAATAGCATGTTCCATTTGAGATCGTATAGTATACCCACCAAGAGACAGTTTGGGCTTGTAAGTACTAGTAAGTACTAGTAAAACAGTATTCGGAAGTTGATTTTTTATTCGTTTAATTCGGCACTGATTTCCGAAACTGTTTCACAAAATATTATTGGACCTAATTTTTTAGAAGGCGATTTTTACATTTTTTTTAAGAGTTTTTATTTTGAGTGACAATAAACACATGCAATTACAGCAGTAGCTTGAATTCCGTACCACTAGCCGAACCTACAAAGTTTAGTTTACAGTCGTGCGTGGTTGATATCATGTTATCTCTTAAACTGTGCGAGGTTAATATCATGTTATCTCTTAGGCGAATCACACACCTTGCCGCGCTACGCTGCGGGATGCGTGACGACGGAACAAAAGCCCCGCGCGTGAATGCGTTTTCAGTGTGTTGCACTACGCGTGATTTCTATACAAATACAGGTACTTGCAAACAACGGAAGATCACGCACTCCCGCGCTACGCTGCGTGATGCGGTGGGGTATGCGAATCGCCTTAAACGGCAAAAATCATCTTCATTGTGTGTGAATTTTGTTCCAAAAGAACTAACGAATTGTACATAGGTAGCTCCTTTTTCCTATTTTTTGAAGTCGGTTAAAAAGGTCGACCAGCGTGAGTCATTCCAACTGAATTAGTGAATTTACGGCACAATTGTCAATGACGTATTATATATCATTGACAATTGTGCCGCTCATGTATGTGCTGTTCCGAGCAGCTCCGGTTGAGGTGAGGCGCGAACAGGACCGCGCAAGTACCAGGCCAATAGCAATCACAGGCTTTGAGAGTGAGCGAATATGATGTCGCAGTGTCGCGGTGTCGCTGTGTCGCTGTGTCGCAGTGTCGCAGTGTCTCGGTGTCGCTGGCTCTCCGCTTGTAGAGCCTTCAAAACTTTCGTCTGGTCGTGATGTGAGATAATTAAATACGGTCACGTTCAAACTCCGTGGCACTTATACTTTGCCACGCGAGAGTACCCTCGTGGAAATATACGGCCGGCGGGGTGACCCGCCCGACCGTTCGCAACCGATTGAAAACTTAAATGTTAGGTACTACTTGTTGACAGTCTGTGGCCGCGCGAGTTTGTTTAGGATCAAGTAGTGGCGCGGCGCGACCCGCCGTCAAACACCTATACCTCACAAATACCTGCTATTTTGTGTACATTATTTTACAATAGATTTACATAAAACAAACCCTCCCATAAATCAACCACGCCCTATTTAAGTAATAGGACATACGTTTAGCACACAACTTAGTTGAAAGTGTCGGTGCGGGTGCGGTGCACATGTGGTGCGGGCACGGTGCGGTCGCGGTGCGGGCGCAATGCGGAACGGCGCGTGGCGCTGGCTCCGCTACGGTTCCGGGACGGGCTCGTAAACAGAATAATAAAGTCATTTAACGAGCGGGGCGACCCGCGCGCCCCTCACGAGCCACAACTCACACGTCGTGCTAATAGATATACAATCACTAAACAATTATGAGATTTACATAATTATGTACCTGTCATAAGTATACATGTGCACATATTTCAACACTAACCGATGTATAGAAATGTTTTTGAGGAATACTTCAAGCGATATAAATGTGTCATTCTGTGTAAAGCGAATAACCTCATCAGAGGATGCACCGGCGGCGCACGGCTATTAATGTGTCAGCGTCAACTATTAACCGCTGTGTTACGAGTGTTTGTACCGTGCACAAAGAGACATATTGTGATGGCGCTACCATTTCTTATGCGTTATTAAGTTGCGAATACATTAGCAGTAAATAACTGCGTTCGGTGAGGCCGTCGGAAGGTCGTTAGTGCGCGAGACGTCACGCAGTTTTTTAGCTGTCGCCGCATGAAATATAACGCTTTTAGCGAGCAGATACTATTAATTCGATGAATTTATTGTGTGTTTACACGAGTGCTCCCGAACCCCGAAGAGCGCGGCGATGTGTTGTGTTACTGAGTGCGGCGCGTCCCCGCGGCGTGTGCGTCCCGCGGGCCGCCGCGCCGCACACATGCGTCATATTTTGAAGTCGTCGCAAGGATTTAATGAACTACAAATTGTTGTGTTTTCAACGCTAAATTAAGTAGGTATATTTATTGGACGTGATACATATCACCTAAACATGGGGTAGGCACTATGTTTATTCAAAATCACAAAAGAATTTATTTATAAGTCATCATATTATACCTACTAACAGCATGTATTATTTAGTGTGATAACATACTAGATTGTTAATGCGAGTCGCACATGTCTTGTGTTCTATTTCTTACCTTACTGGCTGTTAACCGCAGCTTCGTTCGTGTGGATTTTAATTTGATTATCACCAGTACGCTTAAAGCGAAGACCTGTAGATTGACTTAATAATAATACCCAGCAACAGTGACCTAAATGGGTTGAATTAAAACGTATTTATGAGCATGCTCGATCTACGATGATTTAGCTCAAATAAATACGCCATATGCTCAATTAATACGCTAAATGGTCACCCATCCACTACTTTGTTTTTATTAATGTTGTGAATGAGTACCTAACCATCATCACTTAAAATAGCCGCACCGCTCCAGCACAGCTACGGCAACGGTACGGCTACGCCTCGAAAAAAGGCAAACGCTAGCCGCCAAAGCGCCGCCAACGCGCCGCCAACGCGCCGCCATCGCCAAGCCGATGATAGGTCGCAGCGGGCGAGCGGCCGGCCGCTGCAGCGCGCAGACCGTCCGTTCACAAATATTTGCGTTTCAGCCCCGCGGCTTGGCTCACGTAGAATTAAAGATTTATACAGTTTTTTTTTTATACAAACTGCACCCTCGGGGATGATAATAATTAGAACGTTGTGTATTTTACATTTCCTTATTTACATCAAGAATATTCAAGAAGTATGTGTGCCAAGTTTTAAGCAAATATTACCATAGAATATGATTTTCCATACAAACCTTTCACTCCTTTAGGGATGGAATTTTCAAAAATACTTTTTTTAGCGGACACCTATACCGTATAAAGAATTTATTTGCCAAATTACAAGGTAGTTTTATAGCTCCTGAGAATTCGTGGTTAGTCGGTCAGTCAGGCAAACAGTGAGTGGTATTTCACTTTTATATTTAGCTATAGATTTATTTTTCAGCTTCCTTTTCACAAAAACAACCATTTGCCGATACACAAGTTGTACATGATACACAGAATGTACATGTTGTCAGTTGATTTACTAGCTCCAAGAAAGGTGGTCACTATCGCTGTGGCTAATGTCATCAATCATCACTCATGCGTCAGTGCAGTTCTGATAAATGATAAATGATAAATGATAAATGATATTTATTTTGTAAATAGGTTAAAAATAACACTTTTACACGTCAAAACATTTTTTTAAGCTAGATGAGTTCGGTGTTTCCTATATGACTACCTTTGAGAAGAAACACCGAAACAAACTCAAAGGTTGATGTCTCTTTTAAAGTCCAGACAATTAAGATAAATTGTGTAAGAACCATGCAGGTTAGTCTGAAATGGCCTTTAGAGGAAAGAGCCATACAGATTTGAGTGGACCTGACCTGACTGTGCACGCATGTGCCGGGTATCGTGGTAGCTCAACCCAGACTTAGGGAGCTCAACGACCCGACGAACATTACCATCAGAGAGGACATTTGGGTAGGCCCCCTAAAGTACTCAAACTGTCAGACTGAACTTGAGATCTATAACAGTAACATAATAACCCACATAGTACTCACATTTACAATAATTATAATCAATATATTATCATTATTATCACATTCAATGTCATTTTGTATATAAATTGTTTCAAAAGGAAACATTCAATGTCAAAGTGTATATAGAAAAAATTATAAAATCAAATAAAAGAGCAATAATTTAGTGGTTATGTCAATAGTAGTATTGGCCCATGTATGTATTGGAACAGCTCAATCCCAAGCCTTTTTGTCCTCCATATAATCTTTAACACTATAAAAAGCTTTATGACAAAGTTTTCGCTTTATTAATGATTTGAATTTATTAAGGCTTAATTTTTGAATATGGCTAGGGATTTTATTGTAAAAGCGTATACTTTGGCATTTAAATGTGCCACTTATTTTCTGGAGCCTCGTGGCAGGAACAACAAGTCTATGTTTGTTTCTAGTATTAATATTATGAATATCACTATATTTAGTAAAGAGATTAATATTTTTATGTGCATACAATAGATTTTCATAAATGTACTGAGATGGAACAGTCATTATATTAATATCTTTAAATTTCTCTCTGAGTGAATGTCTGGGACTTAACTTATAAATTGATCGAATAGCTCTTTTCTGCAAAACAAAAACAGTCTGTATGTCGGCGGCATGTCCCCACAACAGAATACCGTACGACATGACACTATGAAAATAACTGAAGTATACTAAACGGGCAGTCTCAAGATCAGTTAAATCGCGAATTTTTTTAACGGCGTATGCTGCAGAGCTAAGCTTTTTCGACAACTTATCTATGTGTGGTCCCCACTGAAGCTTAGCATCCAATGTTATACCTAAGAACACTGTGGTATCCACAAGATTCAGCTCCTCACCCTTCACTAGTTCACTAGTTTTCACCTGTCTAACGTTAGGTGTCGTAAACTTAATACATTTAGTTTTCTTTTCATTCAAAAGTAAGTTATTAACATTGAACCAGTGCACTATTTTTGAGATAGCGCTATTTACATCGTCAGTAACCAGCTGCTGACGTTTAAGTTTAAACAAAAGTGAAGTGTCATCTGCAAACAGTACTATCTCATGATTGTCCCTTATAAGGAAGGGTAAGTCATTTATATAAATAAGAAACAAAAAAGGGCCAAGAATTGAGCCCTGTGGTACTCCCATTGTTACTACAGACCCGGGTGATCTTTTACCATTAACATCCACCTTCTGAATCCTATCACTTAAGTATGAAGTAAGAAGATCCAAAGATGAGTTCCTTATGCCATAGTAGTACAGTTTCCTGATTAATGTTTCATGAAGAACACAATCGAATGCCTTAGACAAGTCACAAAAAATACCCAAAGCATCGTGTGAATTCTCCCACGAATCAAAAATATGTCCTAAAAGTTCAACACCGGCGTCAGTTGTTGAACGACCCCTCGTAAAGCCAAACTGTTTGTTATGTAATAATTTGTTTTTATTAAAGAATTTTTGCATCTGCTCTAAAATAAGTTTTTCGAAAATTTTACTAAATGTAGGCAGCACTGAAATTGGTCTATAATTTGTAGGGTCTGATGTGCTACCCGATTTAAATAGAGGTATTATTTTACTACTTTTCATTAGATCAGGAAACTTGCCACAATCAATACAATTATTAAAAATAGAGGCTAGAGTAGGTGCTACAATGTCAATAATAGACTTAGCAACGTCTACCGAATTACCCCACAGATCTGCTGTTTTTTTTACATTTAAAGTGTGAAAAGTTTTGATTATGTCTCTACAGCTAACATGTTGAAAATGAAACTCGGAATCGCAATTTTTAACATTTTCTTTAAGCAAAGTCTCTGCAACAGCAGGTGATGAGTTCAAAGATTTAGTAGTTACAACTGGAACCTTTGAAAAGAAATTTTCGAAAGCTGTGGCTACTTGTAAATCCGATTTAATTACATTGTCATCAATATTAAGGCTATATTCACTATCTCGATTACTAGACCTACCCGTTTCACTGTTAATAATATTCCAAGTCGTTTTAATTATATTATTACTAGATTTTATCTTTGAACTTAAGTAATGCGATTTGGCCATGCAACAAACTTTTTTAAATAATTTTGAATAATTTTTGACATATAAATTGAATTCGGGTGTGTTTACATATATCCTTTCATTGTACAGTTCATAAAGCCGTTTTCTACTTTTATGTATACCAATGGTAGCCCATTCACTGAAGGATGCAGTGTTGTTAACTTTAATTGTCTTTGGAATAAAAGTAGAATTAAATTGTGTACAGTACATGTTAAAAAGATCATCATATAATTTATTAGGATCATCATTACTTGATAAATAAGGTAATTTATTAATGAGCTTAGTACGGAATGTTTTTAGGCGGCCTGCAGTTTTAGGGTTAACAGTGATATCCTTTTTGACTACATCTTTGTTTTGATTTTGAATAGTGATCATCTGTCCACAATGATCCGAGTCCAGTAAATTAATATTTTTTTTTTGGTAAGGTATAACATCGGTATAAATATTATCTAAGCAAGTGGCAGTAGAGGTAGTTATTCTAGTGGGCTCCAGAAATTGGTTAACAAGATTGTATGACTGGAATAAACTTATAATTTTAATGCAAGACCCAGAATTTTCTAATAAATTAATATTAAAATCACCGCATACAATGATAGATTTGTTTGAGTTGCAGACTTTGTACAACACTTCATCCATTACTTTTTCAAAACAATCATACAATCCTGAAGGTGGCCTGTACACACTTAATACAATAAACCGCTCCAATTCTACACAGGCGATCTCAATAGTACGTTCAACAGACAGGCTCACAATGTCCATACGGTCTTTAAATTTAAGCTGGTTACTTACTAAAATTAAGGAGCCACCATGAATAGCATTTATTCTGCTGAACGAGCTGCCAACCTGGTGGTTTCTAAAATTGAACATAAACTGGTGGCTTTTTAGCCAATGTTCTGTAATGCAAAGTATATTAATGTCATTATAATTCAAGAATAATTCTATTTCTAAATCTTTGCTCATTAATCCTTGAATATTTTGATGCACCAGGTTGATAGTACTATTAATATCATTTTTAATAATTTTATTTAATTTTTGCTTATTACTCTTTACATTTTTGCAAGAGGTTGCCTCTATTGTCTCAATTTCTAATTTAAATTATGTTTAATGTCAATATTTGTAGCCAAATTATTGGCTGAACTATTTAATGAGTCATTGATAAGGTACGATTGTGTGACGGTGTGGCCGGACAAGTGAGCGGTTAGTTGACCGTGTTGAATTTAATTGTGAAGCCGCCCACATGTTGTGGTACATTAGTTGTGCACGTGTGAACACCTGCCGCGGTGGTGGCGCGGACCATCTGTTATGTTAATGTGGCGTGACGTCATATTACACACGACCACATAATTATAATTATGTTCATTTAAGCCAAACCGCAAATACTACAAGTTAGCTAAGGTCAGTGAAGTGTCGACGTAACGCCGACGTAGCGGGTGGCTACGAGCACGCGTAGTAGTGACGCGTAGCCTGTTGCTACGAAATGTGCTACGCTACGAGTAAGGTTTTGTAGCAAGCAGCAACAAAACTATTCCTTGTGAATGCAAAGAGAGGCCCGAAGTTGATTAGTAAGACCACACAAAGCAGTTTTATAATTTATCGCCATCATGTGAGGACTGATTTAAATATTTTTTTTACTGTAAGTAGTACAGTGGCTCAGCTAGCTGGACATAGGGTGTATTTAATTTCAATTCGTTCAGAAGGTCATAAGATATAGCTTGACCTCTCTAATGTACCTATGCAGTCCGATGCTCTAGTAGGGTACCCCGGTCGATGATAGCGGCGATTAACGGTGGACGGCGGTGATTGGCGATGGGAGGTGGGGACACTAGTGATGTGAGGTGCTTATTATGAAAGAAAATGAGGAATTTATTATGACTGGAATGCGCCGTTCTGTAGTTTCCATCAACCCTCATGGCAGTTAGGAGAAAGTTGTTATCATACATAATTTGTCAATTTATGATACAGTCACACAGAAATTCTGTATTCTGTAAAGTACTTAGTACTTAGTATAATGTGAAGTTGCAGATACGGCGGCCCTAATCCTACCGGCGCCCATGTCTGCCTTGTTTACATTACGTATAAATAGACAGTTGATAAAAAAGGTTGCATGGTTTCCCCCGTCCCGCACCCCGCCCCGACGCCCGCCCGACCCTCGCACCCGACCTTCACATTATTTTCAAAATAATGTCGATCGTAAATGCACCGCAATCGAGAAATGCTCCAGTAGTTTCAACTTATAACAGCGATGAACGGGGGAAATAAAATAAATAAATAAATAAAAAGTTTTTATTGTCGAAAATAAATGCATTCACATTATACAATGTTTTCGGTATGTTGACTTAAGTAAATGTATTGTACTAGAGGTACTAATACTGATTCCCAAACTAAGGCGGAGCTTGTATTTTGGGCAACAGCGTTCAGTCGCGCGAAATAGACGCGCTTCTTTTAATTCGTGAGCCTTTCAGTGCGTTTCATTAATCTCAGCACTGCGCGATAGGGGGGGGGGGGGGGGAGCCTAGCACTCGCTGACGTAACATTCAAGTATCTGAATTTAAAGTTATAAGGGTGACTACACCAGTTATAATTGTAGTCTTAAAGGCCCTCCAACACGATCGTGTGAAGGGCGTGTCTGCCTGTAATCGTCGGTGTTTGCCGAGTGTTACACTTATAAATGCGAAAGCTGAATCCATGTGGGAATGAGAATTGAGGCATCCGAATCATCAGAATTATTTTTATTTGCTCAAAACATGATACAGTGGTTGGTTCAAATTTCTTAAAATGTCCAACATGTTTGGTCGTAGACGACATGCAAACAGAAAATCTTCATTAAACATTAAAATTATAGTATCATTTTGATATCTTCACACATCACAACAATAGCTATTTTCAATAGACAGAATGCGAATCGATGCTGATAATGTGATTCATGCCTAATGAACTCTGTATTTTTAGCGTCGTCGGCGGCGGCGTCGGATCTGACCGGGTTTGATTGGGACAATCGTTATGAATAGAAATGGATTAGGTTTGGGTTTGATGAATCAATAGCCGACATTCTGTTCAGAATTTGAGAAATTATTTGCCTTCATTTTGAAATTGGGTATACTATTAAATTGTCTATCTCGAAGCGGTCGTTCGACCAAATTGAGGCGGTCAGAATAATTATTTAAGTAATTAGCTGTCGAGCCCGGCGCGGCTGAGTGGGGTGGCTCGGTCGGCTCGGGCGGCTCGCTGTGGCACAATGGTAACATTACAACATTATTGTAGCGCCGCTGACAGAGAGGGATCATTACTTCATTGTCAATAACAGAGAACAGATACTGGCCCCGCCCCATCCTGGACTGACACGCCGGTGTCTAAAGTAATACCTGCATTCGTAACTGAAACTGAGGCGACTCAATCGCGTGGCCGGTTTGTGGAGCTAGTTATCTTCGAAACAGAGCCGCCGGCCGCTCAGCACGCAGCCCCGGCGAGCCGGCCCACTCGGCCGACGACGGGATGTTAAATCCCGCAGTGAGGCTGCTATCGAAGGCAACGCTGCTGTGACTGCACGCCTGCGCTCGCGCCGCCGCCGCCGCCGCCCGCTGGCCGCACTCAACACATTCGAGTTGATGCTCCCACCAGTCCGTGGCTAGGCGTAGCGGCCGAACGCTCTACCTCGTAAGTCGCACATTATAAAGCATTACCAAACAAGATGTAGCGGAATGAGCTGTTTGGTAACCAGACGGTGTTCAATTGCTGCAAGTGCTGTACTATAGCTAATAACTATCAAAAAATATCGTGAGTGCTGATGGTAAAATACGAGGTGGTGGGGGGATGTCACTATCGCGCTAGTTGCGTCACTGCTGTTCGTTCAGTGCTACCATTCATTTTTAGGGTTCCGTACCAAAATGGTAAAAAAGGAACCCTTATGGTGCGACTTCGTCTGTCTGTCTGTCTGTCTGTCTGTCACACCTGATTATTTCAGCAACTACTTATGCTATCGACTTGAAATTTAGAACAGTTATAAAGAATGCTTGTTCAACTTTATTGCAAATGAAAGAAGTCCAAAAATATTTTTATTTTCATTGCAAAAGGGGCAGGAGTGGGGGTCCGAAATTTTAAAGTGGGGTTACTAGGTCAAGTGACATATCATATGAAAGAGCTTGATCTGCACATTTCAAAATATATTTTCATTTTATTTTATGTCTTTTTATGTGAATTATGTGAAGTTATTTTATGTGAAGTTTGCGGGGCGAAAAATCTGAAATAATTAGGGTTGATAGGAATTGACCCAAATATGGCACCAAAAATAAAACGATGTTCCTAACTAGTACAGTTTTTTCAAAATCATCAAAATTCCTTCACAAACAGACTTAGTTATGCGATCCGGATTTTTTCACTTTATACGTCCAAATATGATACGGAACCCTCGGTGCGCGAGTACGACTCGCACTTGGCCGGTTTTTTTATTATGACATAACACACTTTATTTCAGATAAATGTTTATTTAAACATGTGTGATACATGGCGGGAACGTGTTACTGTGATTGTTGTCAGAACATATCAAAACAAATATCATATATTTTCTTTTTACCCGACTGCGAGACGCAAAGGAGGGTAATGTGTTTATCAGTCTATGTATGTATGTATGTATGTTTGTATGTATGTATGTATGTATGTTTGTTTCTATGTGGCGTTCTAGAGACCAAATGCGTTGGCCGATTTTGATAATTCTTACGTCAATCGATTCGTCTTAACCTTGCAAGTGTCACTAAAGACATAACAGTAATCAAAATTCACCACAGCGACAACCAGACGCCATATTGTCAAAATGAAAAAAAAAAAAGTTGATGAACTATGTCAAGTGGGGTGTCGTTGAATAGGTATTTTAAAATCATTTTTAGGTTCCTTTTATCATTTTTCATTTAAAATAATAGTTTAGGATATATAACGATTTAAAGTTGTTTAACAAAGCAATCATTGTCGCGAATTCTTACTTATTGATTTAAGTTTTTATTTCAAGTATTAACGATATATAAACAAACATTAAAAACATACATTAAAAACTAAAAAGTGAAAAATAAAAATAGTAAATTAAAAATTAAAAAAACCCGACTGCCAAAAAACAACTAAAAAGTTCAAAACAAAAGCACTTTTCAAGCAGTCTGATTCAGTTGGTGGCATAAAATCTAAGATTTAACACAAATAATTGCCACCAACTGCATCAGACTGCTTGAAAAGTGCTCTTGTTTTGAACTTTTTAGTTGTTTTTTGGCAGTCGGGTTTTTTAAATTTTTAATTTACTATTTTTTGTAAATTGCATTAAATTTGTTTTATCTTTATACATATTTTGTAGTTTTATCTGGAGGTGATCTACCGCTCCTACGTGCTCCACATCAGATACACAATGTGATGAGTGATGATCGAGGAAGCGAAGCGGCAACACGCCGATATATGGTTGAAGCGAGCGCCGTGCTCTTCAGACTGGGCCACAGTGGCCACGTAGCCATCACTGCGATGGCTGAGCGTGTTGTGTAATTTTGGAGATAACTATTTGATTTTGAGTTAATCAACCGCAAAAATATATTTGCAGTCGGAAACTGAAGTACTCGATGCTACGGAACCCTACGGTGTGCGTGGTCCAACACGCACTTGGCCGGTTTCTTTGTATCCTCAGTTGATTGTGTAGCGCGAGCGGTGCGGGAGCGGCTGCCTAATGAGCGAAGTTTTTCTCTTGAGGCCGGTAATGCGCGGCCGCCCGCCGGCGCGCGGCGCCCGCTCCTCAAGTACTGCGCACTAATTGATACTTATTGTCATTTACCTCAGATTATGTGCCTAACGAGTGGCAGAGGGCCTGGTACGCGTTACATGCACTTTCAAACATGGCACACATCTTTTAGCCGATCTAGAAGAACAGCTGCAAACTGGCTGCCTTGTAGTGGTATCGTTACATTTAGGTGGCTATGATACTCTTTCACAGTGGTCTTTCTGTGTGAGGACCTACACTGTTAATTAGTTTCACTACTAAGGACAAGCGATCGTAATCGGACACAAACGATCCCTCCGCCCGCATACAGACTGCCGTCGGCGCCGGCGCCTGAACGACAATGGTGTAAAGTTTGTGGGAGTCACCTGAGTGCTGGCTGCGAGTCGCAAACCATCGCGTTAATCGAGTAAACATCTCTTGAAGTGAATGGAACAACCAATCGCGTGTGTTAGCGTGTTTACTTTTGAGCCGATGTGCGATTGGTCGTTGACTATGAGTTATGACCTTATTAGTTAATGTTTACGCGATCAAATATGTTAGAAAACCTTCCACCAGGTACTCTGTAGGTGTTGCGTTTAAAGGGTGCACCTGAGCCTACTGGAGAGGGAGGCCCAACCGCCCGACACACGCGAGCCCGACACACGCGAGCCCGACACACGCGAGCCCGACACACGCGAACCCGACACACGTGATTCCGACAGACGTGAGCCGCGAGTGACACTTTGGTTATTGTTTTGAGAAAAACAGGTGCCGTTGTGATGAGTCACCCGCGTCATCTGCGGAAACAGTTATATCGTGTAGTACCTATACAGTTAGGTATACAATAATGAAGCCGTAATAAGTTTGGTAATTGTTTGAACTTGTTACAATATTGGCGCACCGCCAGACACGAGATAGACCGTCCCGCTAGCTGGATGAGATAGCTCGAGGCGGGTTCGTTAGCGCACTGGTTCCCTGGCCGCTGATATCGTAAACTAGTGTTACCGCACGCAGTCGTTGATGTCCGTCGTTCTAACAAAAACTACTTATTTAGCAGTTTTCCCTCGGGCTTGTCTGAAACTTCAGAAGGCCACATACCTACATATTATGTAGAGAATATAGTCCGAAACATTTGTAGCGTCGTGTAAAGTTGTGAGTAGGTATAAGTACTGGGATGAAAAGCTTTTATATACCAGAATATAATAAGCTCCTCCGTGAAGACATCAGACGGGCACCATTGTCAGGAGGCGGAGTGATGCATCGCCACCCGGAACTAAACAATATGAACTAAGTCGTTTAGTCCCACGGAGTCCCACCTACGAATATACCTACATTTTTATGAAGAAAACTCATGGGTATGGTATCAAGAAAAGCAATATCCGATATGATGTGTTCCGTACGACTTGCTGCCCGCGATAACAGCGTCCTAAGAGGTTCAATAAGTCTCCGAGCGCGCGCACCTGTTGTGATACGCGCGTGATGTCACCACGTCCGCGCGTGTGTTGTTCGCTCGCCGCTCGCCGCTCGCGCCTCTCTCTGACGGCACTCTGGATGCATTGTTCACTGCTATAAATAACCTTTTTATTTTGACCTGATCGATCGCAGCCCTTGCTCTCTGCCGGAACTGGTTACAATCAGTTTCCTTGATAAATAGGGATTCTTTAAATTAAATTCTTTGCAATGAATGCACCATTATGCCGAAAAAAGGAAAAGTCATAGGTACCTAACACGTTTTCATCACAGCCGCAGCAGGTGCAGCAGTTCGAGGCGCAGACTAAGTGGGAGGCCGATGGTGCCACTGACGATGAACCGAAGTGACTAATTGATTCAATATAAATACTAACTACGCCTTCTTAGGTGACGTGCCCGCGTGTGCTGGTCAGTGGGTCGGGCGGGCAGTGGTCCGCGTCCGGTGCAGCACGCGCCGCTGAGTGTACGCTGGCCGCGCGCCAGCAGCCCGCTTGTTAGCGCGCGCCGCACTTCCACTACCGAATGTTATCGCGAGGTCAACTTTTATGGAAGAATAGCTTTTGCCCGCGACTTCGTCCGCGTTTCCATCGTTTTTCGTAAAAAAGTAACGTATGTCCTTCCTCACGGTTCAATGGTTTTGATGTAACAGACAGATTAACTTTCGTATTTTAGTAGTGAAATATAATATGTCAATCCACAATACTGTTGAAAAATATCGCAATAAGGAACCGCAGAATATTATTATTAATAGCTGTGCCCGCGACTCCATCAGCGTGTAACTCCTTGTGTGTAATACAATCAGAAAGCTCCGAACTGCTAAGCTATCGGGAGTTACACGTGTTATTGTGAGTCAACCATAAATAATAGACATATTCTGTTTTGAGATATTTTTTAGATAATTTTATGTAGAACATTTTCGTCATACATGATTTCTATGTAGCTTTAACCATTAAGGCTGCACACGCGACGGAAGCTTAAAAAATGGAGTAACTTCTCCCGTTTTCCCAACATTTCCCTTCACTGTTCTGCTCCTATTAATTGTAGCGTGATAAAAAGTATACTATAACCTGCCCAGGAGTATGAAGAATAATTGTACCAAGTTTCGTTAAAATCAGTCGAGTAGTTTTTGTTTCTATAAGGAACATACAGACAGACAGACAGACAGACAGACGGACGGACAGACAGAGACAGACAGACAGACAAAAATTTTACTGATTGAATTTTTGGCATCAGTATCGATCACTAATCAGAATCACCCCCTGATAGTTATTTTGAAAATATATTTCATGTACAGAATTTACCTCTCATATATCTATAAGTATCTCATATATATATAAGTATAGATGTTATTAAAACGAAGATAGCAGACGCAAGGCCGGCACGCACCTGGCGCGCCACATGCCGCCCGCTTGCCGCCCGCGTGCCGCCTGCCGCCTGCCGGCCGTCCGCCTGCCGCCGCCAGTGAGCACTTCGCAGAATCACTCTCCCGCACTCATAATATCAACCGGTCTTATTTTAAAACTAGGGGCAGCCGGAAGCTAGTGCGCTAGCTTAGTTTCGTGTTTGTACGGAGCAAACTGTTAGCGCGTTTAATTGAGATTCTAAAGTACGCAACTGGAGTTATATATAGAATGACTTCCGGCGTGCTCCGAGCTTGTATAATAGTGTAATCTGTTGTAATCTATGCTCCGAACTCCGCGTGCTGCTCAATACCTATGAGTAGTTAGAGTCAGGCCCGCCGCAAGCGGGTGTGCAAGGAGTGCACAGCACACGGTCGGCACGTCCAGGGGGTGGCAAAGCGACCGATCCATCACGTAAAATTCACTCATTGTCATAAATAATATCCATCCCGCATATAGCCCAAGAGATGTTATCGCATATACTTGGTATAAGAGAACGTTATAAAACCTTTTTGATTACACAATGAAAATAAAAATAAAAGGGTCAGCATAGTTAAAAAAAACAGGTTTAAAAAAAACCGACTTCCAAAAACTACACTATAAACTATGAAATAAAAAGTTTAAACTTCCATAATTAAAAATCTAAATGTATATTGAAGCCGGCGGGGCCTTTTCAGGTTTTTGCCTCTCAGTCTTTAAACAGGAAGGGTGTGCGCAGTGTGTGCACGTGGAAATTAAGATTTCCTTTTATTCCTTGTTCATCTGCAATTTTGCTTATTTTCATGCTAGGCCCCGCCGACTTCAATATACATTTAGATTTTTAATTATGGAAGTTTAAACTTTTTATTTCATAGTTTATAGTGTAGTTTTTGGAAGTCGGTTTTTTTAAAACCTGTTTTTTATTTTTAACTTTTTAGTGTAGTGTAACATGTCATGTTTTTTTTTATAATAATACCTTACGTATATAAAAGTACCATAAAATCATGGATAGAGCGACTTTAATAACTCTGCCTTTGACACACATTTTGTATATTATGTACTTTTACCGAGATCGATTGCTTTCACGAATTTAAATAGGTACTTAGGTACCTTCTAAGATATTTATGGATAAGTACGTTTCAGTAATCGAAATTAATGTTTTTTCAGCAATAGGCTCTTTCCCTAACTTTCTATCAAATAAGACTTGAACATAAAAAAAACTGTGTGTACTTTACACCTCTGCCTAACCTTGCGGAAAATACTAGCGTGATGTTATGCATGTATAATATCGAGATCGATTGCGTCCAGGAATTCATTGTACCCTGTAAATCGGCTCAGAGATCACAGAGTAATCGGTGTACATACATTAAAAAAAAGAAAAAAAAAAAAAAAAAAAAAAAAAAAAAAAAACAACCGAATGCAGAACCTCCTCCTTTTTGGAAGTCGGTTAAATAGGGGGCGGCATAATCGCTATTGCACACGGGCGCTCAAACACCTAGCGGCGGGCCTGGTTAGAGTTACATACATACGTATACGGCGATGATATCCTCGGAAACAATTGCACTTCACATAATTATATTATAGTGTCAAGTAGATAGGAAGACAGGCGGCCTGTGCGATGGCAGGTCAGAGGTCAGACGCACTTGAGAGGAGCGAGTGTCGCCGTCGGCTCCGCTCCATGTCCGTGATGATATCCTTTCCTCTTTATAATATTAGTTTAGATTAGACAATATGTGTTACTTGAAGTCTAATTATTATTGATATTTTTATAATATAATAGGTACTTATTTATATTGTCTTGACTGAAAGGAAAGTTTTATGATGTAATGTAAATTTTAATATGGAATGAGACTGTATAATTGCTTTATTCGAGTACATGCAGGTAATTTAAATATTTGCATGATTGGAAAGTCGAATATACTGAAACCATATTTATTATCTTTACCACATTAAAACATTAATTAATTAATTCGCCATGTTGTTGTGCATAATTGTCTAGGAAGCGTATAAATAAAGCTCTCCATGCATGTAGTGTAGTTTTGTGGCGTAGTAGAGAAGGGGCACCGGTGAGTGCCTCTAAAGAGATCCCAGTGCATGTGCTGACAGACGGCAACCGACAGTAGGAAGTACCCGACACGGGCGCATCGTTAGAATTAATGAACAGTGCATTCATAAGTTAAGGGTCGGACAACTTAACCTACATAGCCGTAAACTTAGATAAACTTAATCAATATTACTTACTGAAAAATTAAAACAACCTGATTAGGTACCGTCCTTTCTGCGGATTTGAACACGAAAGACGGGAATATCGCTTTCTTGTAAGTAGGTGGCATGTACTTACCATTATTATTTGTGTATCTGAGATGTACAAGCGTGCGTGCTTGTGCCGGGCGCGGGCACCCTGGTCCTGCTGCACCGACCATCACCAGCATCTACTCTCGGCGCAGGGACCACACAAAACTATTTTATTTGATAACGTAGATAGCCGTAGGTACCAACGGCTATCCACGTTATCAAATTCATAAGTAGGTACCTACTTATTATTGATAAAAACAAGTTCTTTTTTACCTGATCTTGTATCGATTACAATGCGGCTGCCAATTAATTAATGACATCGTAGTACCCCGCAGTGTTCCAATGTAAGTAATTATACTCTGTATTACAGCGCCAACATAACGAGTTCAACATTCAGCAATCAATGTTAACGATGCTCTGTCGATAAATGTTAATGATCGGCTGCTCGCTGTTGTCTACAAGTAACAACTTGTTCGTCTGTCGTTGTTCAGCGAGAGACAACTTTCTTTATAAGTGGTTAACGCCGGAGAGGCGCAACATTACACGCATAACCTGGCCCCAAGTCTGCTAGATATTGCAATATTGTCATATAATTGTGTCAGAATGGTCTCTCAAAGGCTCCTACACACAATGCCGGCGGCACTGCCGCCGGGTTTTTGCCGAGCGGCCATGTCGCCGGCACATGCCGTATAAAGCCGCTAAGCGTCATTCCAATTGTGACCGTCACTAGAACGAACTGACGCCGGCACCCCACGCTACCCGCGGGCACACCCCGGCGGCCATGCCGGCGGCTCGTGTGTGCGGCAAGCCCGGCGGCTCGAATACCCGCCGGCATTGTGTGTAGGAGCCTTAGTAACGACATCATAATTGTCAAACCCAACAAAAACGATTTCGATGTGAGACCATTCTGACACAATTATAACGCAAAAGCAGCTAGACTTGGGGCCCTGATCACTGAATTAGGAACAAATTTTTTGTAAAATATTTTTCACTTGATGCGTATTTCGAAAATGTATGGGTATCAATACCACGCTTCCCCAACTAGCAAACGAGTTGTTAAGGTAGCATACAACCAACACAATAATAATATACATATATATATTTAACAGTTTTGCAACCAAACAGTTGTAAAGAAATGTATGATTTGATTTTTTATTTATTTATTTAATTAAAACGGTATTTAAAACCAATTACAATAATTATATTAACGTACCTACCTATATTACACAGACATAAAAATAAATTAACAATAATTACTTTAATAATTAAAAAAAAAAAGACTAAATATCAAATACGCAATCATACATCCTTCTCACAGAAACCCAAACACTCTCGCAATATTTCCTGCCATCCATCCGCAAACAAGTCACAATCAAGATTGGCGCACAGGAGGGCGTTGAGTGTAGAGAGGGTACGTGGTAGATAGGTAATATAACATGTTAAATCATGTAAATGTGTCTACTAAACGTCATCTCAATTAATTTTAAACTTATATAATTATAAAACTATGTTGATAGACTGAAAGTTAAATTAAAGTTACATCGAAACGTTTTTCTAACATTTATATGACACTAGCTTTCCGCCGGTGGCTTTACCCTTTTATTTGTAATTCTATTTTACGTAAGGGAGAATAGTAAGGATTAATTCTTGGCGAGGAGGAATAGTCAGCATTAATTGAACGGGCGCGCTGCTTCCACATCGACTGGTCAGTGGTCAGTGGTCAGCCACACCCGCATGTAGAGCGCACTCGCTTTACTTCCCGCATTCGCTTCCTTCCTATCCTAGGCCCCCGTTAATGTTACCATCTCTTGATAACAAACTTACCAAATAAACATACCTAAGATTTGTGCAGTTCTTTAATTTTACCAAAAATATTATTGCTCAAACTAATTTTGACTCACCCTATCTACATACCTAGATAAATGATTGATGTTGATTTTGATAAACCCTGAAATACGTGTTTTATTTATTGTATCGAAGAGCATTATTATCAAGTTTAAGTAAGTTACACCAGAAAAATATGATTAGGTACTCATACAAACTTTTTGCCACCCCCTATCTCCTTTCTCCCTTTAGCAGTTGAATTTTAAGAAACGCTAGAGAAGTATTTCATTAATTGTGTAAGGAACATTAATACCAAGTTCCAAGTAAATTTGACCGCAAAATATGATTTCCTATGCCAACTTCGTCAACTGATTTCTCCCCTCAGGGCGTCAATTTCGCGAAATCCCTTCATAAACGATGCCTACAATATAAAATCAATATCCTCTGCAAATTCCAAATTTCTATCTGTAGCGGTTTGGGCTGGGCGATGATGAGGCAGTGGGATATTGCCTCACCCTAACTACTTATTTAATATTGTAAATGGGAAAGTAAGTTTCTTTGTTTCTTACCCTTTCACGCTTAAACCACTGAACGATAATCATGGAATTTGCATTATACGTTGTCAAAGGTCCGGAAAAGGACATAGGGAACCTTTTAACCAGTAAAAGTACTACTTTTCCCGTTGGAAAAAACAATAACTTTCGTTCAACGGTCACAATTACTTTACGTGACGCGGACGAAGTAGCGGGCAAAGTGCTAGTATGTAGTAGTATTTTAGTAGCACAGCGCACCTCTCCTGCAGAGAGAGAAAACAACGAGTGTTGGTCACCACACCTCGCTCACCTCGCTTGCTCACCTCGCTTGCTCACTGCGTTTTGGTAATTTCAAATCATTATGAAAAAGTGTCAGTAAAGAAAAAGTGACATCGGCTTGCCAGGCTCGAACCTGCAACCGCGCGAGTGAGTACGACATCGGCTTGCCAGGCTCGAACCTGCAGCCGCGCGAGTGAGTGCGACATCGGCTTGCCAGGCTCGAACCTGCAGCCGCGCGAGTGAGTACGACATCGGCTTGCCAGGCTCGAACCTGCAGCCGCGCGAGTGAGTGCGACATTGGCTTGCCAGGCTCGAACCTGCAGCCGCGCGAGTGAGTACGACATCGGCTTGCCAGGCTCGAACCTGCAGCCGCGCGAGTGAGTACGACATCGGCTTGCCAGGCTCGAACCTGCAGCCGCGCGAGTGAGTACGACATCGGCTTGCCAGGCTCGAACCTGCAGCCGCGCGAGTGAGTGCGACATCGGCTTGCCAGGCTCGAACCTGCAGCCGCGCGAGTGAGTGCGACATCGGCTTGCCAGGCTCGAACCTGCAGCCGCGCGAGTGAGTACGACATCGGCTTGCCAGGCTCGAACCTGCAGCCGCGCGAGTGAGTGCGACATCGGCTTGCCAGGCTCGAACCTGCAGCCGCGCGAGTGAGTGCGACATCGGCTTGCCAGGCTCGAACCTGCAGCCGCACGCGTGACTGCGGTAGCGTGCGGGCATCAAGATATTAATGTAATTAATTATATATAAAAAATTAAAAACCGCCTTCGCAGAGAACAAAATAACGTTTAATGTAAAACAGTTTCGGAAGTCAGTGCTGAATCAAATCAAATCGAAGGCATTAATTTCCGGCATCGAGTTTCGAAACTGTTTCACACATAACATTAGTGTGTTCTTTTTGAAGGTGGTTTTAACATTATTTTAGTTTTTTCTTTCTGTAAGTAGGTAGGTATTTGACATTGAACGTTGTCGGTAACGTTCTCGAGTGACCATCGTAACTGTTTCATGAATTCCGCACATCAACCCAATGTTCTCACGTACATACTAGTAATGTGTGGTTGTCGTAAATCGTAAGCCTTCATTCACACGGACGCTTTTTATCGCGCGTTAAACAAGCGCCAGAATGAAACAAATGGGAAACGGTGCATCTGTTCGCACGACAGCGCGCTTTTTTAACGCCGCGTTTATTTAGATTTTCAACGCTTGGCGTTGAGCATTGAATCGAATGCACCTTGCGCTTTTATAACACGCGTTGAAAGAGCGGCCGTGCAAGTGAAGGCTTTGCCCGAGCCAGTCGCTGGAGAATCGCGGCTCGCGCAGCACCAACACGTAAGACAGTGGGGCACTGCACCGCAGCTGCTCGCGCTGCGCGCCCGCACGCGCCCGACAGCCCGACAGCCCGACACATCCCGAGTAGCTAGTAATGCATCGCATCACATGTGTGCGACTCGTTGAGTCGTTGCTGACGTGTGTAATGTCTACTGAAATGATTCCGATTGCCCTGTACAGGGTACTTATACAAGGTGACCATCATCATCCAAATGACATTGTAATAATAATGATCAAAGTAATGTAATTATCAAAATCACAATTTTTGCAAAAAAATAGGTAAGTAAGTACTTATGTAAAGTTTTCATAAGAAAATCCCGAATTCTGCATGGTAAACAAAACACGTAGGTACTACGCTAGCCGCGGATGCATTGCATGAGAGAAACAGGCGACTCACAGGAGAAGCGGGAAGAGCTGTAGCCGCCGTACTTTACGGACTTAATTTTATCTATCTCTCAATATTTTAGTATACCTACTGAGTGATAGGTACTAATGTAAAAAACCGGCCAAGTGCGAGTCGTACTCGCGCACCGAGGGTTCAGTATCATTTTTGGACGTATAAAGTGAAAAAAACGGGACCGCATAACTAAGTTTGTTTGTGAAGGAATTTTGATGATTTTGAAAAAACTGCACTAGTTAGGAACATCGTTTTATTTTTGGTGCAATATTTGGGTCAATTGCTATCAGCTCTAATTATTTCAGATTTTTCGCTCCGCAAACTTTGGAGATAAGGGGGGGGGAATGGTATTTTTTCAGACATTTTTCATCATATGTCGAAAACTGTGAAACTTAAAATAAAATAAAAATATATTTTGAAATGTGCAGATTAAGCCCCTTCATATGAAATGCCACTTGACTTAGTAACCCCACTTTAAAATGTCGGACCCCCACTCCGGCCCCTTTTGCAATGAAAATAAAAATATTTTTGGACTTTTTTCATTTGTAATAAAGTTGGGCAAGTATTTTTTATAACTGTTCCAAATTTCAAGTCGATGGCATTAGTAGTTGCTGCTAAAAAGTGACAGACAGACAGACAGACGAAGTCACACCATAAGGGTTCCTTTTTTACCATTTTGGTACGGAACCCTAAAAACATGTATTTTATTATTTTCACCAAACATCATATATCTAAATCTGGATGGTGATTAAAAAGTCACCTTGTATATTGTACTGTAAGTATAAATAACTCGTTTATGTAACAATTCACTTTTCCATTTTCTTTAAGTGTTTTATTTATGTTACAGTTAGTAGACCGTATCTATGCTACAATCCCCAAAAATAAAATTAACTTCATTGCTGCGTTGACAATTTCTGTTGGCCGTGGCCTCGGCTGCAGACCCGTTGTTCTGGTGGGTTCCCTGAGGGTGTTCCCGTGGTGGTGATGGTGATAGTGCGCGGGGCGAGGGGGGAGGGGCGCGCTGCCGGTGGCGCCGCGCTCGCCGCGGCCGCACTGTGCCGCCGACCGCCGCCGCGCCGCCATCGCTCTCTCCGCCAGCGCCCGACGCGCCTCGCGCCGCCCGACACAGCGGCTCCCGACACCCCGACATCTCGCGGATGTCAGTCGTCGATCAACCCCCTCGTGAAGTGACCACCTCAGTGCAGTGCTATACTTGCGATCAGTTCAGTGACAAGGAAAAGTTTTAAAGTTGCGCGCGGGAAAACTTTCAGCGAACTTCAGCAGCAACCGGCTTGCAGCCAGCAGCGGCAGTGCAGCGCCGGTGCAGCTCCACACTCGGGTACTTACTACACATTTCATTATACCCACTCCAAATGTCTTTCTTAGGATCAGGAGTCCCTTGTGTTCCAATCGAAGTTTATCGAAGTCATGAACCAATTGTTAGGTACCAGATAAGTTTGTGAACTTGTTTACTTGTCACAGTGTTGTACATCGGGTCAGAGAGTCGCCTTAGGGGCGGAGTGTACATCGGCTTGTTAATGTGCCTGACGTTGTTACTCTGGGCTGACACTCGACAGTTATATAGTTGTACGCTGAACCCTGAAACTTTAATTCTTGGCCACATGTCAAATTTTACAGAGAAAATTTCTCGTAAACATGTTACAATAAATATAATATGTAGGTAATAGTCATGTAGGTATATGAATATACTCACCTCTATAAGTATGTTATGTAATCAAATAAAAAATCTCTATCGCTCTAAGGTCTGCTGTAAGAAAACCCAATTTTGAGTTAAGTTCGCCTTTGTACACAAAATCTAAATCTCTATAAAAAAAAAATATTTTTTTGTGTCTACAATAAAGAATATGAATAGGTACCTATATGAATAAATATACAGGGTGGCACCCAGGTGACCACACAGGCCCGGGGAGAGGGAGGGGGCAGGTACCCTGAATATTGAACTTATCTAATACTCAAAGTAACACATCCTCAAGCAGTACTAAAGTAGTTATAAAACAGCATTCAAACATTTTTTAAAGTAAGTTATCTTAACTGAAGTCGACCGACACATGCGAAAAATATAATAATAACACATAAGTAGGGTTTTCAGGAACCAATACGGGACGTTTTAATATTTCAATTCCCAAAACACAGTTAAGTAACACACTCAACGCCAAAACGCAACGTGTCAACTACACCAAACATAGCAATAAACAAACCACGCATGTTGTTAACAGCTATATCTTGACCTCAGCCGTAGTTGACATCACAAGTATCAAATAAATCAAATAGGCAGGTTCCTAGGACAATATAAATCAAAGATTGTCATGCCCCTCGCATCTCCGCCGGCCGCTTGTGCCACAGCTCTGGGTCACTTCCGTATTTTGTGGAAATTGACGAAAAACGAGACAAATACGGGACTTGTAGCCAAACGGAACGTCATGGTCAAGTACGGTGACAGTCACGTATTAAGTGACTGTATACGGAGCGTATGGCAACTCTACCCATAAAGCATTAATCGATTGGGTCAGTCATAACTCATAACTCAAAAGGAAATCTCTTTAATAAACATTAATGTCTCTTAAATATTGTAAAGTAGGGGTTAAATACTATTGATTTATAAAGGAATCATATTGTTGAGTTTTGTCAAATTTTCTTCAGTATTGGCACTGACTGGCGTGATGCTGGATGCGCGATGGACTCTCATCTTTAAAGAAGAGAGTCCATCAGCATCACGCCACAACGCTTGCTCTAACCAGTCATTCTCATTGTCTTCCAATGTGGATGTCGTGGTCCGATCGTATAATTCGCCAGATCATGAAATTCCTCAGCATTTTATGAAACGCCGCCATTTCATGATTTGGCCTGCTAACACCCGCCATATCGTTCAACATTCATCGTTCGACGATTTGCCTAGCGAATAGAGCGATGTTTGGGCATATCGATTATGTGGGGTGGTTTGTTGTCAGTGTTGTCACTTGTTATTCTACAGAATACGAACACAATATTATGTTTGACCAATAGTGACATAACCGAATTGGTCAACCCCGACTCTAAGTGGTCTTATCTGCCATACCCCTAGTGTTTTTGTAAACCCGGAGGCGCGGAGGTAGAGCAGCACCAAAGACGTGTAAAATTTCGTGTTTCGATTGGCCAGATCGTGAAATTCCTCGGCATTTCATGAAACGCCGCCATTTCATATTTAGCAGCTAACTAGCCAGCCAAATCGCTGCCAAATCGACAAACGTAAGTTGTTGATCGATCTGTCTAATTTTACTTATCCATTTTATAAATTAATTGGGAAAATCATGAAATTATGGCGTTTCATGAAATGCCCAGGAATTCATCATGATCTGAAATCATGATCTGGCCAAATTATCCGATTGACCGCTGACATAGATATTTAAAAAAATATTGATGATTTTTTTTGTATATAAATTACGGTTACAGATAGCGTCATTGTTGAACTAAATATTTAAATTACCCATATTGTTACTAAATCACTCCGATATTGAGAACTTTTGATTATCCCTCGTAACATAATCGTAGTCGTAACTATCATCGTCCCCGGTGTAACCTAGCACGTTTTATGTGACTCATCAGAATTATTGTAAGCTGACTTTATGAAGCCCCGCAGTAAGCTTTCCGGTCTGCCACGGGAAGACCGTAGTGTGGCATGCGAACAGCTCTGCACTCGTGGATAATCGGATGCTTCTCGAATAGACAGCCGTGCTAACAAACCACACGAAACAAATTAATTTCAAATAAGTCATAAGAATTGAGAATAAACACACCGCCTACACGTCGTCACCGCTCACCGCTGGCGGCGCCGCCAACGAGCCGCATGTGTCGGCCGCTCGTCAGCGGCTGCTGCGTATCAGCGCTATATCTATCCTAACCACACTTGACATTCAACTTTCCTCTCATCAAATAATAACAAATATTTGTCTCGGCTTGTTATGTTGATGGCTCTATTTGTCTCAACGGTTACATTACATAGCAGTAGAATATTGGAAAACATTTCTGCTGTAGGTATATGTGTTATACATATGTAATTATGTATGATAGTTTATTGTTATTTGGACTGACACAGAACAACGTAATTATTTATATGGAGGTCCAGAATTAACATCTTATACACACGGAGCGACCGCCATCCGACCTCCACCACCAAGTTTCCGGCTAATACCGGTGTTCTAAGATTTGAATAAACACACGTGGACTTTGGTTCCGGGGCAAGTATGGCGCTGTGACAGTAGCTCACAGTACCACACCACAGAGTAGTGCTGCTGGTTCTCGGTTACAGACAAACATCATTGCACTCTATGATTTTAATTGCATAATTATAGAGATATTCAAGTTCAAAGTTCTTTCGGGCGGTTCTCTGCTTGTCCGATCCCGCTACGAGGGTTATCGGTCTATCTAGGTGCTATCTAGATGGTCCTAACTGGTCGTAAGTTTTAACTACTTGAGGTTTCATTGTTAATTATTCAAATACTCCGCATCGCTGGGCGCCTGAGGCGACGTGTGCGGATCATAACACGACAGCTAGAGAGGTTGGGCTTGCCGCCGCCGCTGTACGTACTGTTGTGTTTACGATTCTGTGCTGAATGCACGGGTTTTCTTTTTATTTACTTTCTAATAATGTCATATCTATATTTGAAGCCACATCGCAGTTGGGAGATAGTACACTGGTGTTTTAAATAGTAGGTATTATTTTTATAAGTCGGCCACGTTTTCTGAACTGGTGGGTTGGGATTGGCTGTTGCTAAGGCTCCACTGAAACCTTACTCAGGCCCATCGATTTCTGGCGAGAACAGCGAGGGGACACGGCTCGTAATGACCGGAGCGGCTCGCGGCCGAACCGGATCGTAAGTTATCGAGCTCATCAGTCAGCCGAGTGCCCGCGACATCAATATTAATGGGGCTTTGTTACCCGCTGTTTATGATATTACAATACTGCCATCAACTGTTAATTATACAATCTCGGCCCTCCGTGCTACTTATGTATAAGTAGAGGAGGCAAGCTCAACGAGCTCCTGTCCGAAAAAAACAAAGAACATTCTTATGCATCCAGCATGGTCTCCGAAGCGCGAGCCCCAAAGCCCATAACGTTATTCAAATGCGCGTCGGTGTACGCGTCGCCGGGCAGTCTGCGCGCGACTCGCCAGTGGTCGGTTGCTTCAGGCTGAAAATAGTCGCTGACATCGGTCGCGGGTGTCGGGCGCGCTAGCGATGTGTTCGCGATAGCATGGCTGTGCAGAGTGTAGCACTGACGAGCAGCGGCGCCCATTTGGTCAGCGTGCTGGCGGGGACCGGCGGTGCGGTGCGTCCGCGTCACGCGTGTCGCCCCACGTGCTATACAATCCTACTATTATTGCGCGCAGTGTTGCACTGACCGCCTAGGCGCCTATAGATCAACACGCGACGCCAAACGTTTTATTTTGGAGATCCGACAAAGGCCTGGCTTGTGGGATTTATCACATCAATTTTACCAAGATAAGGATGCAAGGATTAAGCTGTAGCTACAAACTTGTGAGACACTGTGTCTGGGTTATGAAAATAAAGAGCAGTGTTTTAGAGAGTTTCCTACTTTTTGCTGAAATACTTAATTAGTTCTCTGTTTGCGGTTTTTCAGAGTAGCAAATTCACCATGGCACGTTATTTGTGCCATCATTGGGTGTATGTGATATTTGCCACTTCGTGATCTTCTTCACCGTAAACAAAATTTAAGTTTATTGACGGATTCATATTTTCAAGAAAAAATAATAAGCGCACGACTGTACCTACTCTACAACATCGGTGTCAGTGTATTCGTTGTCTACTCTACAACATCGGTGTCAGTGTATTCGTTGTCTACTCTACAACATCGGTGTCAGTGTATTCGTTGTCTACTCTACAACATCGGTGTCAATCTTATTTAGGTCTTTTATTAGCGTCGGTTGCTGACGGATAAAAATCTAAAAGAGTTTTAAACTGACGAATAAAAATCTTAAAGAGTTTTGAAACATGTAAACACAAACTTAATACATACTAAAGTATCATTACGTTTATATTTTCATTTTTATGTAAACATAAATGAAACCCAGGAGCTCAGCAGCCCTCTCGGTGGTACAATAGCGATGAATTTTGCGCAAATTATTCCTCCAATTGGCATTGTGGTGAAGCCAATTCAGAAACATTTGTTTCCACTGTCTATTAACGTGCGAAACGATATCGCGCCGCGCCGGTGCCGCACCACGGCGCCGCAAGCGCCACTGTGATTTATTGCAAGTACCTACATGTAATACTTTTATTGCGAGAAAGTACGACAAGTTTACAATTAATATTCCATTATATTAAAATAAGACTTTATATATATATAAAATGCTTTGTCCTCACTGATAGATCAACGCACAGCCTAAACCACTGGTCGAAGAAGAGTGTTTGGAGGACGTATTCCTTATATGATATAGGTACTTAGGCATCAAATAAGAAAGGATTTTTGAAAATTTCACCCTCACCAAAAGGGTGAATGAATACAGCGTTAAGGACGCCGCGGGAAAAAGCTAGTATGTTCTAAAATGCCATATTCTTAGGTTCTACTGAATAAAACTACATCCCTGCAGTGATTAGGGGTCACAGTGGACGTACATAAACAAAACATCAGTTGTGTGCAGTAGACTTGGTCCACACTGAACGCGCGCGAGTGCGGAGCGGCACTAGGTAGGTACCTACTCCTTAATGCTACATTGCTACCTTTACAAAGTGATCGTGTTTTCTAAAGTCCCTTCCAGTAATGTTATTTGTAAAATACGAGTCAAATGAATCCGTCCGGGAATACATTACCATGGAATTACGGAGTCCGTACCGTTTGCATAACAAGGCCTGCGGCGGTAGCCCGGCCGCCCGAACGCCCGACCAGCCTTTCCCCTTCTTTAGTTCTCCCTTTCAAGTGCATGCTTTCACGAGTGGTACACTATATTATATTCACCATTCGTATTCACATGTCTGCGCTAGCCGGATGTCCACGTGTTAGAGCTTGATAGATGTCCACTTGTTAGTCCTCAGGGAGTTCGGACCAACCTGACATGGTCCGAACGCCCTAAGGACTGACAAGTTTGGCCGAGAGTAGGTATTAAACTAGTTTATTCTGAGTGTCAAATAACGCGGCACGATCGGGACGGGTGCTAGAAGCGAGTAAGCAGTGGAAACAGAACCCCTCGCTAGCTTAGGTTAGAACTATAACCAGTGCTACAGCCGACTTAGTATCGGTAAAAGAACCCTCTTCGCTAGGTTAAGTTAGATTAGAAAAGGAGGAAATAATAAAGGTTCCGAAAAACAAATTAAATTCGTATGAAACAATGATAAATAGAAATAACCCGCATCTAATAAAAAAACTTTTTTAACAAAAACTAACCGACTTCAAAAATCCACTACAAAAAAAATAATAATTTTGGTTTCGGAAGTCGGTGGCTTTGGTTTTTGTTTTCTTTTTTTTGCCACCGACTTCCGAAACCAAAATTATTATTTTTTTTGTAGTGGATTTTTGAAGTCGGTTAGTTTTTGTTAAAAAAGTTTTTTATTTTTCCCTTTTTAGTTCTTTATCCCGTGTTAGATTACTTTCACGAATTCGTTCAACAGTAAATCTTCTACTGAGTGTGTACATTTATGCATATAACTTTGTACATAGGAATGATTACATAATGTATTATATACTAAAACCTTCCTGAAAGTATATAGATTACGTTAGTGAAAACCCCATCCAAATCGAATCAGTAGTTTTTGAGAAAATCGCGCACATACAAACATACATACATACATACTTACATACATACTTACATACATACTTACATACATACATACATACATACATACATACGGGACGAATACAGAACCTCCTTTTTTGAAGTCGGTTAAAAACGCGTTCCACTTGCGTTTGTATCGATACAGACGCTTACAATACACGCTGATAACGCGCAGAGGACGTGCTCATCAAAAACGCGCGTTTTAATATCTGGCTTAGAAAAACCCCTCGTTTTGCCAATATGGTATGGTATGCTAGGCTACACTGGTTTGTCCTAAAGCCCTTCGAACGAATTAGGTATAAATGCAATTTGCACTCATTTAATAACGTTACGGAAAGGGTACTCTAAACCTTTCCAATAACTATCTTGACGTATAAGCAACGTAATGTATAACAATCTATTGTGTGAGGACCCGGCGTCTGGTCGGCGGCTCAACGACTTGAATTATCATAATAATACATAGATGTTAAGACGACCGACGGATTGTTGTTCCTCGATAAATATACTGGCGAATTTATTATTTACCTACCTATTTTGAGGATGTTAGGCGAGGGATGAAAAACTGACATGGCTCCGCATTATTTATACAGAATGCTATAACGCCATCCCCGCTCTCTCTTATCTAGTGATTTTCGTAAGTCATCATAATATTATCATTGGTCCCGCGGGCTCTGTGGCGCGGTGCGGGTGCTGCTCACATCGCAGCCCCTCACACAATCCGTGGCGCGGCGCCGGCACTCGCGGGCGCCGTGTGCTGCTGTTGTTGTTACGGGAAACAACACGCAGACATAAACATCACGTCGTCGATTCATGAAATGAACGTTGTTTTGACAGTTGGGCTGCCGCAGCCATACCTCGCTATCGCGAGCGAAGTGTTTGTGTTGTGGACTACCATAATCTGTTATGACACTGTTAACGAATCGCCGCCATGAGTCACGCGGCCTGTGAGGTTCCTACAGAAACCACAGGGTGTACCTTCTTTGCCACCACTGTGGCACCTGCTTGGACTATACGTCGCAGCAGGCAGTAGAGGAATGCGCAGCTTGGGCGGTGCAGCGCTGTGACCTCGTCGCGGCTGTCGGTGCTGCCAGGAACCTCTTGTTCCCAGCCTCGCTTCTATCCATGGTTCGGAGAGAGGCCGCACGAGATGTGTCGTCTCCTGCAGCGAGGACTAGATGAGATGCCAATCAGGCAGCGGAAAAGGGGAGAAATGCAACATTCTTTCTTCCAACTCTTAGCAGACGTGGTCATGGCTCTAGTCATGTATTTTATTCAAGGTGAGTGGTGTGGTCGGTGGTAGTCGCGCGTGGCCGGTGGCCCGCGCGTGTGGCGGCTATGTCGTGTGGGCTCATTCATGAGCGCGGCGGCTGATATGCTCGTAGTGCGCGTCACGCTCGCGGCGCGCGCGTTGTTCGCTTGTTATATTTTACGGCCGCTTGGCCCTCAACCAGTGTTATTTGTATTCGCATTCGTTTGCCAAAATATATCGCGACGGTGCGGCTATCGGGACGTTGTTATCACGATTGTGTCCACTAACTGATGATAACGGCTGTTGGAACTGTTTTGTATGATTGCGTGTTATTTTTCTTGCTATTTTATACACTACATGCTATAAGTTGATGAGATGAAAACTTTTTTCCAAAAAAGGAAACAACTGACTTCAAAAAGCTACTACATACTTAGGTAGGTACTTAATAATTATAATGTTAGTTGGTGGCTTTGTATTTTATTTGGTTTTTTCACTAGATAGGTAGGTACCGATTTTCGAAACTAAAATTATTATTATATTATCTTTGCAATGGTTTTTTGACGTCGCTTCTTTTTTTGTAAAAAATTTTTTTAGAACGACTGGGAGAAATCGTCACGCGTAGGGACCTAATAAAAATTCGTAACGCGCGCTGCGTCCGTCTATGAACTCAAAAACTAGGTAAACAAAGTTTTCACCAATGGAAAGATAGATTCTCGAGGAAGGTTTTTGTGTATAATTTGTCTTTCCCCTTTAAAAAAAAAACGTCCCACACTAGGATTTCTCCTGTTTTTTTTTTTTCAGAACGTTTTCTAAAAGTATTACTACAGGAGAGGCCCATTCTTCTTAAACATCCTGAAAAAATAAATAAATTGATAGCCCTGACACTTAGTGTTTTTTTTTTATATTTTTCCTCTTCAGTTTCCTTTCCGTAGCATTGTTTTGTTCTGTGTACGGATGTAGGTGTGACATACCCTCAGATCATAGAAACAAGGAGATATGCCATCATAGCAAATTAGTACGGGAACAACTGATGCCACTTTTAGTACATTTTTCGACACAATTACGCGCATAATTAAGCGCTCCTTGTGAATAAAAAGATCTCCCTCGCATTAAACATTCCGCACACCCTCAATCTAACACTGTTAATCGTCACACGACACGAGCACTAAACTAAAACACTGTATCTATACCATTGATCGTGTTCGGTTGGTCGCCAGCGCGTACGTTTATAATATGAGCAATTTGCTCAAAGTCAGGCATCAAGCTCGATAGCGCCTTGGCACATCTCCCTTGTTTCTATGATCTGAGGACATACCACAATAGTTTGAATGGCACTTATTGCAAGCCGCATTCAATCGCGGCGGACTGCTCGCGCGCTCTCGCGGTACATTCCGTCGCGGCGGCGTGTCACCTGCTGCCGAGTGCCGCGCCCCGACCACTGCCACCCGCTCCGACACTTAGTCGCATCATCGGCATCGGCCAGTAATCTGTGACCGGACTGTGGGAGCTCGTTCAGCTCGCACATTACATTACATTACACTGTCCGACGTGAGGACATTCCGCCGTCGTAAACGCGATGATCGCGCCGAAACGTGGCCATAAAGAGCGAGGGTGCCGCGCCGCCGCCGCCGCCCTCGGCAGATGGACGCACACATGAATAAACCTACTGGGATCGGACCCGCCAGCCGATGATTATGGTCTTAAAACTCGCATTGTCGCCTAGCATAGCCGTAATCCGTAATAAATCCGGCAACAGTTGGACGGGACGGGGTGTAAGCTCGTGAAAACTAAGCGCACTCGCTCAGCAATCAAAGTTTACGACAGAATGAAGAGCTTCATATAACTAGACACAAACGCAGCAGACGTGCGAAGATACACATTTAGAATAAGAGTTGCGTGTAAAAATATCTGGCGCACGGGTTTAATAGTTAAACATGACGAGTTTAACGTGTGTCCGTCAACCGCTCTCTAGACATAATGAACACGAGCGCTGCACGCGTTTGTGCCGGCGGCGACGGCGGCGGCGGCGGCGGCGGCGGCGCGGCCAGTTTGCTGGAATGTGCCGCCCGACACCTGACAGGCGGCTGGTGCCTTCATACCAACTTATCAATTAGAACTCGTTCATAAGATAATCCGCGTGGACGCACCCATCAATGTTTAATACCACAACCAGTATTTATACAGTTTTGTGTTTGCTACGCTAACGGTATTGGTGTTTAGAGATACTACAAGGTAATTGTATGATTGAACCAGCATGATCGGATCGCCGATTGCGGCGCCACTTGAAGCGGCCGTGACGATGTCCTCGGCGGCGCAGTGTTTACCGCAGCGCAGTGGGCACGGCCAGCAGGTGGTCCGTGGCGGCCGCGGTGCGCGCTGGGCACCGCGCGGCGCGCACGTCGCGGCCGCGTCGACTCCGGTCGCCACTCGGCGGCGCGTGTTTGGCTCGAGTCCACCGCCGCGTAGGAATGCGCGTGCGCCGCTCTCCGTCACCCACATTTGTCCCAAAGATTGCGCGACCGGCTTTATAGCGCATTGTTCGGAGCACCTCGCGACCTTCTGCTACGGTTTGTTTACAGAGCCACCGCCGCGCCGTTAATTAGGATAACGATCTGATCGTGGCGCGCAGATGCTCGTTAATGGCGTGCGAGCCCATATCTGTGTCCCACAGACGCCAACTGTTCGCTCTGAATTACAAATTAATACAATACACGCACTGAGGACCAGTGTGATTGTGATGTACTCAAGCTAAATAAATAAATGTCCGACTTCCGTGTAGCGCATGCGGGACTGGCCCTCCGGTGTGTGCGTGACCACTGTCACCAGTACACGCAGCGGGCGAATTAATATAAAGTGAACAATTGATGGTGTAAGTACTCACACGTAGCTACTGTGAGCGTGGGCGGGGGTCCCTGTCGTCGCGGCGCGATGTTCACGATATAAATCAGTCATCTGTTCTGTCGTATGACACGAGCGAGTCTATAAGTACGCATGGCTTGTTTACTCGCGGACACGTAAGGTTCCTCGGGTTGTTTGTAGTGGTCGTGTCACGTGGTGGTCGTCGATCAGTATGTGTAGCGCGTGCAGCGTACCATAACATGTGTGCTACACTGCTGGCTACCGCTAGTTGTCGTTTGTCGTGCACTCTGTGCCGTCTTGACGCTGTCCTCCAGTGTTGGATTCGGGCAGATAAAAAAATAAGAATTATACGTTTCGGTCAAAAATATAATAGGTACCTACTATATATTTACTAAAAACAAGTTCTTAGCCGGCGGAATCTCCCCAAAACCGGCGCACGACTTGTTAGGATTAGGATACGTCTGCGTGTGCAATATGTTTGTGCTACGGATAGTTTATTTATATTTTTGTTTGTAAAGCCATCGCTCGTATTTTGTGTTTCTCACAATTTGAACACTTAGGTACGTACGCACCAGGTTTACACAAGACGCACAAGTTTCAAAAGTTTTACTTACCATTAATCTTAATCACAGACACCAACACCATTGAGTTATTCAAGTTTTATAACTTTTTACAGCCGGAAGACGCCATTTCGTCACCGTAGGTCGGCACTGAAAATCAGCGTCGTCGGTGTGGCATGTTGCATGTTGCATGTTGCAAAATAATTTCAATGTTGTCATATCTTATCACAACATTTTGCTGAGTGTCGACCTTTTTGGCATGCAAATGTGACGCATTATTTTTTCCGTATTCTATTTTTAGTTATTCTGTATTTTTTTTATTTTTTTATTATTGTATTTTATTTTTTATCTGTAAGTATATCCATAATTATGCTTGCTAATAAACTATTTCCTTTCTTTCATTCGAGTCAGTTGTTATTTTTTTGTACAAAGTTTTTCCTCTCTCTTTTATTTAGTAGCGTGTGATTTATCTCGAGCTGACGAGACTGCTTCGTCAATGTAGTGGTCGCAAGTAGTGTTGTCGTCCGATAGTATTGATTAGTATAGTAGCGATAGTATTTCTTTTCACTTGCTAAGGCTAATATTAGTCGTGAAACTTTTTAATGACTTTCTTACGAATATGAATAAATAATTAAATTGGTGCGGAGCAGCGACGCGATTGGCAGGCGCGTGGTGCCGCGACCGCCGCACCATACTGCACCAGCACCACACGCTTAGTAACGTGTCGCCCATGATTGTAATAAAGTTGCTGCAGTCTCTGCAGTCGTCGCCGCCACGTGGAGGTAGCCGCGAGGCGGCGCAGCTCTAGACGTGTGCAACTGTGCAGCTCCGACCATAGACTCGTGATCGCAATCGGAGTCTTGTCCGCTCTTCTCCATAGGAATCTATGTTTCGGAACGGGCAACTAGCTTCAACTAACGGACAAACTGACTAACAACTATTGCTTGGCAATTCAAAAGTGCCTGTAAATGGTCTAATTGAAATATAATATTTATTATAAATATAAATATTATAAATGTTTTGACTTTGACTTCGACTTTGACAGTCTCGCCGAGCGCAGACAGATCGCAATCAGCATCCTATATACATACATACATAGAGCACTGTCTACACGTCGGTCGGAGCGCGACTCTTTGGTATTCAATTTCTTATCAGCAGGGTTAGTGTAGCGCCGCCGCCGCCACCTGACTTACGTCCTGACGGTCTACATCCGCCGAGGCCCCGCGAGCCATCCTCCTTCCACCAACATTATTTGGTGAATTAATTTACCTTCTCAATGTGTTAGCTTTAGGGGCGGTGTCAGTGTCTCAATTATACGTTACGCTATCGGCGTAACGAGTGTGTCGCACCGGCACGCCAGCGCCGCGCTGCTCATCCCTTGAGCTGTATAATCCCGCGGGCGCCTCCGACCACACGGTATATCCCGAGTTACGACACCAACATATACAGATAAAACGGAAATAACTTACAATTGTACGCATCGCAACTTGACTAATAACAATAGGAATTCGACAAACTTTCCTCATTTCATTGATGCGACGTCAGTAGCGCTCCGCTTACACGAATACGATTGAGAGACCAAGAATGAGTGAAGAGTTGAGAATAATGCAAGGGCTGAGTGGAGGTGAGCGGACATAGTCAAACGCTGGTGTGCCGGGCGGCGACACAGCTGCGACACTCTTAACCGTATCACGCACGGCAGACATGCGAGCCTGTGCCTTTGATTTGTTACGCAAGGGCGGATGGGCTGCGCTTCCTGCAGCGCCAGAGACATGTAAAATGCAAGCGGATATCGAAAAACTACAATTGAGTACTAAAAACGTGGTTGGAACTGGAACTCGCAAAATATTAGTTTCCGCAGCCCCGAAACCAACATTTACTAATGGTCATAGGTAAAAACTATCATCTGCCAAATTCTAATGGTAAAACGTCGACGAAATGGGGAGCTTCGCCGCAAGACCTGCGAACAACTGGAATGTCTCCTTGTTACTCGGAGTCGACCTGCTCATGCTAAGCTGGACCATAAAGTTATTAAATATTTAAGAGATTCTTAAAAATCGAATGCCGTGAACGGAATTTGAACCCGCGACCTGTGGCGTACCGTGCCAATGCTCTCCCAACTGAGCTACCGCGACCCGCTCGGTCAACTAGAAATTTGAGATCCCTTTGTAACGCCTCTTATGAGCGTTTGGCGACATCTATCGGAAACCATTACAGACTCCAACTCAATGGCTTTAACTTTGCAGTTATAAGAACATCGATGCGATATCACCATTTATACATTATAAATGTATATTTTTGTGAATTTGAAACATGTCAAAGCCATGTTATGCTTCTCTTAAGTTATTAATATTTAAGAGATTCTCAAAAATCGAATGTCGCGAACGGGATTTGAACCCGCGACCGGTGGCATACCGTGCCAATGCTCTATGCTGGAGCATAAAGCCCTGATTCGAACCTGTCTAATCATAATAATTGTTCTGTTGGTATGCTGTACCTACTAGCTGGAATCGCCATCCCAGAGGTTCGCAGAGGGTAGCTCACCGTCCGATCAGGACCAGGCCCGTGTCGAACGGCGCGTACGTGTTCCACGCGCGCCTCAAAGAGATGTCAGCATCGGCGCGTACGTGTTCCACGCGCGCCTCAAAGAGATGTCAGCGATCAAAGAGGGGGCCCACTAGGGCCCAAGCCTGCCAGGAAAGCGGGATTGTCCGAAAGGGATACCGCTGACCCGGAACATAAAGGGCTAAGGAAGGAACACGGGTGGGTTTTAGTCAGTAAGAGTCTGACACTCCCTTCCGCTCCGCCCAGAGCGGGAGGGGTCATTTGATGATTTCCCATCCTCAAAAAAAGAAAGAAAAAACGAGGTTCGCAGAACCAAAGCAAGTTCCACGGAGAAACAAAGACTTAAATAGGACACGCGACACCCAATGTAGGTATGTCCGCACTATCCACGGTAGGCTCTTCCTGAAGTGTGTCGATTCCATCACGTTCCTCAGGCCAGACTAGCCCTCTGGCGAAAAATACCCCAATCAATGCAATCTGTCGAGGCCTACCTGGAAGTCCTGTTGGGACTGGTCATCTCTGGACTGCTATGGCTAATATTTGGAGTTGTTTTTACTATTATTCTAGACTTATACATTGTTCTCTCATATTTGTGTTATTTCTGACACACAACAATGTAACCATGATATTGGAATGATTTGATTTAAAAGAGTAACCATGGAGTTTCTTGCCCGTTCTTCTCCATAGGAATCTACGCTTTGGAACGGGCATCTAGCTTCATCATTATGACTTACTGACAGACTCCTTGACAATTCAAAAGTACCTGTAATTGGTCTAATTGAAATAAATGCTTTGACTTTGACTTTGACTTTAAACCGACTCCGAACTCAGGTTGGCCGAAGCAAGTACAGCCTGTTCAGGCGGGGTTTTACAGGCAGTCCGACCGCCGACGTGACTGTGGTGTTGCGTTACAAATCATGGCCTACTTCACATGTTTTCGTGCCTCCCCTGTACCGGCACCCGGTAGGAGCTGGTGAACGCTGACGAAAGGTCCGGCCTAGTGTTTAAGGGTCTGCAGTATCTGTTTATTATCTGTAGAGATTTGATTATCTGTGCAATCATGTCAAGATATGTCCGCTATATTTATGTGATACCGGCAATACATTTGCAATGTGAATCATGTCTAACTAGGTCAATTTAGTAATTAAGGATTACATTATTAAGAAAGTACTAAATAATGACCAGCAACACCAGTATATTATTATTATAGGATGACAGACACAGACACCTAGTGGCGGCACACACACCTACTGGGCTGACAACATATAATACGTGTCATCGACACGAGACAAGAAGAATAACAAAAGCTTTATTAAAACCCCTTCAGTCATTGTCACGTGATGAGATAACACGACACAGAGGGACGGACATACATTCTAAATGATTGATTCATGTCGTGTTGCTTACATTTCTAGTAGGTATAATATTAGTTGTTTTTCCTTAAAAATATTTCCATTGTAGGTATAGACTTTACGATTTTATTATAGGTCATATAAGTAGTAGACATACAGTCAGTTGCAGAAAAGATAATTAAGTTTTAAAAGAGACTTTAACGATAGAAATTGTATGGTTAAAGTCTCCTTTAAAATTTAATTATCTTTCTGCAACCGCCCGATAGACATTATAATTATGACTAGATACATCATACTTCTCATCATTCTCTTCTCATCAAAAATAAAATATATGGGAGGATCATTTAATTAATGTTGTGTCGCGATGAGTTGTGTCTTATATTAAATACGCCACAGTAAGCCCAGGGCTAGCTGTAGTCACCACACGAGTGTTGTGGGCTAGGAGGCGCTGTCACACGTCCCCGAGGACGCGACGAGGCACGTGACGACAGGCAACACAGCTCAATCAACTGATGACGTCTCGCCGCGGACATCATTATCGGCCAATTTAGGGTAATAAACAGGCGAGTGATAGGAAGGAGCCGGCGAGCGACCCGCAGGGTGAGCGCGTCACTGCTGCGACGCTCACCCTCGGGCCCGGCTGGCGGGCAGTGACGTCACCACGGGGGTCGTCAGCGGACACGCTGCCGTGTCGTGTGATTTATGTTTTAATTAGTGACGTACTCCTACTCGTGCACAGCGCACACGGCGCGCCCGCGCCCGCGCAGCCCGGCTGACACGTAACGTTACGATACGAGAATTGCTGAATCTTAATATAAAAAAAACCGGCCAAGTGCGAGTCGTACTCGCGCACCGAGGGTTCCGTATCATTTTTGGACGTATAAAGTGAAAAAATCCGGACCGCATAACTAAGTTTGTTTGTGAAGGAATTTTGATGATTTTGAAAAAACTGTACTAGTTAGGAACATCGTTTTATTTTTGGTGCCATATTTGGGTTAATTTCTATCAACTCTAATTATTTCAGATTTTTCACCCCGCAAACTTCGGAGATAATAGGGGGGGGGGATGGTATTTTTTTGGACATTTTTCATCATTATGTCGAAAACTGTGAGACATAAAATAAAATAAAAATATATTTTGAAATGTGCAGATCAAGCCCTTTCATATTATATGTCTTGACTTCAAATTTTTTGACTTTTTGACTTCGAATTGACTTCGAAAAGTCAGCGGTGCGTGCCTCGGGATCGAACTCGAACCATTCGCCGTGGGAGGCACATGGTTAATCCACTAGGCTATCACTGCACCTTTATATACGTAAGGTATTATTATAAAAAAAAACTTGACATGTTACACTACACTAAAAAGTTAAAAATAAAAAACTGGTTTTAAAAAAACCGACTTCCAAAAACTACACTAAAAACTATGAAATAAAAAGTTTAAACTTCCAAATTAAAAATCTAAATGTATATTGAAGTCGGCGGGGCCTAGCATGAAAATAAGCAAAATTGCAGATGAACAAGGAATAACAGGAAATCTTAATTTCCACGTGCACACACTGCGCACACCCTTCCTGTTTAAAGACTGAGAGGCAAAAACCTGAAAAGGCCCCGCCGGCTTCAATATACATTTAGATTTTTAATTTGGAAGTTTAAACTTTTTATTTCATAGTTTTTAGTGTAGTTTTTGGAAGTCGGTTTTTTTAAAACCTGTTTTTTTACCTTCTGGCATGCAAATTGATTGACATTATTCACACAAATGATAATCTATACTTATAATAAATCTGTAGAGAGGTCAATTCTGTACATGAAATATATTTTCAAAATAACTATCAAGGGGTGGTCAGTGATCGATACTGATGCCAAAAATGCAATCAGTAAAATTTTTGTCTGTCTGTCTGTCTGTCTGTCTGTCTGTCTGTCTGTCTGTCTGTCTGTCTGTCTGTATGTTCCTTATAGAAACAAAAACTACTCGACGGATTTTAACGAAACTTGGTACAGTTATTCTTCATACTTCTGGGCAGGTTATAGTATACTTTTCATCACGCTACAATCAATAGGAGCAGAGCAGTGAAGGGAAATGTTGGAAAAACGGGAGAAGTTACTCCATTTTTTAAGCTTCCGTCGCGTGTGCAGCCTTAATGGTTAAAGCTACATAGAAATCATGTATGACGGAAATGTTCTACATAAAATTATCTAAAAAATATTGCGCAACAGCATATGTCTATCTTTTATGGTTGACTCACAATAACACGTGTAACTCCCGATAGCTTAGCAGTTCGGAGATTTTTGATTGTATTTGTTTACTCTTACGTTTATAATACTCTCACTCATCACTAATTAAAAAAAGTTAACATTATTACCTATTTAATAAAAAAAGAATCATAGAAATCGGTATAGAAACACCAAACTTATACATGAAATACGCTAATAAGCCATCGCGCCGTCGCGCGTGAATACTGAATCATGCTATAAGGATTATTTTTGTGTAACGGTTGCCGCGCTCGACGCGGGATTGGTTAGTGGTGATGAATTTGCGGTATTGCTGTAATCACGTATGTTTATGCCACTCAAAATAGAAAAATAAAAAACTATTCACCCCCTCGGGGGTAAAACAGCTCTTCTGCGGGGGTTATAAGATTGATAATCTTCTATACAAATAAATAAAATTGAAGTGTCTGTTTGTACTGTCATGTGGTTGTAGGTACTGTTATGAACCGGAAAGTGATATAATGGTAGTTACTCCTGAGGTACGTTCCCATGGGATAATTTCCGACGTCCACGCGGGCGAAGCCGCGGGCGAAAGCTAGTAGAAAATAAAACTAAAAATGTCAAAAATACAAGTAAAAATTATCAAAAAAAAAAATGTCAAATCTATACTTACTTATAATAAATCTGTAGAGAGGTCAATTCTGTACATAAAATATATTTTCAAAATAACTATCAGGGGGTGATTAGTGATCGAAACTGATGCCAAAAATGCAATCAGTAAAATTTTTGTCTGTCTGTCTGTCTGTCTGTCTGTATGTCTGTATGTTCCTTATAGAAACAAAAACTACTCGACGAATTTTAACGAAACTTGGTACGATTATTTTTCATACTCCTGGGCAGGTTATAGTATACTTTTCATTACGTTACAATCAACAGGAGCAGAGCAGTGAAGGAAATGTTGGGAAAACGGGAGAAGTTACTCCATTTTTTAAGCTTCCGTCGCGTGTGCAGCCTTAATGGTTAAAGCTACATAGAGAACACGTATGACGGAAATGTTTTACATAAAATTATCTAAAAAATATCCCACAACAGCATATGTCTATCTTTTATGGTTGACTCACAATAACACGTGTAACTCCCGATAGCTTAGCGTTCGAAGCTTTCGGATTGTATTACACACAAGGAGTTACACGCTGATGGAGTCGCAGGCACAGCTATTAGTAATAATATTCTGCGGTTCCTTATTGCGATATTTTTCAACAGTATTGTGGATTGACATATTATATTTCCCTACTAAAATACGAAAGTTAATCTGTCTGTTACATCAAAACCATTGAACCGTGAGGAAGGACATACGCTACTTTTTTACGAAAAACGACGGAAACGCGGACGAAGTCGCGGGCAAAAGCTAGTTACAAATAAAAATTATCAAAATGTCAACAATACAAATAATAAAAATTAAAAATGTCAAAAATACAAGCAGTAATTATCAAAATGTCAACAATACAAATAAAATAAAGAGTGTCAACAAATTATAATTAAAAATTAAAACAAATACTAAAATAATAATAAACATTGACATTAATCTGGCATAAAATTAAAATGAGTTTGAAAGTTTTTTTTTTTTTATAAAGTGGCATCATTTAAAAAATCCTGTACTGAGTAATAACATTTTTTTAATAGTAAAGCCGTTACCTCATATAATATTTAAATAGGTGCATACAATGATATAAAAACTATAGATACGTTACCCGCGATCTAAAATGGCAACAAAAAAGTAAGGTAATTGCCCACCAATTATTAAGTCATGCACCAACCAGTTTCTTGGCTGAACGTCATTTCTTGCAACATTTTGCGAAAAAAAAACCTACTAAACAAGAGGTAGGTATGCTAAGTAAGGCATTCGTTTTCTTTCCCTTTTTTAGCACATATGCACTGATATGTAGCTATTTAGCTATTTAAAGTATTTGCGCCATTTTTTAGTACAGTGATGTTGGTTTATGACGTGTCTATATATAATACGTCATTGGGTGCATAGAATGGTATTTTATTATAAACAACAGGTCCCATTGTCATAATGTTTTTTCGTAGCAGTGCTGTTTTGTAATTACCCGAGTGCAACAAGTTTTTGTATTGGGGTCTCAAAGGGCCTGGACGTGTTCTCATATCAGCGACTGACGGAAATAAATCTGTGCCTCCTGTGATAAGTGATACAAGTCAAAAAACGTCATTTTACAGGACAGCAAAAACAAGTTTTAAAAAATCTAGTTCGTTAATTAAGTGGGCTATGTTATATATCAGTGCACTCTTTTGTAGAACAAAACATTTTCTTTCTCTATATAATTTAGAGTTTTTGATAGATATTTAATTTTGGAAGTAATTCATGAAAAACCTGCGACTTGTAACATTTACTTAGTTTTTTATGTGCTAAAATTAAGTTAATTATGATACTTGTACAGTTAAATTACGTTGCACCAAGCTTGCACCAACAAATTGGCTTAGTGTAAACTGATATACATGAAGTTAAAACGTCTAATAACTCATTAGAATAATAATTCTAGCAAAATGTAGCAAAAGAATTTGTTCAAAGGGATATTACTCTAGTCACATCAAAATTCACGATAAATATACTGAAAAATAAAATGTGAAGTTAAATACAATAGCATTTAAATCACGAAGCACGAAAAATAGTGTGTTAAGTAACCGGTTTTGGGGTTACAACTTGACAAATATCGATTGTCACGAATTTTTTGCCAAAATCCCTATAGTTGTATCACTTTGCACAAAATTATCTCTGAAACTATAGCAGATAGAAGAACGTGAGTTAGACCAAAAAACACGTTTTTTTTTTTTGATAATGCTCATGTGAAAATCACAAAAAGGGTACAACTCGAGTTATATCACTTAGCACAGGAGGCACAGAAATATAAATTTGTTTTTACAAAAATGGTATGATATGATAATGATGATAAATATAATGATAATGGTAAATAATATTTGTTTTGTTAAAGGTAAGGTAAGGTAAGAATAACACTTTTACCCGTTAAAACATCTTTTTAAGCTGTCTCTGTCTCAAACTATCAGACTGAACTTGTAATCTTTCACAGTAACATAGTTACCCACATAGTACCTACTCACATTCGCATTTAGTGATGTGGGTGCGTTCACAAACACGAATTTCACATATATCTACAAACACTCAGACCCCGAACAAACATTGTAACATGCGGGAATTGAACCTGTGACACGTGCCCAGCAACAATCGCTCAGCCACTACGATAACCGTCCCGTCAACAGTTTCACAGTTACATTTTTATTTAGGTGTATATTTGGCGACATAAAGCGCTACTAAAGTCGTAAAAAATGTTTTTCAGCTATGGGATGGAAAATTCTGAAAAAATAAAAGGGTTGACGAAGGAAAGGACAACGAAAATAAATAAAATAGTATGTTGTGTAGATATTGAGATATTGGGTGTTGTTATCCAATCGCAAAGATGGCTTTGTATTTCATATAGGTACCTACTTAATAATATTATGTTTATGAAATACGAACTTATATTTGCAATCGGAAACTGAAATACACCTTAATTTGGAACTCTACCACAACTATAATAAAACAAGTTTAAACGGATTAAATCGCGTATATTACAGATTATTACAGGTTTTCCTGACGTTTCCAGTCGTCCTGCGACCACGAACGCTACAAAGTGTTCGAAACGTCAGCCGGCTTAGCATCTCTACAGTCTGCGTGGTCTGACACACACTTGGCTTTTCTTATTTCATTTTTTTTTTAATAAGTAAGTAATTAAAAGTACTACAGATAGAAACGTAACGAGTGCGTCATGACTCATGACTTCATGAGACATGATAAGCAAGTGATTGTTCTAAACTTGGTGTAGTGTAACAGCCTATTGTCGGAAACGACGCGGCCGGCCGCGCCGCGTCCTTCGCCTCCAACCAGGTAATAGGTAATAGGTAGGTACTTGAAGCCTCCGTCGACTGTCCTTTTGTACACGGTAGCCGGCGAAAGCTGTCACGAAAATAATTACACGCCGGTTTCGACATTCCGAACGATATCCCGAACACTACTGAAGCGTGGGACCTGTGCCAAACACTACACTATACATACATTATATTAAACGTCTTCACGATGGACGTTTCATATTTCCAAGTCAGTCATACAAAAAATATGTCTGATCTGTGTAGAAAGTTCTATTCAAACTCTCTCTTGAGTGAATCTGACCAAGGTTGTTCGGCGGGCAAGACATAATTCACAATAATATTTCCCGGCACGCTGTATACGTAGACCGTATGTCATATTATTGCGATTATCTGCAGTCTGCGTTACAAGCGTTTAGCTTTACGTCATTTTGCAGTATCTTGAAACGTATTCAACGTAGGTATTCTTAATGTAATGTATTACAATGTTACAAGTGCTGCTAGTTGTGTTGTGCCGCGCGCGACACTTCGGACAATTGCTATAATTAATTGACGGATCATTTTTGTATCAAAGAGCAACGTTCTCCAAGGCCCACGCGAACGGTATATATTGTAGGAGCGTGTGGCGCTGGCACCGCGCGCCGCGGCGTGCTGCGGCGCGGTCGCTCCCGACACCTGCGTCAGGTATCGGCACATCAATCTTCGACAAGTCCCATATTAAATGTCGCCGGGTGATAAATCGCATAATGTCTACCCTTCGCCACTATCGACGCTAATGTTGCCCCGCGTTACATATTACTGTCTTCTCGAACGTTATGATAATATTATGCAGCTCAGCTGTACATCCATTTGAATCCACTGGGGCGCCCGCGCCGCCGCCGCCGCCGCCGTACCTCTTGGAGGCTTCTATAGGGTTTCGGGCCGGTATAGTTAGCTCAATGCTTTCAAAATATTTGAACTACTTAAAATGTGACTTGTTTTTACTGAATAAACGTTTTATTATTTTATTATTATTACTTATCCTACTAATATTATAAATGCGAAAGTTTGTGAGGATGTATAGTATGGATGGATGTATGGATGTTTGTTACTCTTTTGCGCAAAAACTACTGAACGGATTTTGATGAAACTTTACAATAATATAGTTTATATATCAGAATAATACATAGGCTCCTATTTATCCCCAAAACGCGAGCGAAGCCGCGGGCGGAAGCTAGTATTAAATAAACATATCGAATTTGGAGTAATATTTGGAATTTAATTACTTGCTTTTGAATATACCCGTCCAGAGCCCTAATGGAAAAGGTCTTAAGGTATAATGTAAAAGGCAATTGTTAAAAGGGCGTATTTAATTAGATCAAGACATAAGCAATAATGATAGCTCATTTGTTAAAATCCGTTAACTCATTTTGTCCCTAGAAAGGAACACAGAAACGGAAATACAATAAGTATAGTAACATACAAGTTAAAAACTCCTTTTGGGCTTCACCGCAGAAAAGCTAAATTAAATTGTAACTTTTAAATTACCATTACATAAATAAAAAAAAAGTGCGAGTCGTACTCGCGCACCGAGGGTTCCGTATCATTTTCGGACGTATAAAGTGAAAAAAACCGGACCGCATAACCACAGTAAAAATATATACCAGTACGGAAACTACGTACTAACGTTCGAAACGGCACACTCACATAAACACGCGTTTCGACGAGACCTCTAAGCGGACATCGCGGTGCTGTCAGTCGTGACTGCCGCGTCAAGACGAGTGGTTGCGTTATAGTAGTAATAGTTTAGTTTAATAGTTTATTTAAAGAAGCTATTCATTAGAATGAGAATTTATTATACCATAAAATTTATTAATAAAGCATGCCGAACATGTCGTAGCAGACGACTCAGCAACTACTTATGCTATCGACTTGAAATTTGGAACAGTTATAAAGAATGCTTATGAATATTGTAATGCGAAAATGCGCGTATTGCGAATGAATATTGTACGCCTACTAGGCAGGACATAACGGAACTATAATTTATATTAACAACTTAATGTATTACCTATGCCCACAATAAAAAGTTTTGATTTGATTTGCTTATTCAACTTTATTGCAAATGAAAATAATCCAAAAATATTTTTAATTTCATTGCAAAAGGGGCCGGAGTGGGGGTCCAAAATTTTAAATTGGGGTTACTAGGTCAAGTGACATATTATATTATGAAAGGGCTTGATTTGCACATTTCAAAATATATTTTCATTTTATTTTATGTCTCACAGTTTTTGACATATGATGAAAAATGTCCAAAAAAATACCATTCCCCCCCCCCTTATGTCCGAAGTTTGCAAGGCGAAACATCTGAAATAATTAGGGTTGATAGGCATTGACCCAAATATGGCACCAAAAATAAAACGATGTTCCTAACTAGTACAGTTTTTTCAAAATCATCAAAATTCCTTCACAAACAAACTTAGTTATGCGGTCCGGATTTTTTCACTTTGTACGTCCAAATATGATACGGAACCCTCGGTGCGCGAGTACGACTCGCACTTGGCTGGTTTTTTTTTAATTACTGTCACACACATTTTCGGGTTAAAACCCAGTAGGTACCTGCTATGCGTTTTAACTTAGATAAAGATGACCTTGGCCCTATATTAGAATTCTCTCATGCCTCATGCACGCTTTTCTAATACTTACACGCTCTTAAATAAACAATAATCATATGAAAATAACATGAACAAGATAAATATTATTGAAAAGTAATTTGCACTATATATTTTTTTCAAACTTAATTATCGTCACAATATGGTGCCACTGCCAAGGTCATCCCATCCTTAGTTGAAACGCATAGTACGGTGCGCAGGTTGCAGGCATCGCATCGGCGTATTTAAATTTTATTTGTAAACTAATTATTTTAACTCGATTGTTTGATCACTACAGAACACAGAATCAGATGTTATAATAAATACAGTTCAGTTTCAAAAACATTAAGAGTGACAACCCTACCGCTGCAGTGGAGCGTAGGTATTTATTTCTGCAATTAGGCCTAGTTTCCATACTGGTACATATTTTTACTGTGGCATAACTAAGTTAGCCTTGTCAAGGCATTTTGATGATTTTGAAAAACTACTAGTTAGGAACATCGTTTTATTTTTTCTTTGCAAACTTCGGAGATAAGGAAGGGGGGAATGGTATTTTTACATACATTTTTCATCATATGTCGAAAACTGTGAGACATAATATAATATAAAAATATATTTTGAAATGTGCAGATCAAGCCCTTTCATATGATATGTCACTTGACCTAGTAACCCCACTTTAAAATTTCGGACCCCCACTCCGGCCCCTTTTGCAATGAAAATAAAAATATTTTTTTAATTTTTTCATTTGCAATAAAGTTGGACAAGCATTTTTTATAACTGTTTCAAATTTCAAGTCGATAGCATTAGTAGTTGCTGAAATAAGCGGGTGTGACAGACAGACAGACAGACAGACGAAGTCGCACCATAAGGGTTCCTATTTTACCATTTTGGTACGGAACCCTAAAAATGCATTGCAAGCTTTGAAAGTTGTAAGTTTGTATGGGAATACCCATTTATTAAAAAAAAACCGGGCAAGAGCGTGTCGGACCACGCACTGTCTAGGATTCCGTAGGAAGAAGTATTTCAGTCTTCCGACTGCAAATATAAGTTTGTATTTCAAAATATTATTATGAAATACAAATTTATTTTTGCGGTCTAACTGAAAATAGTGAATATTTCAAAAACTAATAAACGTATCTTGTTCAAACCAATTTTAATTGAAAGTATTTATTAGATGCTACAAGCTTGATTTTTTTCCGATTTTTTTATGACGCGGTTGGAAAACTACAGGGACACACACACACATTCTATACGACTTTCGGAGCTTCTAATTCACTAAGTATGCGCTTAAATAAAAAAGTCGTTTAGAAACCTTTATGTTATTTTTAAAGACGTATTTAACGATACCCCACATGAAGGGGTGCGCGAAAAATTTTTTTTTCATCCTTCAGTTTGATGTATGCCCCCCCCCCCAAATTATTTTATTTTTTATATTTTTTGTGCAGGCCTTTATGGCGGCTTACAAAAGACATCTACTTGTGAAGTTTCATACAAATTGGTTAAGAACTGTAGATTTTACGAGGGTGTGACAGACGGACGATAGCATAAGTAGTTGCTGAAATAAGCAGGTGTGACAGACAGACAGACAGACGGACAGACGGACATGACGAAACTATAAGGGTTCCTAGTTTTACTACGGAACCCTAAAAATGTTACTCTATGGAAATAAATAACCACGCGGACAAAGTCGTTGTCTCGCGGGCAATCCAATTTCACGATGGGTTTGGAAATAACTACACCAACAATAAAGTACACTAGCCAAAATAGAAGTGGTCCAATACCTATACCAATAAAAATATGGGACCGTGATTTTTAGGGTGCCGCACCAATTTGGTAAAAAAAGGAACCCTTATGGTGCGACTTCGTCTGTCTGTCTGTCTGTCACAACTGCTTATTTCAGCAACTACTTATGCTATCGACTTGAAATTTGGAACAGTTATAAAGAATGCTTGTTTAACTTTATTGCAAATGAAAAACGTCCAAAAATATTTTTTTTCCATTGCAAAAGGGGCCGGAGTGGGGGTCCGAAATTTCAAAGTGGGGTTACTAGGTCAAGTGATATAATAATATCATATGAAAGGGCTTGATTTGCACATTTCAAAATATATTTTTATTTTATTTTATGTCTCACAGTTTTCGACATATGATGAAAAATGTCCAAAAAAATACCATTCCCGCCCCCTTATCTCCGAAGTTTGCGGGGCGAAAAATCTGAAATAATTAGAGTTGATAGGAATTGACCCAAATATGGCACCAAAAATAAAACGATGTTCCTAACTAAGTAGTACAGTTTTTTCAAAATCATCAAAATTCCTTCACAAACAAACTTAGTTATGCGGTCCGGATTTTTTCACTTTATTAACCGACTTCAAAAAAGGAGGTTTGTATGTATGTATGTATGTATGTATGTATGTATGTATGTATGTATGTATGTATGTATGTATGTATGTATGTTTGTATGTGCGCGATTTACTCAAAAACTACTGATTCGATTTGGATGGGGTTTTCACTAACATAATCTACATACTTTGAGGAAGGTTTTAGTATATAATACATTAGGTAATCATTCCTATGTACAAAGTTATATGCATAAATGTACATACTTCGTAGAAGATTCACTGTTGAACGAAGTCGTCAAAGTAATCAAACGCGAGATAAAGAACTAAAACGGGAAAAATAAAAAAGTTTTTTAACAAAAAATAACCGACTTCAAAAAGCCAATACAAAGAAAATAATAATTTTGGTTTCGGAAGTCGGTGGCAAAAAAAGCAAACAAAAACCAAAGCCACCGACTTCTGAAACCAAAATTATTATTTTCTTTGTAGTGGCTTTTTGAAGTCGGCTATTTTTTGTTAAAAAACTTTTACGTCCAAAAATTATACGGAACCCTCGGTGCGCGAGTACAACTCGCACTTGGCCGGTTTTTTGTTACCATTTCACATTAAAACAACTTGTTTCTCACTAGTACACTCTTAGACATAGCCAGCGTGTTTTTTTTAATTTATTTTTTCTCGAAATGTAGAGGCGGATTTTGATGGTGTAATAATAAATGCCTTCATTAATTATGCAGTTGTTCGTACTTTATTGGTTCATGGGCCATTTTGCCCGGCCATTTAGCCCGGCCTCTTTGAGCTCCGCACTATAGTCACTATACTCGAAGTTGTTCAGGCCTGTGACGTCACAGCCATCCCCATATGGTAGGTATATTTCGTGAGTCCCCCGCCGGTCGATCGGTTGTTTAACACGTCTAAATATGTAAGTATTGCACAGATAAATCGTACAAAAACGCTTGGATTATGGACCACTACAGTTTTTATTACGAAATAAATATGATATGGGTATATTGGGTATATGAAGCTTATTTACGAGTCGACATATTATTTTAACGACTTGTTATGAAATGCCACGCTAACATTTTTACGAGGTCGCTAAGCGAACAACTATCTAGTGCGAGGGCTCGCGAGTCGCGCGTCTGCCGTCGGGAAGGACCGCGTGTCCGGACTCCGGCGGCGTCCGGCGGCGTCCAGCGACGTCCGGCGGCGTCCGACCACGTCGCTCCCGGACCCCGGATACGCGCCGCCGCCTTTTTATAAAGCTCGCTGTACACTTTCGTCGAGACGTTTTCGCAGATATTTTCAAGACGACGTGCATCTTGTAGGAGCATCCATTGTATATCTGCGCCAGGCGAGAATATAGAGGGCCGTTCTCGGCTCGCCTTGTTTCGGCAAAATGTTTCACTGAGACCTCTCAGCGAGAGGGTAGAGCGGGCTTTATGCGCTGCAATAAACATTTAAATCGTACATGCTATCAAGTAGATGCTATAATCGTACTTTTGCCGAGAGTATCGTACGCGAGCGGCCACAGTATGGGACACAAATTAACACAATTGATTTGCTGCCAAAAGATACGCGTGCGTGACGCGACGCACACGCGCCGCGCGCTCATTGAGATAATTGAAGCCACGGAACAATAATACTCTAGCGAGGTTGTAGCGGAGCGCGCCACGGCACCGCGGTGATCATGTTCATGAGACCATCATCGCACGTTTGCGTTGCGATACTAGATTCACTCGTTCAATTACTTCGCGACTGTGACGTTTATGTTTATGATGGATTTGCGAAGCTATACAACGAGATCACAGTACGCAGCTGTGTCGAATCAGCACACTCAGACACAAAGAACAGATTGCGTTGCGTATTAGTTATCTAGATACTTTAAAGTGTGTCATTCACTACACGAGCCACGAGCCGAGCGCCGAGCTGTACACGTCGGTGGACAACTCTGTGCCGAACCGCGAACTCCATCATTCACACGCAGATTTGTCCGCGGACTTGTCGCCAGCGAGAGCGTCAATCCCGGCAGATGGGCTCGCGTGTGAATGGTGGCTATAACGTTTCTACTACCCCAGAGGCGTAATTTTACGAGCCCTGTGGAAATCCAACTCTTACAATAAACTGGCGGCGACGCTTTAGTGTCCCAATGTAGGTACCTAGTATCTACCTCGCTCGCGACTCAGATTTTGGTTTAGATCAAGTCTCGTCTTGTCTACGAGCGTTTGTACGACACAATCAATTCCAGGAAAAATCGTGAGAGATCGTCGGGAGGGGCTCGCCAGAGTCTGCTGTCGGACGACGGATACGGTAGGTATATGGCGCTCGTTGCGGGCGGTGTCGATAGTGAGCGCAGTGCTACATAAATTCATACAAAGCAAACCAAATCCGTTGTGTGCCGTGAGTGCGTTGCGGCCGGGTCGGACCAGTGGCCGTGCACCCTTATTCGACAGTTAACGTGGTAACATAAAAATTATTAATATTTTGTCAAAATCAGCTTTTCGTTTACCATGAACCATTTTATGTCAAAACCTTGCGGAAATAACAGTCACGACGACCATCAGCAACTCCGCTGAAAAAACATGTGAGTGAGTGAGCGCCGCCGCCGGCCGGTGGCGCGGCTACAGCGGCGGGCGCTGACACGGTCGCAAGTAATTGTCAGCGCGCGGCGCGTCGACGTCATTATTTTTTCATTAGAGCCAGCGACGTCAGTCATTGTCTCCACAACGCGCAACTAAATATCGAGGAAGGCTGGCGCTCCCTCCGCAGCCTCTGTGGCCACACATTCAGATGGCGTAATGCGCGCCACCGAGCTGACCAAGTATCAATACGTTGGGAGTTATTGCAAACAATTATGGGTCAGGGTCATTATACACGCGACTTCACCAATAGCGTGAATTCATTACCGCTAACCGAACGTACGTGACAATTTTTAGGGTTCCGTACCAAAATGGTAAAAAAGGAACCCTTATGGTGCGACTTCGTCTGTCTGTCTGTCTGTCTGTTTTTATTGCAAAAGGGGCCGGAGTGGGGGACCGAAATTTCAAAGTGGGGTTACTAGGTCAAGTGACATATCATATGAAAGGGCTTGATCTGCACATTTCAAAATATATTTTTATTTTATTTTATGTCTCACAGTTTTCGACATATGATGAAAAATGTTCAAAAAAATACCATTCCCCCCCCTTATCTCCGAAGTTTGCGGGGCGAAAAATCGGAAATAATTATAATTGATAGGAATTGACCCAAATATGGCACCAAAAATTAAACGATGTTCCTAACTAGTACAGTTTTTTCAAAATTATCAAAATTCCTTCACAAACAAACTTAGTTATGCGGTCCGGATTTTTTCACTTTATACGTCCAAAAATGATACGGAACCCTCGGTGCGCGAGCACGACTCGCACTTGGCCGGTTTTTACTGTGTCAATTACCTAATACATCGTCAACATCATAGGCGGAGTGAGTCAAATACTTTTTGCTTGCGCGCGATAAGTGCTTGTCGTAGATGTGCTACGATGCTACGACGCTACGACGCTACGGCGCGCTACGACGAGGACAGACGCAGTTAAACAAGTGACCTTGGGCATTCGCCCGGTTGAGCGCCCGCGCCATCCATGCAGCGAGAAGTGCCTACGTGAGTTCGATTCAATAGGCGAGATGCACTGCCCTACTACCGAATTTTTGAGGACGCCTCGGTGTCCTCAAAAATTATTACAGCCAAATGTCAAAAACAGAACCCTTATAATTTCGTCCTGTCCGTCCGTCCGTATGTCACAACTAGGAGACTATATTGGCACTTTATAGATGAAGCTTCTGTGAAAAATTACAAAAACTGAGGGATGCAAAAAAATATTTCGCGCACCTCTTCAAGTGCGATATCGTTGGGTAGGTCTTTCAAAATAACATGAAAGTTTCTCAGTGACTTTTTTATTTAGGTGAATATTATTTGGTGACCAAAATGCTATTCTAAAGTCGTATAAAATATTTCCCACTTTCTAACTTTTTAGGGTTCCGTAGAACCCTTATAGTTTCGTCATGTCCGTCTGTCCGTCTGTCTGTCTGTCTGTCCGTCTGTCACACCCTCGTAAAATCTACAGTTCATAACCAATATGTATGAAACTTCACAGGTAGATGTCTTCTGTAAGCCGCTATAAAAACCTGTAGCGAAATTATAAAAAATAAAATAATTAGGGGGGTAAAATAAAATACATGAAACTAAAGGATGAAAATAATATTTTCGCGCACCCCTTCATGTGGGGTATCGTTAGATAGGTCTTTGAAAATAAGATCAAGGTTTCTAAATTACTTCTTTATTTAAGTGCATATTTAGCGAACTAGGAGCTCCGAAAGTCGTTTACAATGTTTCCCCCCTTATAATTTTCCAATCGCGTTATCAAAAAATCTGAACAAATTCAAGCTTATGGAATCTAATAAACACTCTCGATTAAAATTGGTTTGAACAAGATACGTTAATAACTTTTTGAAATATTCACTATTTTCAGTTTTGACCGCAAAAATAACTATGTATTTCATTATAATATTAGGAAATACAAACTTATGTTTGCAGTTGGAAGACTGAAATACTTCTTCCTACGGAACCCTAGACTGTGCCTGGTTTGACACGCTCTTGCCCGGTTTTTATTTTTCACTACGGCGTTCTGAAAAAAAATCTGAAAAAAATTAAGAATAAATAAAACTTCCAAAGACAGTTTGTGACGGAGTCATCCTTCATTCATCATTTAGTGCTGGCAATCTTCCATTACTGGCCACTTCATCCACTCCATTCTTCCAGATTTGAACGTCAAATTTCAAAATTAGAACATCTCATATTTTTAACCGACTTCAAAAAAGGAGGTTCTGTATTCGTCCCGTATGTATGTATGTATGTATGTATGTATGTATGTTTGTATGTGCGCGATTTTCTCAAAAACTACTGATTCGATTTGGATGGGGTTTTCACTAACGTAATCTACATACTTTGAGGAAGGTTTTAGTATATAATACATTAGGTAAACATTCCTATGTACAAAGTTATATGCATAAATGTACACACTACGTAGAAGATTTACTGTTGAACACAGTCGTCAAAGTAATCTAACGCGAGATAAAGAACTAAAAGGGAAAAATAAAAACTTTTTTAACAAAAAATAACCGACTTCAAAAAGCCACTACAAAGAAAATAATAATGTTGGTTTCGGAAGTCGGTGGCAAAAAAAGCAAACAAAAATCAAAGCCACCGACTTCCGAAACCAACATTATTATTTTCTTTGTAGTGGCTTTTTGTTATACATTTATTTCATTGTTTCGTCATTCTTTGTATGGTCTCCAACGACATCACTTGAGGACCGCTGAACCGCTGTACTGTTATACTTTATACCTACTACCTATTTATCAAGTGTGCAAAGCTATAAGCAAGAATTGTCTTTTATAACAGTTGTTGTTTTTATACCGTTCTAACTGCAGTGAATAGTTGTAAAGTGCTACTACGTTGCAAATACACCTCTCAAACCATCCAAGTCGTTTCCTTTCCTATTTATCAAGATTTGTGTCTGTGGAGGCTCCCTCTCATAGCTAGCCGAGGCTGAGAGGTCAGAGGAGGGAGGCACTCTGCGACAAGTTGATTTGAATAAGATATTACGTTGTGTAGTTTTTGAGATATTCGGTATTGAGCCATATGAGGTATTTAACCAATCGCAAAAATAATGAAATATCCGTCCGAGCCGCGAGCGCGCGATGCCACGTGCCGTCTGCATGCGTGGTAGTAAGGAGGTATGTAGGCACGCGACAAACTGGTTATGGCCACGTGGTTCGACCGCATGGTTCGATCACTGTCCGCTGTCGGGTCTGTCGGACACGCGGGGCACGGCGGCGGCGCAGGGCCCGTGCTCCACAGCCACACGTTCACGCGCGCTAAACATTTACTTGGGGCCAAGTTCACCGACAAGATAACAAATTGAAAACGGCCGTATAACATATCTTTTTCTATACCTATAAAAACCGGCCAAGTGCGAGTCGTACTCGCGCATTGAGGGTTCCGTATCAGTTTTGGACGTATAAAGTGAAAAAAACCGGACCGCATAGCTAAGTTTGTTTGTCAAGGAATTTTGATGATTTTGAAAAAACTGTAATAGCACAGATAATATAATACTATACGTATAGATGCCTCATCTCATACAAAGAAATGTGACCGATTTAGCGCGGGCTATCTTCGGGCTATACATTTTTCCGTGCTTAAAGGATTTTTCAAAATTTGAACAAATATTTTTCATGATGTATTTTTTCATGTTCTCAATTTTACACAAACTTCAATAACAAATCGATACATATAACGCCATCTATTAAGAGTTATTTCAACAAATGTTCCTTTGTTCCTGATGAGACCCCGTGGTAGTAGTTAGGAACATCGTTTTATTTTTGTGCAATATTTGGGTCAATTCCTATCAACTCTAATTATTTCAAATTTTTTGCTCCGCAAACTTCGGAGATAAGGGGGGGGGAATGGTATTATTTCAGACATCATATGTCGAAAACTGTGAGACATAAAATTGAATAAAAATATATTTTGAAATATGCAGATCAAGCCCTTTCATATGATATGGCATTTGACCTAGTAACCCCACTTTAAAATTTCGGACCCCCACTCCGGCCCCTTTTGCAATGAAAATAAAAATATTTTTTGACTTTTTTCATTTGCAATAAAGTTGCACAAGCATTTTTTATAACTGTTCCTTTCGAGTCGATAGCATTAGTGGTTGCAGAAATAAGCAGGTGTGACAGACAGACAGACAGACAGACAGACAGACGAAGTCGCACCGTAAGGGTTCCTTTTTTACCATTTTGGTACGGAACCCTAAAAAGTCATGTTAAACGGCCGTTTTCAATTTAACGGATTGTTATCGTGTCGGTGAACTTGGCCGTTAGTCAGATTATGGGCCAGATTGTATGTTCAATAAAGAGAGTAATGCGGCTCGTATAACGCTATGATTGGTCGAGTGGAGGCGCGACATGACGGGATACATCAATTGAATACCAACGCCCTTCCTTCAGTGTTGGGAAGGAACATCTGGGTGCAACCAGTCGTAGTGACGACGACGTGTTGTTGTCGCGCACCGGAACAAGTGCGGATCTAACTACGGTGCTAGCGTTGAAAATTCCAAAAAAAAAAAAATCGTGGTTTTTTTCCGTTTTTTTCGCATGTTACAGAGAAAAATTCACATGACGAATCTTTCATTCTCCCTCGAACGTTCGCAAACAAATTGGCAGTTGTAGCGGTGATATGACGCGGCGTGTCCCTCGGTACAGAAGAGACAGGCTGCTGAAGCGATTGGTCTACACCAGCGCATAACTACTATTGCAACTCCGCTGAAGTATGATATCGTTGATGCACAAACGAAACGTATCCGTGGAGCGCTGGACTGCTGGCACTCGCTTATCGGGCTGCCGGTGACGTCACACGGCCGCCGGGACCGCTCCGGACGACGCCGCGCTCGTGATCGGGCGAGTCGCTTACATATTCCGATTTAATGATTTAGACACCGAGCCCTCACTTTATCCCCATTACATATTTATGAAGGGGCAATTAATTACCCTGCGAGCGGATCCGCGTAGGCTCTTGATATTTTGTGGAAAAAATTGCGTGAATGCTGAATAATACGAGTAGTACCCGCAGCGGACCGCGCGCGCTTTCATGAAAACAAAAATGTATTAATATTTTGCCAATGGCACTAAGTAATACGATATATATGATAATTATGAGACTAGCAGGGTGTTATAAGCAAGCTAAACTCCTCAAGATCTTAAATTGCAGTCCCGTGTGTGATCTGACTGCGATGGACTAAGCCTATGTGTGCGTCTGGTGTTCTGTGAGCGAGTCCCGTGTGTGATCTGACTGCGATGGACTAAGCCTATGTGTGCGTCTGGTGTTCTGTGAGCGAGTCCAGTGTGTGATCTGACTGCGATGGACTAAGCCTATGTGTGCGTCTGGTGTTCTGTGAGCGAGTCCCGTGTGTGATCTGACTGCGATGGACTAAGCCTATGTGTGCGTCTGGTGTTCTGTGAGCGAGTCCCGTGTGTGATCTGACTGCGATGGACTAAGCCTATGTGTGCGTCTGGTGTTCTGTGAGCGAGTCCCGTGTGTGATCTGACTGCGATGGACTAAGCCTATGTGTGCGTCTGGTGTTCTGTGAGCGAGTCCCGTGTGTGATCTGACTGCGATGGACTAAGCCTATGTGTGCGTCTGGTGTTCTGTGAGCGAGTCCCGTGTGTGATTTGACTGCGATGGACTAAGCCTATGTGTGCGTCTGGTGTTCTGTGAGCGACCGTACGCGAGCGTGCGCAGTTCCATATTAGATGTTCATTACAAATTACAAGTAGGTATAATATCTTTTATTTTATTATTTCATATTATGTTACTTCGTTCATTAACGTAATGGTGTGGTACCTTTAATTTTGAAAAATGTATTACTCGTTACTTTGACTAGGTTTAATAATTTATTAGAAACGAGCCATTACCCGCGGCTTCGCTGACACTCCCTTCCGCTCCGCCCAGAGCGGGAGGGGTCATTTGATGATTTCCCATCCTCAAAAAAAAAAAAAAAAAAAAAAACCCGCGGCTTCGCTCTCCAGGTTGATGCGAAAAATAACGGATGTTTATCCGTTCACAGGAACCGTGCATGTTCCGGAGTAGAAAGTAGCCTATGTCACTTTCCTAAAATATCTCTAAGCAAAAGATTACGTCGCACCGTCGCTCCATCGCATCGCTGCGTCAAAGAAGGACAAACGCGCGTTTGTATGATTAGGGATTAGGGAAGTAGGGATAGGAAATGTTGTTGCTTTCAAGCTTTTACTCGGAGGAGCGCGCTTCTTTGTTCGGCACACGGTGATCCGCGACCACAAGTTGCAAAGCGGAAGCAATCCTGATTCACATAAGCAGTCGCTGTGCGAGTGCACACAGACGCGTGTGTCGTCGTCATTGTGCACCAATCACGACTAGTGCCGAGCGCCGAGCGCTCCAACCGCGCCGCGCTATTTTCAATGAACGATCAAATCATACGGAAATACAACATGCACTCGAAATATGTACCAGTTGTCCCAAATATGAGATTCAATGTATTAAATGATTTGCATAGTCCCTGAATAGTATTTCGTAGGCTTGTCGCCGCATAACTGCAGGGTGACGCCGTCTCGTGCGGCGGAAGCCATCGTGCTGCAACTCATCGATATCCATCAGCGGTGACCGCGCTGCGACACATCCCGACGATCTCGTTTCATGTTTATTGGCTCTCGCTTTACGGAATTTCTATCGACAATTCGAGCAAAGCTATTTTCGATTTTCTCCAGTGCTAAGGAATTTAGATTTTCTTGCAGGAATCCAGCGTGGCGAGGATCGAATGAATTCCATCGCGGCAAAGATTTTGATGAGATCGTATCAGACGTGAGTACCTCACGCCGCGCCCCGCTCAAAAAAAACGAGACTTTTTTTTCTCTGAGGGCTATACCCAGTATTAGTCGTTAATAACAGGCGTTTATGTTGTTACAATATATGCGGGTGTTCCGCAGCTCGGCGCGGTGTCGCCGTGTGTTAATATGGGGGTCAAGCGGCGGTCGAGAGCCCCCGAGCGCGCGGCGCCGACTGCGGTGCTAGTGCGGCGCCCGCTCGCACATCGTGTGCTCTCCACACGAGCACGCGGAGCACGCTCGGGCTCTCGGACACTCGCATCATTACCATAACATCGCTGTCGTTACTATCATGCGCCGCACAATGACAGCGGCGCAGGGGGACTGTCGATGATACTACATATTATGTGTGCTTACTTATTGAAAACTTTTAAGACTTCCTCCGCTCACGACGCAGTGGTGTCGGCCGCGCGTAACTTGTGGAACTTAATTATCAAAACATTAAAATTATGCTATTCGCCTCACAAAATATAGATAGACATAAACTGTTTGTCAAAGGTATTGAAGTATTGTGCTGAACGTGCCCCCCCCCCCTCGGGGGGATCCAGGCGCTCCTCGCGGCGCGTGGCAGTGTGGTGAACTACATGAACAGGAAATTGTCACTCCACGCCTAAAGAATTGTGACGAAGAGGCGCTCGGAGCGAGACAGACGAAACATGAAATCGATAACGTCACCGATAAGATCCACTCCAGAGTTATGTTGTGTTGTACACACATACACTGGGTGGGATACTTTCTACGACTTTAGAAGCACTGAATATTTGGTAAGTTATACCAAATATTCACCAAAATAAAAAAAAAACCGGCCAAGTGCGAGTCATACTCGCGCACCGAGGGTTCCGTATAATTTTTGGACCTATAAAGTGAAAAAAACCGGACCGCATAACTAAGTTTATTTGTGAAGGAATTTTGATGATTTTGAAAAAACTGTACTAGTTATTAGGAACATCGTTTTATTTTTGGTGCAATATTTGGGTAAATTTGTATCAACTCTAATTATTTCAGATTTTTCGCTCCGCAAACTTCGGAGATTAGGGGTATGGGTAATGGGTAATGGTATTTTTTCAGTCATTTTTCATCATATGTTGAAAACTGTGAGACATAAAATCAAATAAAAATATATTTTGAAATGTGCAGATTAAGCCCTTTCATATGATATGTCATTTGACCTAGTAACACCACTTTGAAATTTTGGACTCCCACTCCGGCCCCTTTTGCAATGAAAATAAAAAAAATAATTGACTTTTTTCATTTGCAATAAAGTTGGACAAGCATTATTTATAACTGTTCCAAATTTCAAGTCGATAGCATTAGTAGTTGCTGAAATAACCAGGTGTGACAGACAGACAGACAGACGAAGTCACACCATAAGGGTTCCTTTTTTACCATTTTGGTACGGAACCCTAAAAAGATACTTAAAAACTAAAACCCTAAACCTAAAAACCGTAAACAAAATTACCGCTCCCTTATTGTAAGAATGAGCGCGTCGAAAATGGACAAGTCCTCCGGCTGTAGATAGTGCTTGCCGTGCAAAGCCGCGGCGGCTCGCTACTGGTAGCTATAACTACATTGTTGTCGGTGACTCCGTCCGCGTGGACTTCAATAAATTAGCCATTTCAAATGACCTCCTGATGTGGGGTGGCTAGTATCAGGAAGAGGTCAAGCTGTATCTCAAGTTCATCCCACCGGAATATAAAATGTGGTTTAGATTTTAAGTTGGACCCTAAGCTACCAAATTGTGAAAACCACATCAAAATCCATTGAGTAGGTACCTAATTTTTGCGCGACGCGCTCAAAGTCGGGGGTAAAAAATAAAATTATTTGCTGCACGACGCGCCGCCCCGTGCATATTGTGCTACGGCCTACAAGCTACGTGGCTCGTAGCGTTGCTCGTAGCACTGCTCGTAGCACTGCTCGTTGCTTTAGCATACCCTTGTTGTTTCATTTCTAATAAATTATTATTTATCAGTTTCAAATAAAGCAATATACCTTTGAAAACATTGCCTAATTAACAGTAACATCTATTTTTTTCTCACATCCTTTGAATATCCTGTTAATATTATATTCTTAAGGGTTGTTGCTCGTGGTTCATGCGACTCCTTGGGGATATTCTGGGGATTAAAAACCGGCCAAGTGCGAGTCGTACTCGCGCACCGAGGGTTCCGTATCAGTTTTGGACGTATAAAGTGAAAAAAACCGGATCGCATAACTAAGTTTGTTTGTCGAGGAATTTTGATGATTTTGAAAAAACAGTACTAGTTAGGAACATTGTTTTATTTTTGGTGCCATATTTGGGTTAATTTCTATCAACTCTAATTATTTCAGATTTTTCGCTCCGCAAACTTCGGAGATAAGGGGGGGCGAATGGTATTTTTTCAGACATTTTTCATCATAATATGTCGAAAACTGTGAGACATAAAATAAAATTAAAATATATTTTGAAATGTGCAAATCAAGTCCTTTTATATGATATGTCACTTGACCTAGTAACCCCACTTTAAAATTTCGGACCCCCACTCCGGCCCCTTTTGCAATGATAATAAAAATATTTTTTGACTTTTTTCATTTGCAATAAAGTTGGGCAAGTACTCTTTATAACTGTTCCAAATTTCAAGTCGATAGCATAAGTAGTTGCTGAAATAAGCAGGTGTGACAGACAGACAGACAGACAGACGAAGTCGCACCATAAGGGTTCCTTTTTTACCATTTTGGTATGGAATCCTAAAAATGCTTTTTCAACTTTATACCAAATGAAAAATGTCCAAAAATTTTTTATTTTCATTGCAAAAGGGGCCGGAGTGGGGGTCCGAAATTTTAAAGTGGGGTTACTAGGTTTTTTATGAAGTAGGTATTAGAACTAGAAGATTGACAAGTGTGACGCCGCGCCGTGTGTGTGACTGTGTGTGTAGCGCCGCCGCTGAGTGCGCGACCGCCGACACACTCCCCACCGCTCATACATTGATAACTTGATAACCTTCGTGAATTGTTCGGTAGCTGTTCACTCACCCGCGTATGTTTGCATTGTTACAGATACCAATGTGTCTTCGCCGGCTCGATACTATATTAGTAAGTACCGAGTTCAATCACTACCTATACTTAAGTATACATTTTTAGTGCTTCGGTCGTAAGTCATAGCTGCGTAGTCTGCAGCTGCCGCCGGTGCCCTCCTTGCGGCTTCATCATCCTCTCTCCCTCCACGCGATCAATGACTTAGTCAAAGCTATTGTTAATATTTTTATTCATCACAAGTCATAACTTATAATCACACTGCACACACTGCGATGCTCGCTCACCTGGCGGGCCACGCGAGCAGCGAAGCGAGCGCGAGCGGCGCGGCGGCGCGGCCGCGCAGGACGGCGCCGCGCGACCCGATCATGCGCATGCGCAGCGCCGCCTCCGTGTCGTACATCGTAGCGTTCACCAGGTCCGCGTACTGGTAGAGCGCGGTGAAGACGCTGGTGGCGCCCGCGGCGGGGTCCGACCGGCCGCCGGCGCACTCCAGCGGGCCCATCGACGTGACGGCCACCTGCGCGCCGCGGTACAGCACCGGCCCGCCCGAGTCGCCCGAGCACACGCCGCGCGCGCCCCCTCCCCCCGCCGCGCACGCGCAGTGCCGCCACGCGCCGCGCTCGCACGCCGCCAGCCGCAGCCGCACCTCGAACAGCTCCTCGCCCAGCAGCGACTGCTCCGTGCGCCCGAACCCCAGCACCTGCCGACACACCCGCGCATACTCACTACGGTGCAGCGGCGACGCACAGAGATACCAGGAGATACGACCGACACGTGCTACTGGAAAATCTGGAAGCACTTAACTGTCGGTCATATTAACTTCCGAATGTCTGTGTGGCTGCAATAAGGAGAGTATGCGTCACCTGGGTTTATTCCGAACCTGACCCGAAACCGACCTGACCCGGGTTAGGTTAGGAACTTGAAAAATATGATAATATTTGTTCCAAACGTAACCCTCTTCCTAACCTGAACCGACGTATTATCGTCCCTATCGTAACTCGAGTTGCGAGAAAGGTTTTCCCCTCTCCTCTTCCTTAGAATAAAAAAGTACTAGGAGAACAGAACCATGCAGAAGATGTCACGGAGCGCAAAATATTGAGGTAGTGCATTTTTGGTGTGGGTTTTAGTAGTTTCGTTCTGCGCGTGACAATGCTGCTACTTAGAAAACCACGCGTGAAAATGCTGCTAGAAAACCACTCTTTGCCTGATTGAAAATAAGACAGATGTGGGCCCAGTCATCCACTATCAATTTTAAGGGGCTACTGGCCCCGGTCCCAGTTATTAGAAGGGTTAGGGGTCATTTGGCCCACTATTGAACTGGGACCGGGGCCAGTTGCCCCTTTTAAAAATTGATAGTGGTTGACTGGGCCCACGTCTGTTTTGTTTTCAATCAGGCAAAGAGTACCTATACATAGGTACGGTCATAAAGCATATCGACAATATTTATCTAGTTTTGAGTAAATTACTGGGAAAGCAGATTGATAATGATAGTTATATACTACACACAAGTACTCTGACAGCATTGTCACGCGCAGAATGATAGTTATACGTAGAATGGTAAAAGTACTAGGAGAATAAAACCATGCAGAAGACACAGAAACTACAGTTGTGACGAAACTACTAAAACCCACATTAAAAATGCACTATCTCAATCTTTTGCGCTCCCTGACATCTTCTGCATGGTTCTGTTCTCCTAGTACTTTTTATTGGTTCTAAGAAAGAGGAGAGGAGAAAACCTATCTTTATCGCAACTCGAGTTACGAGACGTTACGTCGGGTCAGGTTAGGAAGAGGGTTACGTTTGGAACAAATATTATCATTTTTTTCAAGTTCCTAACCTAACCCGCAACCGGGTTAGGATTTTCGGGTCAGGTTCGGAATAATTCGTCACCTGCACCTCCTCGTTCTTGAGGTCCACGGGGTTATACAGGCGCATGGCGGTTATGGGGTCCAGCTTGGGTGGGGTGGCGAGCTGCATATCGCTGCGCGTGCGCACCAGCCCCACGTCGTGGTGCAGCAGCGTCACGTCCGCGCCGCGGCCCTCGTTCTCCTGCACCACCCGGTATCTGCGGACACACGCTGCGGTGAGAGCGAGTCACGCGCGACACGCGGTGGCGAGCGGCGAGCGCATACCCGGGGTGGCGGTACAGGTAGTGCACGGCGGCCACGTCGCCGTCGGGCGCGGTGGGCCGGCGCGAGTTGTACTTGACGTAGGCGAGGTGCGGCGACACGCAGTGCGCGGCCGTCAGCGCCCAGCGCGTCGCCAGCACGGCGGCCGAGCAGCGCGCCGCCCAGTAGCGGTCCAGCAGCGCGCACGCCGCCGGGAACGTGCCCAGCGACGCCGCCGCGCCGCCGAACACGCGCCGCGACTCGTCCGCCGCGCCGACCGCGCCGCCCGCGCCGCCCGCGCCGCTCCGGCGCCGCTCGCTCACCATGCTGCGGTAGAACCCGTACCGACTGCCCGTACGCGCCGGTGTCGCGACCGCATCGCATGCGCACGCTAGTAACGCGAACACCAACACCTCTCGCATCGCTTGCCCGCCGATACTTCCTGGTTAAAAACAACTGATTACAACATTATATCTAGCATAATAAAATATTTTGAATCTTGACTCATGACTTTGTCAGCGACTGACGTGTGTCACCTTTTGCAAATACTCTATCTATGGCACAATGGTGAAATGAGATCGGTAATGAAATGGTCGACACTCGGGTCGACAAGTATTCTGTATTATAGTAATTATTGTAATCACGAAGTTTTCTGTTCCGTAGTAATTATTGGAACTATCCATTTTCGCCTTCTATATCTTACTATTTTTCTTTCATTGCAAATATACCTACCAATATAGGGTAATTTTTGGTAATTTTTTTTGCTTCAACTTATTATACCCGGTGCATTATCCATTCTTCGGATTATAAGATTCTTGCGTTTCCTCTCATTACACCTCAATGGTGACGCGTACGTTTGTTTGTCCGCAGGAGAGCGCACGCGCGGGCGGCGCGGGCGGCGCGGCGTGAGGCGCGCGAGCATGCGCGGCGCCAATGCCGCCCCCCCACCATGAGCCGCAACGCGTCGGACGAGGGCTGCGACTCCGACGTGGGCGTGGAGCCCGCCGACCAGCTGTTCCGCTTCGTGGTGCACGGCGTGCTGCTGAACGCCATCGGCGCGGGCGGGCTGCTGGGCAACGCGCTGTCCGTGCTGGTGCTGTCGCGGCCGCAGATGCGTTCCTCCATCAACTGCCTGCTGGTGGGGCTGGCGGCGTGCGACACCGTGCTCATCCTCACCTCCGTGCTGCTGTTCGGCCTCACCGCCGTGTTCCCTTACACGGGCCACCTGCGCTACTACTACTACCACGTGTGCCCGCACATCACGCCCTACGCGTACCCCATCGCCAACGCCGCGCAGACCATGTCCGTGTACCTCACGCTCATCGTCACCATCGAGCGGTGGGTGGCGGTGTGCCATCCGTTCCGCGCGAAAGCGCTGTGCACGTCGTCGCGCGCGCGCTGGTACGTGCTCGGCACGGCCGCCTTCGCGATCGCCTACAACGCACCCAAGTTCTTCGAGGCGGAGGTGATCGAGCGTTTCGTGAACGGCGAGCCCGTGTACTGCGTCACTGCTGACCTGGAGTTCCGCACCGAGTCGTACATCGTGGTGTACATCCACTCCATGTACATGATCGTCATGTACATCGTGCCGTTCTCGGCGCTGGCGGCGCTGAACGCGTGCATCGTGCGGCAGGTGCGGCGCGCGCAGGCCGAGCGCGCGCGCCTGTCGCGCGTGCAGCGCCGCGAGCTCGGGCTGGCCACCATGCTGCTGGTCGTCGTGCTCGTGTTCTTCCTATGCAACCTGCTGCCGCTCGTCACTAACTCGTTCGAGGTGTTCCTGGGCGACCAATTCGACAAGCTGGACCCGCTCGTCAAGACGAGCAACCTGCTGGTGACCATCAACAGCAGCGTCAATTTCGTCATATACGTGATATTTGGCGAGAAGTTCAAGCGTGTATTCCTGAAAATGTTCTGCGCCGGGGGCAGGTGGCCGCGCGGCGGTACTCGTGACTCTCCAGAGCACACGCGCGATGACTCGTTCGCGTCGTGCGGTGAGCGCGTGTCGCTGCGGCTCGCGCGCAACGGCACCCTGCGGCGCTCGGAGGCGCGCGGCTCGCGCGGCGCCGGCGGGCCGGGCGGCGGCGGCGGCCGGGCGCGGCGCGCGCCCTCACCCGCGCCCACCGTGTACTACCCGGCGCCGGCCACGGAGCTCACGAGCACGTCGGACGCGCGCTGGAATGGGAGCGCGCGTGCGCACTTCTAGCAGCGCTCGCGCGCGCCGCCCGCCGCCGCGCACATACCCGCGCGCGCCGCCGCGCACGCCGTGTAGTGGCGCGCTCGGTTGTGGAACAGTTCTGTTCGGTGTGAGCCGCAGTTGGCTCGCGATCTGTGTTGTGTTTGTTAAACCGCTGGTATCGGAAGTGACGCTATCGGATACAGCTGTATTGACCACCTACCCTGCTAGCTCCACTGAGAACAATAATATTACCTGTGCTGTACATTTGTGTAAATATAAACTTGGACTTAAACTCAGACGGTGACTACGAATTATTATGATGTAAAAGTTATTAAAACTCTTTGTACATAAAGTAGTTACTATTATTATTGTAAAGTATGTGGTGATGATGCGTCCAAGACGCGTCGCCGTGTGCGTGTGTGCTGGTGTGCCGCTGTGACGGTGACTCGCTGATAACTTACTACAATAATAAAAATGTCATTTAATGTCCTCGTGTGTTCATTGTTAGTTTCCTCCCTATTCCCCCCACCCCCTGTTTCTTCTGCCCATCATGATGCAGTACCAGCAGGCTTGGCTGATGCTGATGTGAATGAAGTTGACTGCACCCACGTCCGTAGGTACTAAGTACGTAAGTATAGATCATAGCACATGTCTGTACATTGAAAATATTTTCAGGAAAATTAGAAACTAGCTGACCCGCTCTTCTTCGCACGGGTTAAGTTTAAATCAGGAACTGAATTACCCAAAAATGAAGGTATCATAAAATTTTGGTATGACGTCAATACGTCATTACATTAAATTAAATAAGGGTTACCGAAATATTTCGGTACCGTTTTACGTTCCGTACCAAAATGGTAAAAAAAAGGAACCCTTATGGTGCGACTTCGTCTGTCTGTCTGTGTGTCACACCTGCTTATTTCAGCAACTACTAATGCTATCGACTTGAAATTTGGAACAGTTATAAAAAATGCTTGTCCAACTGAAACTTGCAAATGAAAAAATTAAAAAAATATTGTTATTGTCATTGCAAAAGGGGCCGGAGTGGGGGTCCAAAATTTCAAAGCGGGGTTACTAGGTCAAATGACATATCATAATGAAAGGGCTTGATCTGCACATTTCAAAATTATATTTTTATTTCATTTTATATCTCACAGTTTTCGACATATGATGAAAAATGTCTGAAAAAATACCATTCCCCCCCCCCTTATCTCCGAAGTTTGCGGAGTGAAAAATCTGAAATAATTAGAGTTGATAGGAATAGACCCAAATATGGCACCAAAAATAAAACGATGTTCCTAACTAGTACAGTTTTTTCAAAATTCTTTCACAAACAAACTTAGTTTTGCCGGTTTTTTCACTTTATATGTCCAAAACTGATACGGAACCCTCGGTGCGCGAGTATGACTCGCACTTGGCCGGTTTTTTATTTTCTACCAAATCTTTTCAGTACAGTTTTTATTTTCTACCGAAATATTTATTGGTTCCAAGAAAGAGGAGAAAACCTATCTTTATCGCAACTCGAGTTACGATAGGGACGATACGTCGGGTCAGGTTAGGAAGAGGGTTACGTTTGGAACAAATATTATCATTTTTTTCAAGTTACTAACCTAACCCGCGACCGGGTTAGGATTTTCGGGTCAGGTTCGGAATAAACCGAAATATTTCCGTACCGTTTCGTATGGTATAATACCGGTACATAAAGGGATAAGTAAAAGAAAACACTAACAAAATGTACAAAAGACACAACAGAAGATTGAGAAGACATCTACTGCGAAGTTTCATGCAAATTGATTATGAACTGTAGATTTCACGAGAGTGTGACAGACGGACAGACAGACGGAGATGACGAAACTATATGGCTTTCTAGTTTTACTACGGAACCCTAAAAATGAGAACCTCCTCCTTTTTAAAGTTGGTTAAAAAGTTAAAACCGCATTTAAAAAGATCATAATAGGTTTTGCATAGAATAATGTTGTGTAAAAGCGATTCGGACGTCGGTGCCGAATCAAACCTAAAGCAAGCAAAAATCATAGGCATCGACTTCCGATACGGTTTCACATAGGTATTTAACATACATAGCGATTTAAACTTTTTATAAGCTCTTTAATAACAATCACGTATACAACGTGAAATTTTAGTGGTTGTTTTCCCGCGGCACAACAGAAATAGATAAATAGATTGGAATGAAACTAGGTACCTACCTATTATTGTTGTGTAGCCACTATCTTAACTTAAAAAAAAAAAAAAAAAATATATGAGGCACGTTACATCTCATTCAGTCATGATGATGATGATGATGATGATGATGATGATGATGATGATGATGATGATGATGATGATGATGATGATGGGCTAGGTGAGGTAGAAGGACGGGTGAGGTAGAAGGACGGGTTAGGTTAGTTTCGGGTTAGGTTAGTTTCGGGTTAGGTTAGTTTCGGGTTAGGTTAGTTTCGGGTTAGGTTAGTTTCGGGTTAGGTTAGTTTCGGGTTAGGTTAGTTTCGGGTTAGGTTAGTTTCGGGTTAGGTTAGTTTCGGGTTAGGTTAGTTTCGGGTTAGGTTAGTTTCGGGTTTTTTTTTTTTTTTTTTTTTTTTTTTTTTTTGGGGGCAGGAGGGGGAAATCCTCATGGACACCCAAGCCACCTCACGTATGACGTGGCTTGGGTAGTGCCGGACTCTTACCGGCTAAAACCCTAACTCCTGCCTTCCTACTATCCCCTGACGTGTTCAATCAGAGACTGTTTTATCTATGTAATTTTTTAATCCATTTCTGTTACATTTCTTCTTAAGTAAGTTAAGTTTAATTTATTTTTAGACTACATTTTTAAAAGGCAATTTTATCTAATCCAATACACAATTTAATTACTATTTCTCGATCACTTTTCATTTATACTTCTTTTATATATGATAGTGTATCTTTTATTATACTTTATTTATTTTTACAACTTTTGCAGCCACTTCTTTACAAAATACTAAAAATTTATTTCTTACTTTTTTGTTTGCTATAATACAAGGCAAATTGTCCAAACTTATTTTGATGTCATTTTCCATCTCCACTTCATATCTTTCTTTCTCATATATGGGACACTCTGTCAGCACGTGCAGCACATTCTCATTCTTGGCCGGGTCACAGGGACATGCCGGGCTCCCCTTGCACTTGAAGCGGTTCAAGTACTCGGAGAACCCGCCATGCCCCGTTAACACCTGCACCAGCAACGGATCAAGGGTGAGTTTTCTTACAATTCCGTATGCAGCAATGGCGTCGGGAAGAAAAGCCTTAGTGGTTGAAGCCGTTACACCCGACTGGTACCTCCGGTTCCATTCGTCAAGCGACTCCATTCGGATCTGTCGCTTGACGAATGAAACCGGGCACAGATCGTAATCCGGTCTCGTCTTTTTGCCCACTGCTGCCTCCTTTGCCAGTTCGTCGGCCCGTTCGTTTCCTTCCAGCCCCGCGTGTGCTTTGATCCAATAAAACTTTATAATTTTACCGCGTTCCACGTTGGTCAGGATGTTTGTTCGTATCTTAACAGCAAGGGGATGGAAGGAAACTCCGTGGGTCACTGTTTCTAGGGCCGACCTGGAGTCGCAGTAGACTTCAAGGGTTTGAGCCGGGTGTTTCAACGCCAATTCGGTCGCTTTCTGTAATGCGAGTAATTCTGCCTGGTAGACGGTGCAGAAGCTCTCCAGCTTAAACTTCTGGGCCTTGATCTCCCTGCCGTTTTCCCACAGGGACAGCGCCGCTCCGACCTTACCCTCTATTTTGCTTCCGTCGGTGTAGATCTTCGGATTGGCGAGTCCCTGCTGGTCTAGCTCTGCACCGTCCACCACGCATTCATACTCTATCCCGATTTGGTATGCGGGGTGCGGTATTTGCGTGAAAGGGACCGGTGTTTCAATATCTCGGTCCCCTGTCACTCTCCTGGAAAAACCTCTTTTTATCTCATAAAGAGAGGCTGCTTCCCGGACCCTAAGATCCAGTGGAAGCAGTCCGGAGAGTAACAAGGCCGAGTTTAACGACGTTGTCCTGTACGCCTTAATAATTTTTTGCACAAACCCGCGTTGGACTGCTTCAAGATGCTTCCTAACCCCTACTTTATTTGTTGCAGATCCCCAGGCACTCGCCGCATACATAATCACCGGCTCCACTACCGCGATGTATATGGTCCTGATGATCTCGGGTCCCAAGCCCCAGCTGATTTTTGCCGCCCTCGATAGGTGTTTGTACAAGTTGAGCGCCTTCCTGCATATGTTCGACACGTGGGCGTTAAAAGTCAACTTGTCATCCACTGTAAGCCCGAGTATCTTGATGTCCCGAGACAAGGCGATATCCTCCCCGCCCATGCGCAGAAGTGGTGAGTCGTACTTTAATTTGTTTGTCAAGACCATAGCCTTCGTCTTGTGTGGGGCAAACTTAAGTTTATTTCTGACTCCCCACTTCCGCACATGCGCCAGAGCCTCGTTCGCCCGCCTCTGGACATCAAGCGCTGTGTCTCCCGAGAAAATCAGGACCACATCATCCGCGAATGCCTGACAGTGGTCGCCTCTTCCCTCGAGTTCCTTGAGCAAGGGATCAAGGAGCAAATTCCAAAAAGTAGGCCCTCCTATTGAGCCCTGTACGCAGCCTTTAGATGTTTCTCGCCGACATTCGGCGCCTGCGTACCTAACCCGCACTCTCCGATCTCTCAGATAGCTGTCCACAAGACGCCTCAGGTTTACCGGGCATGTGGTTTCCGCCAGCCGACACTTCATTGCGGGCCACCATGCGCTATCGAAGGCTCCCTCTATGTCCAGTGATATTACGACTACAAGTTTTTTCTCTTTTATTTTGTCTCTTATGTGTTTGATCATGACATAGAGGGAGTCTTCGGTACTGCGCTGTGGCGTGAACCCGTACTGGCTTCTACTAGCCTCCGGCAAGATGTGCCACCTGATGCGTCTTGTGATCATCTTTTCGAAGATTTTTCCCATGACCGGCAAAAGCCCAATCGGCCGGTAGGATTTGGGATGGGTATAGTCTTCCTTCCCCTGCTTCCTGAGGACTGCCACCACTGCCTCCTTCCAGATGGTCGGGAAGTGGGACAAGTTGAGGCACCTGTTCAGCAGCGCCAGGAACAGCTGTGGGTTATGGGCGATAGCCGCCCTACATATATCAGCTGTGAATCCGTCGATGCCAGGAGCTTTCTTGGGGTTGAAACTAGATGCGGCCAGCTTCAGTTCTTCTGTTGTAAATAGAGGATCGAATGCCTCACCATCCGACCTCTCGTTAACTCTATTTGCCAACTCCCTTACTTCCTTATGGTCCGCATCGTCGTCTATTGTTTTATCCTCAGGATAAAATGTCTCCGCCAGCATCCTGGCCGACTCTTCACCAGTGAGGACTCGGTCTCCTTGGACTAGTGGTATGTCCTCCTGCCTTTTAGTTGTGCGGGCTATCACCCTATAGATACTGTCCCACATTGTTTCTCGTTCCTGCCTTCCGCAAAACTCTTTCCAGCTCGCTGTCTGAGCGGTCCTCACCTTCCGTTTATATTCCTCCTTCGCTGCCAGATACTGCTCGACGACCCACGCCCGGCGCACCGGTGCAGCGCTGGAGACCCTCCTCTTTTTCCTTTTAACCTCCTCTTTCGTGCGTGTTAACTCCTCGGTCCACCAGGGCAATCCTGTCTGTTTCCTATTCTTAATTTTTGGTATAGTTACTTCACAAACTTCCTCTATTGCTTCTGTAATTTTTTCCGTTATCTCATCCAAATCTTCTATTGTATTTATTTTGTCTATTTCATTTTTGTTTATGTTTTTATTTTCACAGACTTGGTTAAGTTTTTCATAAAACTTTGTCCAGTTTGCCTTTTTTGTGTTGTATTTCCTTGTTGTTCTTTTGATATTTATTCCTACAGATTTTTCCAAATTTAGCTCAAACAAGATTGCCCTGTGGTCCGATACGGTCACATCTCCTGAGAGTCTCCAGTTCTCCACCCCACCAAGCATGTCCTCGGTGCATGTAGTTATGTCTACGCAGCTACAAAACCTCCTTTCTCCTCTAACTACATCAAAGGTAGGTGTTGTTCCGAGGTTTAGAATGTGAAGTCCCAGCTCATCCAGCGTGCCTGCCAAAGCCTCTCCTCTCTGGTCCACTTCCCGACTTCCCCACCAAGTATTCCATGCATTTACATCCCCCCCCAATATTACGCGTCTGCTTCCAATCCCCTCCATTATTACCTTTATATGGTCCAGGTCTGGCTCAATAGGCTGTCCACCATCCAGGTACACTGACACCACTCCTATCTCCCAGGCCCCCGTCCTTAACCTCGCTACTGCGAAGTTTTCGGTCGTCAGGGTTGGGCAGTGTATGAGGTCAATGGTGTCGTCAAACAGTGCAATGGCCGCCTTATTCACCTTCTCGGTTCTCCTAGCACACTGCACTATTCGTGCGCCTGGATAGCTCCTCATCTCCCCGATCGCGCCTATATATGGCTCCTGGACCATTGCGAACATCCATTTCCTTTTCCCGGCTTCAGTAATCAATTCGGCTGTGGCGAGTTCGCATCTTTGGAGATTAGCCTGTACCGCGCAATAGTGGTGGGGGACACTCTCATGTGTACTGCCTCTATTGTTTACGCCTGGGACCACCTTAGCAATACGCCACACAGGATCTAGCTATGGTGTCCCACCTTCTTTTCACCGGGCAGTCATCACTGAAGGCGTTATGGTCGATCTTTTCCAACTTGGCATTGCGACAGTTGCAGCATGCCGGCGGTTCCCCAGCCAGCATGTCGGCACACTCCGCCCTGAGGTGCGGCCCTCCGCAGTGACTGCATAAGTCCTGTGCTTCGCTACAAAACCGTTTGGTATGCCCGAAGCCCAGGCACCGCGTACACTGGATCAGGGGTGACTGGTCCGCGACCTTGATCCTCTGCAGGTCGATGTGTACCGCTCCTGCCTCTGTCAATTGTGCCCAGACCTGCGGCGATGTCTGGGCTACCACGTGAGCTGTGTGTGGGTTTCGAGTTTTCCTCCTATATTTAATCTCTATCCGGTACTCCTCTTTGCTCACGTTCCCCAGAATATTTTTATTCTGGGCTTTTATGGCTTCCACAATTTCCTTATCTGAGTTGTACTGCAAGACGTCCCTCAGGATGATATATGGGTCTTTATTTTTAACATCCTCTACATTAAGGTCTCTTCCGGCTTTCTTTATTCTGTCCTTTACCTTGCTTATTTCTTCCTGTGTCCTACATCCTACTATGACCTTACTGTCCCTTGCCTTCCTTACTCTGTCAATTTGGACTCCTTCTTCCTTGGCGTTCACAGCTTTCCTTAATTTTTCTAACACCTGTTCCCCAGTCTCATTGTTGTCAGTAGAGGTAACCACCACGGAGTGCATGGCCGTAGCCCCCAGGGGACGCCCCCTAGGTGGACCGGCCGCTACTACACTCGCGTAGGTGGCTTTTACCTCCGCTTGCTGCATCAATACTTCTTTCAGCTTCTCCATTTCTTGTTTATTTTCTTGGAGCAGCTTGCTATGTTCGTCCAGTCTTGCTATGAGTTCGCCGGCTTCTTTGTGGCCTCCCTTGCACAACCCTGGCATGTCCCTTCCCACTTCTTCCACGCCCTCAGGGGCTGGGGTTGGGGTTGGGGGTATAGCGGTGCCAGGCTGTGCCTTGCATCTTTCGGCCTCTTTTACGAGCTCAAAAAGTCGGTTTATAGCCCCAAGCACCTCGTCCTTAATCAGGGTTTTTAAATTACGCGAGTTGCCTAAATGCAGCTTTGCTTTATTCAAGCAAGCTCGCGCCTCCGCCGTTCGACTCGGGTACTTGGGGCCCGGAGCAGTAGAAGCCCCCGCAACCTCCGCCGACGCCCTACGAGCCTCCAGCAGGCTCGGTTTTACCGGACCAGATGTCACATCGGCGGTCTCAGCGGAAGGTAACGCGGTCTTCCTCTTGGTCCCTGGAGACTTGGCTTTAGGCTCCGCTATTCCTATCTCGCAATCTCCGATGCTGCGTCGAACATTTGGTGGGGAGGGTCCTGCCTTCCCCATTTCAGTTGGTGAGTCAAGCGTGTCGGTCGTGCCTTGTGAGGTCATCTTCCCGTCCTTCTTCGCTGGCGTCCGAAAGCCGAACATTTATACAGTCAGGGGATACGCAAGTGGATCCTTGTAAAAAGGGATCACCGTTAATAATATTAAAGCTGCACTTCCCGTAAAAAAGGGGGGATAGTCTAGTGCACCTTCCGCAAGTCAAGGTCTAGTCAATAAGTTAAAAGAAAAAGTTTTTAAAAGAGTCAAAAGTGTTAATATTTTCGTCAAAACACGGGATGTATAGTCCCTTTAGTTGGTCTAGACTTCCCGTAAGGGGTTGTCAATGTATAACACTCAGTTATATAGCAGAAATCAAAAATAAAATTTTTCGTCACCTCAATTCAGGTTTACCACCCTAGCCACTACAGGGAGGGTGGGCGGGGTCGTTCAAAACAATATTATTTAATTCCAGGTGTTTCCCGGACGCTATCCCGACGTTCGAGGTGTCAGGGGATGCGGCTCGACGCGGCCTATCCAGGGGTATGAAAATCTAGGTAAGTACTGTGAAAATTTGGAAAATTTTTAAGGAAAAACTGTTTTTTGTAGTAAAAATTCCACCCTGAATCTACGTTAGAAACTTTTTACAGCCCTTACGGGTCCCGAAACGTGCACCCGGACGAAGCCCTGACAGGTACGCAACGTTTGTGCTATAAGGGATCCCGAGGGAAGCGACTATTGTTCTACAATTAAATATATAAGCAAAAAATTTTGAAGAAAATATTTACGTAAAGTGTTTGAAAATCGACTTTTTTATTTTTGCACCCTGGATGACGGGGATGCTTCTAGGGGTTGGTGGGAGCCTAGAAACGATCAAAAACGCCGAAAACCGCGTGTAAAAAGGACTCCTAGTCGTCAAGTTATCTACGAACGTGTGTTTTACTCGTCCACTAAGGTAAGTTTTTGCAATAGCAATAATGTATGGAATAACAATATTATTTAATTCCAGGTGTTTCCCGGACGCTATCCCGACGTTCGAGGTGTCAGGGGATGCGGCTCGACGCGGCCTATCCAGGGGTGTGAGAATCAAATGTAGGTTCAATGGAAATTTTGAAAAATTTTCGTGAAAAACTGTTTTTTGTATAAGATTTTAACACTGAAACTACTTTAAATAATTTTTACAACCCTTACAGGTCCCGAAACGTGCACCAGAACGTGGCCCCGCCAGGTACGCAACGTTTCTGCTATAGGGGATCCCGAGGGAAGCGACTACTGTTTAGAAATTAGAGATTTAAGGTGAAAAATTTTGAAAAAATATTTACGCAACGAGTTTGAAAATGGACTTTTTTAATTTTGCACCCTGGATGACGGGGATGCTTCTAGGGGTTAGGTGGAGCCTAGAAACGAACCTGGACGCCGAAAACCGTTTGAAAATGTGACTCCTGGTCGTCGATATATCAACAAATGTGTATTTTACTCGCCCGCTAAGGTAAGTTTTGCTGTTGTATGAAATAACAATATTATTTAATTCCAGGTGTTTCCCGGACGCTATCCCGACGTTCGAGGTGTCAGGGGATGCGGCTCGACGCGGCCTATCCAGGGGTATGAAAATCTAGGTAAGTACTGTGAAAATTTGGAAAATTTTTAAGGAAAAACTGTTTTTTGTAGTAAAAATTCCACCCTGAATCTACGTTAGAAACTTTTTACAGCCCTTACGGGTCCCGAAACGTGCACCCGGACGAAGCCCTGACAGGTACGCAACGTTTGTGCTATAAGGGATCCCGAGGGAAGCGACTATTGTTCTACAATTAAATATATAAGCAAAAAATTTTGAAGAAAATATTTACGTAAAGTGTTTGAAAATCGACTTTTTTATTTTTGCACCCTGGATGACGGGGATGCTTCTAGGGGTTGGTGGGAGCCTAGAAACGATCAAAAACGCCGAAAACCGCGTGTAAAAAGGACTCCTAGTCGTCAAGTTATCTACGAACGTGTGTTTTACTCGTCCACTAAGGTAAGTTTTTGCAATAGCAATAATGTATGGAATAACAATATTATTTAATTCCAGGTGTTTCCCGGCCGCTATCCCGACGTTCGAGGTGTCAGGGGATGCGGCTCGACGCGGCCTATCCAGGGGTGTGAGAATCAAATGTAGGTTCAATGGAAATTTTGAAAAATTTTCGTGAAAAACTGTTTTTTGTATAAGATTTTAACACTGAAACTACTTTAAATAATTTTTACAACCCTTACAGGTCCCGAAACGTGCACCAGAACGTGGCCCCGCCAGGTACGCAACGTTTCTGCTATAGGGGATCCCGAGGGAAGCGACTACTGTTTAGAAATTAGAGATTTAAGGTGAAAAATTTTGAAAAAATATTTACGCAACGAGTTTGAAAATGGACTTTTTTAATTTTGCACCCTGGATGACGGGGATGCTTCTAGGGGTTAGGTTAGGTTAGGTTAGGTTAGGTTAGGTTAGGTTAGGTTAGGTTAGGTTAGGTTAGGTTAGGTTAGGTTAGGTTAGGTTTTTTTTTTTTTTTTTTTTTTTTTTTTAAATGTGCTTTTCCCCGTTCAGAAAACGAGTCCTTATCGTTCTAGTTTACTCATTCATTCTAGTTCTATCATTTATTCCTCTCGCACTTCCATGCATCATACTTTATCTTTCTTTCATACATCTCTTACATTCTTTGCCGGGTGGGACTCCCGCTATTCTGTCTATCTGTTTCTTTTTATTTTATTTACTTATTATGGGTTATTAATGTAGTCTAGTTGTTTTGCTTTATTAACATGCTTGCTTATTTTTAACATTTTTTTTTTGCATCTAACTTATTTTAGCTTATTACTATTTCACATTTACTTATCATACTAAAAAGCTATCCATCTTATGTTTCTATATCATATTACATATTTATCTTATATTTATATACTGTATTACCTATTTACTTATTTTAATACATTTTACTGTCTTATTTTCTACTGTCTTATTAATTACTTAAGTCTTTATTCTCAGTACATTTTTATTTTCTACTTACTTGCTTAGTGTATATTACTATTTCTCTATTTAGCAATTTGATGGTTTATTAACTATTTAACAACTGTTTGTTTAGGTTACAGGATATTTTACGATATTTTACAGGATATTTTACGGTTTTTGGCATACAGTTTACAACTTATTTAACATTAACTTCTGTTTATTTCCGAGACAAGGGATGGGGGGAATGGGGAAGGAGGGGAGGGGGTGGGGGGAGGGAGGGTGGATTCGCTATCATATGTTATTTTAATTTATTTTTCTTAGTAATTGCGGCAATAATATATTTATATTCTCAGATATACGTATTTATTGACGTTTCTTAGTCTGTGTTGTTTCTGTTTTACCTATTCTGTCAGTTTTTTGCGGGATTAGGGTACATGTTTGATACACTTGTGTATATTTACTATATATATGTGTATCGGAAAGGGGTAGTTTAGGCATAGGCCGTCGTCGTCCGAGCCAGGTAATCCCATTTTTTGCGGACCGGGCACTCCACGCTGAACGCGTTGTGGTCGGTCTTCTGGAACTTAGAGTGCAGGCAGTTGCAGCACTGCGGTTCGTTGCCCGCAACGAACTCCGCGCATTTTTCGCGCAGGTGCGGACCCCCGCAGTGGCTGCACCTGTCTGCACTTCCCGTGCAAAATTTGCGGCCATGCCCAAATGCTAAGCATTTGGTGCATTGGATGAGCGGAGACTGGTCCTCCACCCTGACCCTTTGCAGGTCAAGGTAAAGTGCTCCAGCCTCCGTCATCCTCTGCCATACCGTGGGCCTGACTTGGACGACGACGTGCGCCGTCTTCGGGTTCCTGGTCCTTTTCTTATACTTTATCTCCATGTTTACTTCCTCCTGCTCTAAGTCCCTAAAGATGTCTTTGTTCTGGGAGTAGAGCGCCCTCACCATCTCGTCGTCTTCACTATCTACGAAGACGTCTTTTAGGACAACGAGCGGGTTTTTATTTCTCATGGGCGCCACTATCAACCCTTTACCTCGGCTTTCGATCCTCTCTGTGACTCTCCTGAGCTCCGCTTCAGAGTCGCACCCCAGTATTACTGTCTGATTTTTAGCCTTTCGGACTTTGTTAATCTTTAGGCCAGTTCCCCTGGCATCGACCGCCTCCTTCACCCTAGCGAGCACCTCGTCGGCAGTCTCCTGACCGCCTTCGAGGGTGACCGCCACCGAGTGAAGTGCCGGTCGATGCCCGGGTCTGGCTGCCACGACATTGGCATAAGTCCGTGCGTCCTCTTGTTTCGGCTCCCCAGCCGCTTTAATCTGTGCCTCTTTTATTTGTTCCGTAGCGGCAGTGACCTTACCGACAACGTCACCGACCATTTCCTCGAGGACGGCGGCGGCACGACCGATGGTATTTGCCCCTTCTGCCACGTGGTTCAGGTTTTCATTTACCACGTCGACCTTGCCGCCGACCTCGTCGACCCTGTCGATGACCTTGTCGATAATGTCGGACCCACTATCGGAACAGTGGATCTCCAAGCCGCGGAAGCCTTCCGCGATTTTGGATTCAAGGTCGCTGAGCCGCACCTCAATGCTTGCCTCCACCCTTCCCAGCCTCTCCAAGATTTCCTCCGATGACTCGGGTGTAGGCGAGGTGTTTCCTTCTGCGGGTGGGGCTGCTTTCGGTGCTGTTTCCAGGACCCTCATTCGTCTACTCAGCTCGAAGAGGTTCCGCAGACACTTGTCCGACTGGGTCTCCAGGTAGTTTTTAATGTCCTTCCTCATCTGAGGGTAATCCTTAACCCTGTTTGGGATTTCCTCAAAGGTTGACATAACCACCTGGAGAAGCTTGTCGTTAGACAGGGTTGCATAGACGTCCATATGCCTTTCATAGGTCGTCATATTGTCTACGGATCTCCTCTTCCGTTCTGGTCTCCGAATGAAGGTCCTGGCGGCATCCAGCGCCTGTCCAGACTGGCCCGTTGGGCTGGGTGTGGGCGTGGAGATGTCGGCGCTAGCGCTCCCCGCCGATGACGAAGTGGGGGCTCCGACTCCCGCCCCTTTACCTTTTGCTGGGGTGCGAATTCCGAACATTTCTTCGCTTGTGTGTATATGGCACAGCGAAGAGAACGGGGAAAGTTGTCGGTTCAAAGTAAAGTGTAAATTGTAAAAATAAATAAAATTAAAATTTAAAACAAATGAACTATTATAATAGATTTATGACACTGCAGTCGTTTTGACCCTGTATATGGGGGTCAAAACCTACTAAGCAGATCCGCAATCCTGGGTCACTGTTTTATTTGGTTTCCGAGACACTATGTATCTAGGTCAATTTAAGCTGTAGGATTGAGGTAAAGATAGAGGAAATGTGGGTAGTAGAGGGGTTGGGAGGGGGTTTGGGGTGGGGGGGGAAGTAGTTATGGGTTTAGGTAGGATGGTTTGGGATGTAGGGGTATATGGGGTGGTTGCGGAAGGGAGCTTGGGTAAAGATGTTTTTTAGGAAAAGGTGGGGGGGGTCCAAAAAAGGGGGGGGATGGGTATCTCGTAGGCGACTTTTGCCGTGAGGGCAGAATCTGAAGTCGAAAAAATTCTATCGCCTCTAGTTTTTGAGATATTGAGTTTTGAATATATAAGGGGTGGGGGAAGGTCCAAACGGGGGGGGATGGGTACCTCTTAGGCGATTCTTGCCGTGGTGTCGACACCACAAAGGCAGAATTTGAGGTCAAAATTGGTCTAGGTCACCCCGTTTAGGAGATATGGTAGTTTTAGGTTATGGGAAGGGGATGGGCAGAGGGAGAGGTTTGGGTTGGGAATTTATACACAATATATATTTGGATCAATTCAACTGTAAAGGTGGGTTTGATATCTGTGATGGCTCGAATAGAAGAAAAGAGGGGGTAGTAGGAGGGGTTGGGAAGGGGTTGTTGGGGGGGGGGGGGAAGGGGATTTCGTGCAAACCTGATTTCCTCAGACGTTCCCGTAATATTGGGTTGTTTGAACTACGCCCGGCCGATCTGCTGTTTGCAGGGTGGGGGGGGGGGGGTGTCAGGGTTGGATAATTAACTGGTTTTTGGGGGGGAGGTTAATTGTAGGGTTGGGTAGGGTAGTTTGTGGTGTAGGGAAAGTTGGAGTTGTTATAGAAGGAAAGTTTGGGTAGGGGTGTTTTAGGAAAAAGGGGGTGGGGGGAGGTCCAAACGGGGGGGGATGGGTACCTCTTAGGCGGCTTTTGCCGTGGTGTCTTCGACACCACAAAGGCAGAATTTGAGGTCGAATTCGCTCTAAGTCGCCCCGTTTAGGAGATATGGTCCTTTTGGGTTATGGGAAAGGGATAGGCAGAGAGAGAGGTTCGGGTAAGGAATTTTTACGCAATATGTGTTTATATCAAGCTAATTGTAAGGGTGGGTTTTATTAACTGTAGTGGTTAATATAAAAGAAAATAGGGGGTAGGGGAAGGGGTTGGGAAGGGGTTGTAGGGGGGGGGAGGGGGGAAATTTCGTCCAAAACCTGATAACCCTAGACGTTCCCTTGATGTTGGGGTTGTTACACTACGCCCGGCCGGTCAGCTGTTGCGGGGGGGGGGGGGGGGGTATCAGGGTTGGGTAGTTATCTGGTCTATTGGAGGGAGAGGGTTAGTTGTAGGGTTGGGTAGGATGGTTTGTGACGTGGGAGGGGGGGGTGGTTGTGGGAGGGAAACTTGGATAGGGGTGTTTTTTAGGGAGGGGGGGGGTGAGGTTTATACGCAATATATATTTTAAGTCAAATTGAATTAAACTATAAGGTGATTTTAAAATAGAAGAAAGACGGGGGTGGGAAAGGGGATGGGAGAGGGTTATATGGGGGGGGGGGTTTTTTCCAAACCCAATACTCCCCGATGTTCCCGAGATATTGGGGTTGTTTACACTACGCCCGGTCGTTTAAATGTTTGCGGGGGGGGGGGGGGGGTATCAGGGTTGGTTAATTTACTAATTTTGGAGGGGGGAGGGTTAGTTGTAGGGTTAGGTTGGGTGGTTTGTGATTAAGGGAGGGTGGGGTGGTTTGGGAGGGAAATTTGGATAGGGAGGTTTTTAGGTGGGGGGGGGGGGGGGTGAGGTTTACCTGATAGGGTGTCCCGGAATTATCGTTCTATGTCAATGTGTGTTATGGCTGAGTGCCACTTGTTCACTATTGTCAGTATGTTTGTTAAAATTTTTCTCAGTCCTAAGTCCTAAGGGTGACTTTGTCCTAGAGGGTTGATATTCCGTCCAGAGGTGCGGATGGTCTAAGGTGGTTGGGTATCCAACCAGGGGGGGGGGTTAGGGGGGGGGCTTCGAAAATTTTGTTATTTTTTGGCTAGGACGCACCGTTTCAGAGTTACAGCACTTTTTCAGTTTTTGTGCGGTTGGTAAACTTTTTCCCGATTCCTGAAATTTATTTTACTCACTTACTATTTATCCTAAAATTATTTTGTTCACAGATTCCTGTAGGGGACGGCAAAATCTACGTTTGGCGATCCTTAAAAATGGTGCGTCTTTGACGATAGCTGAAATATTTACTTCTGAAAAAAATTTTTGTAATACCAAAAACCGCAAATGCCTATTTTTGACTCGAGCGCTTCAAGTTACTTGAGGCTCTGTATCTCCGCCCCTATTTACTCCCGGAGTCTAATTCTTAATCCTAGTCTTAATCTATGAACTATTCTATGTACTTAACTAAATGTCTTCGTTCCACAGCTGAAGCTCACTGCTCCAGAGGCGTCCAAAGTCTTCCCGGGGGTGCCAGTTCCAGAGGGTGATGTTGACAGGGCGGTGACCTATGTCGGGTTGTAGGGCTGGTGCTTCTCCAACTGCCTGCACCGTTGTGGTTCCTGTACCTGTTCCTGTTAAAAAGATATTCCCCTGGGAAGGTAAAAACTTGACCCTGGCGAGCTGGTGGTAAAATGTCCAGGGTAGTCGCCCTTAAGATCGTTTCTGGTAACAGAACCGATTTGACGTTATTTTCGCGATCCGACGCTCCGTTCCAGGGTTACAGCCCCGACAAACTTAACTGGTAATGGTGTCGTCGGGTACAGGTTCAGAATGACGTCCGCCAAAATTCCAATTTTTGTCCAATCTCAAAATTTTTTCCCGATCCCGGAAGATGGTGAGATGCCGCTTCGGGTCTCTCCCGGTTCCTGTTTTTATTTTTACCTGCTTATTTATGGCAGGGTGTCAAACTTTTGGGGTTGTGACCATTTTCTGCAAATAGGCCCTTTCTTCAGATACAGGTGGTGTAAAATTTATTTTCGAACAGATTTAAGTTACCAGTGGTTAAATACGTATTTTAGAATTTTTCTGGATTTTTTGAACGGTTTGTTTACTATTTTACAATTTTAGGGAATTAATTTTGGTTTTAGCAACTTTTAAAATATTTGTCTAAAAAATCTGAAATTTTGCACTTAGGTTCTTTGAATTACGCACTATTTAATAAGGTCCAAAAATTTATATGTTATCGGTTTAGTTTTTAATTTTAAAGGGTTGAAATTTTACACGTTTTACTTGCCGTTTTAAATTCTTGTCGTTTCGCGGGGGGTGGTCCGATTTCGATGATCGAGGTGTCTGGTGAAAGGGGATGGCTTCCTGCGCCTATTCCCGTTTTCAGTTTTCCTCTATAGCTGCTAGAAAAATTTTCACAGCCACGTGGATTTTCGGAAAATTCCTGTTTTTTTTGGCGAGTTCCCACGGGAAAAATCCCGGACTCGGCCAAGATGTAGTGCTCGTCCAGCTGCTTCGACGGGCAATCCAAAAACACAAGGTCACCGATCAAAATCACGCGGCGTTTCACTTTTTCACTTTTTTATAGCACTTTTTAGGTTAACTTTACAGTTTTTTGGCTCTAATTTCGCCAATTTTTCACCAAATTGAAAAGTCTTTTCACACAATGATCTAGCTAATTAGCGCGCAACTTATAGCGAAAACACGGGTTTTTTAAATCACTTTGACTATTTTTCCGGATTTTTCGACCGCGGAGCGACTTAAATTCGTGGCGCTAGGGCTGGCGGCTAGCGTGGAACTCTGGTTAGGTTAGGTTAGGTTAGGTTAGGTTAGGTTAGGTTAGGTTAGGTTAGGTTAGGTTAGGTTAGGTTAGGTTAGGTTAGTTAGGTTAGGTTAGGTTAGGTTAGGTTAGGTTAGGTTAGGTTAGGTTAGGTTAGGTTAGGTTAGGTTAGGTTAGGTTAGGTTAGGTTAGGTTAGGTTAGGTTAGGTTAGGTTAGGTTAGGTTAGGTTAGGTTAGGTTAGGTTAGGTTAGGTTAGGTTAGGTTAGGTTAGGTTAGGTTAGGTTAGGTTAGGTTAGGTTAGGTTAGGTTAGGTTAGGTTAGGTTAGGTTAGGTTAGGTTAGGTTAGGTTAGGTTAGGTTAGGTTAGGTTAGGTTAGGTTAGGTTAGGTTAGGTTAGGTTAGGTTAGGTTAGGTTAGGTTAGGTTAGGTTAGGTTAGGTTAGGTTAGGTTAGGTTAGGTTAGGTTAGGTTAGGTTAGGTTAGGTTAGGTTAGGTTAGGTTAGGTTAGGTTAGGTTAGGTTAGGTTAGGTTAGGTTAGGTTAGGTTAGGTTAGGTTAGGTTAGGTTAGGTTAGGTTAGGTTAGGTTAGGTTAGGTTAGGTTAGGTTAGGTTAGGTTAGGTTAGGTTAGGTTAGGTTAGGTTAGGTTAGGTTAGGTTAGGTTAGGTTAGGTTAGGTTAGGTTAGGTTAGGTTAGGTTAGGTTAGGTTAGGTTAGGTTAGGTTAGGTTAGGTTAGGTTAGGTTAGGTTAGGTTAGGTTAGGTTAGGTTAGGTTAGGTTAGGTTAGGTTAGGTTAGGTTAGGTTAGGTTAGGTTAGGTTAGGTTAGGTTAGGTTAGGTTAGGTTAGGTTAGGTTAGGTTAGGTTAGGTTAGGTTAGGTTAGGTTAGGTTAGGTTAGGTTAGGTTAGGTTAGGTTAGGTTAGGTTAGGTTAGGTTAGGTTAGGTTAGGTTAGGTTAGGTTAGGTTAGGTTAGGTTAGGTTAGGTTAGGTTAGGTTAGGTTAGGTTAGGTTAGGTTAGGTTAGGTTAGGTTAGGTTAGGTTAGGTTAGGTTAGGTTAGGTTAGGTTAGGTTAGGTTAGGTTAGGTTAGGTTAGGTTAGGTTAGTTAGGTTAGGTTAGGTTAGGTTAGGTTAGGTTAGGTTAGGTTAGGTTAGGTTAGGTTAGGTTAGGTTAGGTTAGGTTAGGTTAGGTTAGGTTAGGTTAGGTTAGGTTAGGTTAGGTTAGTTAGGTTAGGTTAGGTTAGGTTAGGTTAGGTTAGGTTAGGTTAGGTTAGGTTAGGTTAGGTTAGGTTAGGTTAGGTTAGGTTAGGTTAGGTTAGGTTAGGTTAGGTTAGGTTAGGTTAGGTTAGGTTAGGTTAGGTTAGGTTAGGTTAGGTTAGGTTAGGTTAGGTTAGGTTAGGTTAGGTTAGGTTAGGTTAGGTTAGGTTAGGTTAGGTTAGGTTAGGTTAGGTTAGGTTAGGTTAGGTTAGGTTAGGTTAGGTTAGGTTAGGTTAGGTTAGGTTAGGTTAGGTTAGGTTAGGTTAGGTTAGGTTAGGTTAGGTTAGGTTAGGTTAGGTTAGGTTAGGTTAGGTTAGGTTAGGTTAGGTTAGGTTAGGTTAGGTTAGGTTAGGTTAGGTTAGGTTAGGTTAGGTTAGGTTAGGTTAGGTTAGGTTAGGTTAGGTTAGGTTAGGTTAGGTTAGGTTAGGTTAGGTTAGGTTAGGTTAGGTTAGGTTAGGTTAGGTTAGGTTAGGTTAGGTTAGGTTAGGTTAGGTTAGGTTAGGTAGTTAGGTTAGGTTAGGTTGGTTAGGTTAGGTTAGGTTAGGTTAGGTTAGGTTAGGTTAGGTTAGGTTAGGTTAGGTTAGGTTAGGTTAGGTTAGGTTAGGTTAGGTTAGGTTAGGTTAGGTTAGGTTAGGTTAGGTTAGGTTAGGTTAGGTTAGGTTAGGTTAGGTTAGGTTAGGTTAGGTTAGGTTAGGTTAGGTTAGGTTAGGTTAGGTTAGGTTAGGTTAGGTTAGGTTAGGTTAGGTTAGGTTAGGTTAGGTTAGGTTAGGTTAGGTTAGGTTAGGTTAGGTTAGGTTAGGTTAGGTTAGGTTAGGTTAGGTTAGGTTAGGTTAGGTTAGGTTAGGTTAGGTTAGGTTAGGTTAGGTTAGGTTAGGTTAGGTTAGGTTAGGTTAGGTTAGGTTAGGTTAGGTTAGGTTAGGTTAGGTTAGGTTAGGTTAGGTTAGGTTAGGTTAGGTTAGGTTAGGTTAGGTTAGGTTAGGTTAGGTTAGGTTAGGTTAGGTTAGGTTAGGTTAGGTTAGGTTAGGTTAGGTTAGGTTAGGTTAGGTTAGGTTAGGTTAGGTTAGGTTAGGTTAGGTTAGGTTAGGTTAGGTTAGGTTAGGTTAGGTTAGGTTAGGTTAGGTTAGGTTAGGTTAGGTTAGGTTAGGTTAGGTTAGGTTAGGTTAGGTTAGGTTAGGTTAGGTTAGGTTAGGTTAGGTTAGGTTAGGTTAGGTTAGGTTAGGTTAGGTTAGGTTAGGTTAGGTTAGGTTAGGTTAGGTTAGGTTAGGTTAGGTTAGGTTAGGTTAGGTTAGGTTAGGTTAGGTTAGGTTAGGTTAGGTTAGGTTAGGTTAGGTTAGGTTAGGTTAGGTTAGGTTAGGTTAGGTTAGGTTAGGTTAGGTTAGGTTAGGTTAGGTTAGGTTAGGTTAGGTTAGGTTAGGTTAGGTTAGGTTAGGTTAGGTTAGGTTAGGTTAGGTTAGGTTAGGTTAGGTTAGGTTAGGTTAGGTTAGGTTAGGTTAGGTTAGGTTAGGTTAGGTTAGGTTAGGTTAGGTTAGGTTAGGTTAGGTTAGGTTAGGTTAGGTTAGGTTAGGTTAGGTTAGGTTAGGTTAGGTTAGGTTAGGTTAGGTTAGGTTAGGTTAGGTTAGGTTAGGTTAGGTTAGGTTAGGTTAGGTTAGGTTAGGTTAGGTTAGGTTAGGTTAGGTTAGGTTAGGTTAGGTTAGGTTAGGTTAGGTTAGGTTAGGTTAGGTTAGGTTAGGTTAGGTTAGGTTAGGTTAGGTTAGGTTAGGTTAGGTTAGGTTAGGTTAGGTTAGGTTAGGTTAGGTTAGGTTAGGTTAGGTTAGGTTAGGTTAGGTTAGGTTAGGTTAGGTTAGGTTAGGTTAGGTTAGGTTAGGTTAGGTTAGGTTAGGTTAGGTTAGGTTAGGTTAGGTTAGGTTAGGTTAGGTTAGGTTAGGTTAGGTTAGGTTAGGTTAGGTTAGGTTAGGTTAGGTTAGGTTAGGTTAGGTTAGGTTAGGTTAGGTTAGGTTAGGTTAGGTTAGGTTAGGTTAGGTTAGGTTAGGTTAGGTTAGGTTAGGTTAGGTTAGGTTAGGTTAGGTTAGGTTAGGTTAGGTTAGGTTAGGTTAGGTTAGGTTAGGTTAGGTTAGGTTAGGTTAGGTTAGGTTAGGTTAGGTTAGGTTAGGTTAGGTTAGGTTAGGTTAGGTTAGGTTAGGTTAGGTTAGGTTAGGTTAGGTTAGGTTAGGTTAGGTTAGGTTAGGTTAGGTTAGGTTAGGTTAGGTTAGGTTAGGTTAGGTTAGGTTAGGTTAGGTTAGGTTAGGTTAGGTTAGGTTAGGTTAGGTTAGGTTAGGTTAGGTTAGGTTAGGTTAGGTTAGGTTAGGTTAGGTTAGGTTAGGTTAGGTTAGGTTAGGTTAGGTTAGGTTAGGTTAGGTTAGGTTAGGTTAGGTTAGGTTAGGTTAGGTTAGGTTAGGTTAGGTTAGGTTAGGTTAGGTTAGGTTAGGTTAGGTTAGGTTAGGTTAGGTTAGGTTAGGTTAGGTTAGGTTAGGTTAGGTTAGGTTAGGTTAGGTTAGGTTAGGTTAGGTTAGGTTAGGTTAGGTTAGGTTAGGTTAGGTTAGGTTAGGTTAGGTTAGGTTAGGTTAGGTTAGGTTAGGTTAGGTTAGGTTAGGTTAGGTTAGGTTAGGTTAGGTTAGGTTAGGTTAGGTTAGGTTAGGTTAGGTTAGGTTAGGTTAGGTTAGGTTAGGTTAGGTTAGGTTAGGTTAGGTTAGGTTAGGTTAGGTTAGGTTAGGTTAGGTTAGGTTAGGTTAGGTTAGGTTAGGTTAGGTTAGGTTAGGTTAGGTTAGGTTAGGTTAGGTTAGGTTAGGTTAGGTTAGGTTAGGTTAGGTTAGGTTAGGTTAGGTTAGGTTAGGTTAGGTTAGGTTAGGTTAGGTTAGGTTAGGTTAGGTTAGGTTAGGTTAGGTTAGGTTAGGTTAGGTTAGGTTAGGTTAGGTTAGGTTAGGTTAGGTTAGGTTAGGTTAGGTTAGGTTAGGTTAGGTTAGGTTAGGTTAGGTTAGGTTAGGTTAGGTTAGGTTAGGTTAGGTTAGGTTAGGTTAGGTTAGGTTAGGTTAGGTTAGGTTAGGTTAGGTTAGGTTAGGTTAGGTTAGGTTAGGTTAGGTTAGGTTAGGTTAGGTTAGGTTAGGTTAGGTTAGGTTAGGTTAGGTTAGGTTAGGTTAGGTTAGGTTAGGTTAGGTTAGGTTAGGTTAGGTTAGGTTAGGTTAGGTTAGGTTAGGTTAGGTTAGGTTAGGTTAGGTTAGGTTAGGTTAGGTTAGGTTAGGTTAGGTTAGGTTAGGTTAGGTTAGGTTAGGTTAGGTTAGGTTAGGTTAGGTTAGGTTAGGTTAGGTTAGGTTAGGTTAGGTTAGGTTAGGTTAGGTTAGGTTAGGTTAGGTTAGGTTAGGTTAGGTTAGGTTAGGTTAGGTTAGGTTAGGTTAGGTTAGGTTAGGTTAGGTTAGGTTAGGTTAGGTTAGGTTAGGTTAGGTTAGGTTAGGTTAGGTTAGGTTAGGTTAGGTTAGGTTAGGTTAGGTTAGGTTAGGTTAGGTTAGGTTAGGTTAGGTTAGGTTAGGTTAGGTTAGGTTAGGTTAGGTTAGGTTAGGTTAGGTTAGGTTAGGTTAGGTTCGGTTAGGTTAGGTTAGGTTAGGTTAGGTTAGGTTAGGTTAGGTTAGGTTAGGTTAGGTTAGGTTAGGTTAGGTTAGGTTAGGTTAGGTTAGGTTAGGTTAGGTTAGGTTAGGTTAGGTTAGGTTAGGTTAGGTTAGGTTAGGTTAGGTTAGGTTAGGTTAGGTTAGGTTAGGTTAGGTTAGGTTAGGTTAGGTTAGGTTAGGTTAGGTTAGGTTAGGTTAGGTTAGGTTAGGTTAGGTTAGGTTAGGTTAGGTTAGGTTAGGTTAGGTTAGGTTAGGTTAGGTTAGGTTAGGTTAGGTTAGGTTAGGTTAGGTTAGGTTAGGTTAGGTTAGGTTAGGTTAGGTTAGGTTAGGTTAGGTTAGGTTAGGTTAGGTTAGGTTAGGTTAGGTTAGGTTAGGTTAGGTTAGGTTAGGTTAGGTTAGGTTAGGTTAGGTTAGGTTAGGTTAGGTTAGGTTAGGTTAGGTTAGGTTAGGTTAGGTTAGGTTAGGTTAGGTTAGGTTAGGTTAGGTTAGGTTAGGTTAGGTTAGGTTAGGTTAGGTTAGGTTAGGTTAGGTTAGGTTAGGTTAGGTTAGGTTAGGTTAGGTTAGGTTAGGTTAGGTTAGGTTAGGTTAGGTTAGGTTAGGTTAGGTTAGGTTAGGTTAGGTTAGGTTAGGTTAGGTTAGGTTAGGTTAGGTTAGGTTAGGTTAGGTTAGGTTAGGTTAGGTTAGGTTAGGTTAGGTTAGGTTAGGTTAGGTTAGGTTAGGTTAGGTTAGGTTAGGTTAGGTTAGGTTAGGTTAGGTTAGGTTAGGTTAGGTTAGGTTAGGTTAGGTTAGGTTAGGTTAGGTTAGGTTAGGTTAGGTTAGGTTAGGTTAGGTTAGGTTAGGTTAGGTTAGGTTAGGTTAGGTTAGGTTAGGTTAGGTTAGGTTAGGTTAGGTTAGGTTAGGTTAGGTTAGGTTAGGTTAGGTTAGGTTAGGTTAGGTTAGGTTAGGTTAGGTTAGGTTAGGTTAGGTTAGGTTAGGTTAGGTTAGGTTAGGTTAGGTTAGGTTAGGTTAGGTTAGGTTAGGTTAGGTTAGGTTAGGTTAGGTTAGGTTAGGTTAGGTTAGGTTAGGTTAGGTT
>OX419180.1:0-2500 GCA_948465475.1 Thalpophila matura
GACCAAAGAGGAGCTGACTCGGGTGAAAGATAAAATAAAGAGTGCAGGAAATCTCGTGGTGGAGGAGGTCCAGAACAAGGACCCCCTAGTTATAATAATGGACGTCCTAGCCTGCCACTCAGATGAGGAGGTCATCGGGGCTCTAAAGCGTCAAAATACCCACCTGATTGGGGACCTTCCTGCGGATGGTGTGAGGATGGGGGTAAAGTACCGTCGTAGGACGAGGAACCCCCACACTTCTCACATCATCATGCGGGTGTCCCCGTCAGTCTGGCAGAGGCTGACGTACGCGGGCCGAGTGCACATCGACCTGCAGCGGGTGCGTGTGCTGGACCAATCGCCACTGATCCAGTGCACTCGATGCCTGCGATATGGTCACACCCGCAAAGTGTGTACGGAGCCCGCAGACCTCTGCACCCATTGTGGTGACCCCCATCTGAGGATCGACTGCCCCTCGCGTTTAGCTGCCGAAGCGCCAAAGTGCAGAAATTGTGTCTCCGCAAAGTTGAGCCATACGGAGCACAACGCCTTCGACAGCCAGTGTCCAACACGTCTCAAGTGGGACGGATTGGCGCGGCTGTCGGTGGCGTACTGCTAAGGGCCAGCCAACGGAGACACGACTGGACTCACCCAGGGAACCCCAGACCAGAGACCCGAGAGCCCGTAATAGTTACCAGGTAATCCAAGCGAATCTGCAGAGGAAGAACTTAGCAACCCAAGAGCTCATGATTGTGGCTAACGAGCGGAGGGTTGCGTTCGCACTGCTCCAGGAGCCGTATGTGGGTGGGGTTAAAAGGATGCGAGACTACCGGGGAGCGAGAGTCTACCAGTGCGCTGAACAAGGAGGTGGAACTGTGAAGGCGGCAATAGCCGTCTTCGATCACGATCTTGACGTGACGCAGTGTCCGAAACTCACCACCAACAACATCGTGGTGGTGAGGATCCGTACCAGCGCCTGGGAAATCGCAGTAGTCTCGTTTTACTTCGAACCAGACCAGCCCATACAGCCATACCTGGAGCAACTTCTGCGGATTCGCGAGGAAATAAGCCCCACTAGGATGATCATAGGCGGAGACGCCAACGCCAAGAGCACCTGGTGGGGTAGCCTGGTAACCGACACCAAGGGAGAGGACATGTCGGGGACCCTGGAGGACATGCGCTTGCAGGTACTCAACGTTGGCAATACTCCGACTTTCGACACCGTCAGAGGTAACACCTTGTACAGCAGCTTCGTAGATGTAACAGCTTGCTCAACGGAGCTGCTGGACTTGGTGGAGGACTGGCGGGTCGAGGAAGGCCTCACGAGCTCGGATCACAATGGTATAGTGTTCCAAATTAATTTCCAAAAATCGAAAGGCATTCTTGTAAACAGGTCAACTAGACTATTCAACACTAAAAAAGCCAATTGGAGCCAATTTCATACGAAATTGGCCCAATTAAAAGCTGAAGCAAAATTAAACTCAACAGAAATAAACAAAATAGACAACACATTAGAAATAGAACAGAAGACAAATCATTATATAGCTACAATAACCCAAACCTGTGAACAAGAATTGCCAAAGAAGAAGAAAAAGGAAACACTTACCATACCGTGGTGGTCCGAAGAGCTCGCTGAGCTGAAGTCGGAGGTGAACACCCGGAGACGTCGCATTCGTTGCGCTGCACTGGTCCGGAGGCAAAAAGTCGTCGATGAGTACCTGCAAGCAAAAACAAAGTATGAGTCCCTCGCAAAGAAGGCGCAGACGGAAAGCTGGAAGGACTTCTGTGGGAAGCAGGATCGGGAAGGAATGTGGGAGGGGATATATAGGGTCATAGGACGGACCGCCAAAAGACAGGAAGACTTGCCGTTGGAGAAGGATGGAGTGCCACTGAGTGCACAGGAATCGGCTCAGCTGTTGGCCGAGACCTTCTACCCGGAAGACCTTGAGGAGGGTGAAAACGCTGACCACCGCAGGACACGTGAAGCGGCCTGTCGTGTAAACGACTGGGCGCATGATGAACAGCATGACCCACCGTTTACACTTCAGGAGCTGAAGACCGCGGTGGGTAGCTTTAACCCGAAGAAGGCACCCGGGGCAGACGGTCTCACAGCCGATATCTGTGCCCAAGTCATTTCCCGGGACCCAGGGACGTTCCTTGCACTGGCCAATAAGTGCCTGGAGCACGGATACTTCCCTGGAGCCTGGAAAGTGGCAACGGTGGTAGTCCTCCGTAAACCCGGCAAGGATTCCTACACCACCCCAAAGTCGTATAGGCCGATCGGCCTCCTACCAGTCCTAGGCAAAGTCCTTGAGAAGCTGCTAGTAGCCAGACTGAAATGGCATTTAATCCCGCGGCTTAGTACTCGCCAGTTTGGTTTCATGCCACAGAGGAGCACCGAGGACTCCCTCTACACCATGATACAACACATCAAGGGGAAGCTGAGAGAAAAGAAGCTGATCACTGTTGTATCACTGGACATAGAGGGAGCCTTCGACAGCGCATGGTGGCCGGCCATCAG